>JAPWDM010000004.1:26679665-27279665 GCA_035578155.1 Brachynemurus nebulosus | reverse complement strand
AAAATTTGATTTTTTTTAATTAAAGAAAAACTTTTTTTTTGAATCAAAGAAATGTTTCTTTGACTACTAAACAAAAAGTTTTATTTCAAAAAAATTTTTCTTGATTTAAAAAAAAAAAAAAAATCTTTTTATTTCAAAGAAAACAAAACCAAAGATAATCTCAAAACAAAGAAATTGTTTTGAGAAAATATTTAACATTTTTAAAATTCCAATTTAAAAGTTAACTCTTTTCTTAATTTTGTACAAACACTTACATATTTTCTTTTCTCTTTAATATTTGTCGTTCCGACCCAGGGCCGTGGAGATAAATGGCGGGCGTCGAAAATAAACCGTACTTTTTAAAAATTTGCTTCCCAAAAAATAAGTGGTGAACAAAAAAAGACTCTCAACATTTTTCACGGGCCCTCTACCAACAACTACGGGCCGCCTCTTCAAGCCTTGGCCCCGGGACTGTAACTCCGATTACCCCACCCTCTCGTCACGCAATTTATAGAATAGAAAGATGTATTATGTTAATCCGTATTATTATTTTTAGATGTTTAACATTATTTTAAATTATTGTTAACAAAGTCATCTATAAAACAATACAACCATTGTCTGATTTTACTGGAATATAAGTATTATATTGACGATATTAATATTATATAGCTTACATTCATTCTTTAGACATTCAATAGGGATATCGGAATGTTAAATTTAATTAACAGCTAGTAATTCTGTACCGGGAAAATCAAATGTGCAGAGTATAATATCAAAAGATAATAAAACAAAGTAGGGCAAACAGTACAGAAATGTATATACATTTACACACTCAATTTACACTAGTAAAGACGATAATCTTTATACAACTAAACAAGATGAATTTGTTTTTAATTAGCTATATACAGCTACATGTGTAGGTATGTATAAATAGAACTGAGATACGCATGATATGATTATTATTAAACTGCACCTTACTCCTTCCTCAGTTCTATGTTCAATGAACACGCTTCCATGCAAATGTCGTTCCAGTAATAGTTAGCCTTAGCTAAGCTACATTATATGTGTATAGTAGTATCAATATACGCGAATTATGCATACATATATTCGATTACAAAATATAAATCAAATTATTTTATTTTTCACAGAACGCGTAGATATTTTTCTAAATGTAAAAAGCTACTCAATTTTTATTTGCAAGTACAAAGCTTAATTAATTCATTAAGTTCCACGAATTTCACCAGAAACAGCTAATAGAATACTGCCAATATTTAATTATTCTAATGGAAGGTGCTTCGTTGATGCTGTTGCATTTTGCCTTACCATCTTCAATATTACTCGTATTTTACATCAGAAATGTTGCTTGGGTAGTGGTTCAGGACTACTGAGTACACAGAAAGCTGTATCACTTTGCACATCATCAATATGCACCTGGTACACATATACGACTTGATCACCACTTGGTTGTTGTGTATGGTGGTGTATATTCCCCTCTCACAGATAAAATCACAAGTATAGTTGTGTTGGTTTGAAACTTACTCAGTCGCTCGCAGCTAGTTCATGAGCAGTTCTATAAGTTTTGATCTTGTGTTTTCCAATGGTAAATTTGTACGGAAATTTAAAAAAAAAATGTGCGTTTTATTGAAGTATAGATAATTATATGACTTTTAATCTCTTATCGCATACGAAGCCATATATGGATTCTAAG
Source organism: Brachynemurus nebulosus (assembly GCA_035578155.1). Classification (NCBI taxonomy): domain Eukaryota; kingdom Metazoa; phylum Arthropoda; class Insecta; order Neuroptera; family Myrmeleontidae; genus Brachynemurus; species Brachynemurus nebulosus. Next base: position 27,277,978 of record JAPWDM010000004.1, on the reverse strand, counting down.
TTTTACTATTTTTTTCAACATATTAAAATAGTTTTTCTTTTTGAAACTAATCTTAAATCCTAACTTTATACTCTTTCGAGTAACGGAACGTAATTTTGGTTGTCTTTGGTAAATGCGGGTTGTCAAATTATTTGAAGTTATGTTCAGAGTGTGCGACCGTTAGAGTACAATTAATTGGTGCTGATTTTATTTGTGAAAACTAAAAACAATAAAACGGTAAGTACTAAAACCGAAAATTTTCAAAACACATTCTTTATATATTCAAGAACATGGAATAGTAGTGTTTCGTGTGTGTTTTCTTATTTTCTTCGATTTTTTGGGCTTATTTAGAAGTTGCCATATTTGGCTTCGTATGCAAGTAATTTCTATACAACAAGACTTAATTTTTTTTCTTAATTTGACTACTAAAATAAAAGAAGTGAAAGACATTTTCAGTAAAAAAAATTTTTTTCTTCACCTCCTTCATAATTCATGCAATAAGGGGTTAATTATAGTATTAATTTATGTTATAATTTTTACGAAAGAATATTTTAGATGGTAATGTTTAAAAGTTGCAAATGTAAATAAATCATGGATGATTTCAATGATATACATATACATTTTTGATATTACTGGTAGTGGTCATTAAGTTATTATATCATGCAGAATAAGATAAACAAACACGGATTTATTTAATAGGAAGATATACAGATATGGATAATAATTAATAAAATATGCATACATATTTTTCTGTTTTTAGTACAACGCACAATAGAGTGGAGCTAAATGTAACCTTGAACTAATATGCTTGAAATAAGTAAACATGTAGTATAATGCCAAAAAATACTTATCATGGTCAATTTAAATAGCTTAGGTAGCTTAAGTTAGGTAGCTTAATTTTTTTTTTTAAATTTGCTACTGTCACTAGAATCTATGAATATGCACCTAGCCCTTATATAGGTACCGTTTGTGTGCAGTGATGGGTTCGAGTGTAGTAAGGTCATACAGATTGTAGATCACTCGGTAGTAAGATTACAGTGATTATGGGTCACAGGGTAGCACGGTCACAGTGATTATGGGCCATTGCGTAGCAAGGTTATAGTGATTATTAGGTATCGGACATTTTTCGGATCAAACAGCATTCGTGTCTTGTGTATGCACGTATATCGCACTTGATGTCATTAAAGTGAATAAAAATGAATGGATATTTTGATAAAACATACATATATATACAACTCACACATATTATCATTCTATCTGCTTGCATATACAAAACACGATGTTGTTTGATCCGAAAAATGTCCGATACCTAGTGATTATGAACTATTGGGTAGTAAAGACATATGGATTAAGAATCACTAAAATCGCAAAATAAATTTTGATTCTTCTTAACGTCTGAGTGGCATGGTCTTTTCTATTGCTTTATTCATAAATACTTATATCAATCCCCTATTAGCTGCTGACCCCAACCCTTCCTTATCGGAATAGACGAGAATAAGACAAAAAATTAATTACCTCCTGCAACATCTTTATTTTAGAGTCGTTTAGCGAGCGACTCCAGTCACTATAAATAACATTTCGTACAGAATTTTGGAATATCAGATTTAAAAGTAATTGAACCATAATTCAGATTTTGTACGCAGATGAAACCGTGGACCACAACAGCTATAAAATATGTATGCTAACAGTTGTAAAATATACAATGTGTATGGGGGAAATTATATAAAACACCAAAATGGAAAGAAAATAGATCTGTGAGCGAAGCCAGGATGAGCCGCTAATAATGTCATAAACGCGCTTTTCAATTGATTAAAAATTTGTTTGAAATTTTAAAATACTTGAAAGGTTTTTTTTTTTCAATTGTTCAAAACAGACTCCTGTTTGAATTTAATAGAAAGATTCCACCAATATGCGCGTGCGTATAAAGATAACTGGAAAACGTGTCGCTCATACAATAATTCACAGCGCTCTCAATTAATTAAAAACAAATATTTGTTAGTAATTACTATTTTTTATTCAATTAAAGTATTAAAATAAATTCATATATATGAGGAGTTTATTTTCAAAACGCCAAAAGTCTAAAATTTCTAAATTTGAGATATAGATGGCACTGAATTCTTAAAATAAATCTCTGCATGTTAGTACATCTGGCATGTTTCTAATTTACCTAGGTCCCTTGTTAAATTAGTAAGAAAATTTCCAGATCTTCTCACAGAATGTCACAAGTCTACAAAAGATTATTTTCAAATTACTACAAGTCCATAATTTCTTTCAAAATGTAATAAGTCCTTATAATCCAGTAGTGATTTATCAAAATTTGAGCAATTGTTTATTTAAACAATTTAAAATATTTGGTAAGGTTTTGGCTGAGCAAAATAGCGGTGGATGCAGAAATAGACCAAAACTGAAGCGAAAACAGACATGAAAAAAAATGTGAAAGATACCTTAGATTTTGAGACTATATTGTATCGCATATTTTATTATTTTGCTACTTTATGGTATAAACCTTTAGATACCAACTTAAAAAATTGGGAAATTCTGTACAAACTACAAACGCTAAAGTGGCAGAGGATCATTTTTTTGATTGCACTGAGGAGGAAGAGGTTTTTAAATCTTAAGAGAAATATTAACTCTCATCACTTTAGATCAGGTCCGACGAGAGGGTGGTATAGCTGGAGTTGCAGCCCTGCAGCCCGAGCTTGAGGAGAGGGCCCGGAAAAAAATTAAAAATTCTTTTTTGCTCACCGTGTATTTTTTTGGAGAGAAAATTAAAAAAAAAAGCAGTTTATTCGCGGGGTCCGCCATTCCTCTCCACGGCTCTGCTTTAGATAATCACGTGTCTAGTCAAGTTCAGTGTTTTAAAGTTTTTATTTGTATTCCATATTTTTAATAAAATTTATAATTATTATTTACTGATATTTTTTTGCATATTGAAATAAGTCCCGGACTTTTTTTCATATTGATACAAGTCCAAACAATAATTGACGAAAAAACTGCTGTCGCTTCATTTTAACACTTTCAGTCCCATGGCTTCGGCATCCGAAAACAAACGAAACATCCGCAGAGGCCGACCGCGATCAATATTTAGAATAAACAAAACACTAAAATATTTATAAAAAAAATTTATATTATTCTAATAAAAATAATTTTGTTACTACGTACCGGATACTTTTTATCTTTTCATATAAATATAATATGTTTTATCATCAAAATATCTAAAAGTTCATCTTTTATTTACAATAATATTTTTATCCACATATGTATGTATGTGTTGTATGCTTGTATATGTATATGTGTGTTTTATCAAAATAATAATGTACTCATATTTTGACCTGCATAACACATACATCTTGAATCATTTTATGTACTTGTTTACATAAAATTTCTTTAAAAATATTGTCGGCTTCCGGAGAAGTTTACTGTGAAAGTGCTCGGGCCTCATAGTGTTAATTTGAAATATTAGTCTTTACATAATTTTTACCCACTAACCATATTAAGTACAAAATTACATAGCAAAATTCCCATCCTAACCTCAAATACAGTTTATTGACGTTTACGAAAATAAACTTATTGTGAAATGAAAATGAGCTCCTCATATTATGTAGGTATATAAATGTATAGATAAATACCAGTAGCTACATTTATACTACAATATGAATTTTATAGAAACGAATTAAACACTGCGGTTTGTAATAAATATCACTTAGTTGTTACCATTAATAATTAATATATAAATTTCTTGCATATGAATATATATGTACGTGTTCATACGTGTGTTTTATGCGGCTTTACAATATTCTACTTACTTTCGCATAATAATTTAATAACTATTATTCAAATTGTTATTATTGTTAAAATATGCATTATGAGCGAACGAATGTAGTACGTCTACGAAGGTGGATTTTCATTAAAAGTTTTGTAATATTTGTAGTGTAGGTATGTTGTAATATTTGTATGTAGTCTAAATTAGTTGAACTTTTAGAAGCAAGAGATGAAAGTAATTCAGTAGTTAAAAGGGGATAATGAATTTTCCTTAGAGAAAATATAATGTTTTTATTTAATTTAATGTTTTTATTTTCAAATATTATATTTGCATGGTTACTTTTAAACAATCGACCTATGAATTCTTCTCACGAGAATACAGCTAAAAGTAACCGTTTCTTTTCCATGTACTAAAAGTAACTCAAAAATAGAGAAATAACTGACGTAACGTTTATCACGAATTAATCGGATCTTTCGAATTGCATGAAGCTATTCTCGTGAATTTTATAAGTGTGAAATCCCGGGAGTAGTCAAAAGAAATTGACTTGGTTAAGAGTCAATAAAGAAAACATGCTCGATCGAAATAAGATCGATTCTAGAAACATTTTGTATGGTAAGATTTTTAGCTAGAGCTCAGCAAAGTTAGAGAAAAAAATTTCACTTTGATAAAATTTAAAAAAAAATTATTTTCCTGTTTATACAGCTTACGTTTAAATATGGAATTTATACTATGGTATAATAGAGAACCGTAAAACCGTCTAGACCCGGAAACTTTTTTACATTTTTTGGTATAGTTTTATGTTTATACATGCTTCCTTCATAGATATCACCAATAAAAGTATTACCATTAGAAATAGCGTATATTATTTGTTATATCCCTGACCCATTTGTTTCATTATAAGTAAAAATAAAAAAAATAAAAAATAATTAGTAAGTGTCCGGGTCTACACCCCAAATCCGTCTTGACCCGGACACTTACTTAAATAATGTAGTAACATGCAAACTAACCTCTCCCGTCGGGTTTAGGACAGTGTTTTATATCGTCTAATGTCTTTGAACCTGTCAAAGACTTCAAAATATTTTGTGGGAAGGGAGAGGGGGCAATGCATAGTGTGCCTCTCTATAAAGTAAACATACGATATGATAACAGAAGGAGGCATAAACCGCGTAATTCTGGGGGGAATATTAACGTATGGACAGTGGAAGTTACAACTGGTGCGAATCGCGGCCATACTGTAATAAACTGATGTGTCCGGGTCTAAACGGATATACATATATAGCATGTATTTTTTATATATACATCGAATATAACTTCAAACATCATTAAATGATGCGCGATAAAATTCTGAACACATACATGTCAAAACTAAAACAATATAACAATTAGGACGAAAATTACATGTCTAAGTTAGACACACATTTTATTTTTTTGAAAAACTGTAGGATAGTAATCCTGTAAAATGAGATAGTAAATGCTGAAATCCGTAGTTTTTATTGGTACACCTTTTTTTAGAAGATGTTTTCCTCTCTCTAATGACGTCAAGAACAAATGTTTATTGTTGCAGGTTAATGCAGAAATTATTCAATTTGAAGATTGGTGCAAAATGTCCGGGTCTAGACCCCCTGTCCGGGTCTAGACGGTTTTACGGTATTTTCTTAGCTATATTCTATAGCTATAATATTCTGAAAATTAAGTTAATTTGACACGTAGTATTTAAAACCTTATTCTTGTTCGCAAAATCTGTACTTGAAACTTTTTTATTTCTTTAAAATAGTGTAATCTGGAAAATATAATTTAAAACTAATTAGAAAAAATGGTTTGCTAGAAAATACAGGATCCGACCATGCAATTTCTTAATATTTAATTGAAAAATACACCTTTCGGATTTAAAATCATACTGTATTACCTACAAAGAAAAAAACCATCTACGAATATAGTTACGATTTAATGAAAATGATGGCTTATTTTATTCAATTATATTACAGATCATAAACCAAATAAGAAAGAAGATGAGAGCGTCGGCTATAAATAGATGAGAGAGACGGCAATAAGTTTCGTTACTGTTACTTATACATTCACTGAGCATGTATCGGGTACTGGCTTACACACATACTAAAATAGGACAGGCTCATATAATTTTGCTTATATATTCGATTCGATCCTATCTATATCTCTACCGACTATATACCTATGGTACTAATGTTTATATGTTCCTATTAGTATCTATATCTTATTTTATCTCTAGCCATACATAAAAATACAATGATTGCTGCTGAATTACTAAATTGCTATCAAGCATTTATTTCTTTTATTCAATAATATCACTTACGTCGTTGTTCGATATTAAATTGCTTTCACATTTCCCGTTTCTATTCCTACGTACATTAGGTTTAGGGTAAGTAAGTATTGGTAGAACTACCTATTATTTTATTGTCACTAACTATATGTATCTGTATGATGTCTATAATTGTGCGATCGGGGAAGGAGTGAGGGAATGTAGTGAAGTTGTGTTTGTATGGTGGAAATATTGTGAATTAACTTCCGTTATTGTAGGTATATTATGAGGTGATTATTGAAAACATTAAAGAAGTTTTTTTTTTTTTTTTTTAATTTTGGACACATTCATGAGGTCACATTCATGTAATTATACTATTTGAGTGCTAGAGGATATTTTCGATAATGTCTCAACTTTCAACCATGATTTGTAATTCTGTCATATAGGATGATATTAAATAGTGTAGGTACTGGAAACAGTTTAATCGACTAATCGATGATTGTTAAAATTTTTTTATTTTTTGACATTTTAAGATTTATTATGATAGGAATGCTCTGAGGAAAAATTTTATTTAACCCTATAATTATACAGGATGGAAAGTAAATAACTCTCGTCGTGTGCAGGAGTGACTCATAACACCCTGTACACACTGAAACCACAGGAATTTTTTCGGAATTAACAGTTTGAGAAAATCATAAATGAACTGGCTGCACGATGTTTCCAAATTTTTGTAAGTACGGCCCCGACTAAATTATGCACACACTTTTTTATTACCAAGGTACAAAATAATTTTGCTGACCAAAATTAAAAAAAAAAAATGTGTAAATACGTTTACTTCTAATTACTATTTATTGTAAGTTGCTTTTATAAATTTATCTTAAAATATAATATGAGCGAATTAAAAAAAAAAAATTAAGGGCTCCTTTTTTATCTATATTTAGTATATAATTATTTCTGTTAAAACACTTCTAATTAAAATTTACTGGCAAATATTAATTAAATGGGTGAGATCTACCCACTGTTTTCGCAGCGAGACTTATATACTTTCCACCCTGTATATACGATTATACTAAATATAGAAAATTAATAATTCAAGTAAAGGGTTAACTTACAATAATTTCGACAATATCCTACATTCGTGTTTTTAAAATTATTTTTATTAAATGTTTACGCATTAGATAATGTTGATAAGTGACACTGATGTTGTAAAGTTGTAAGCTCAAATAAAGAAGAAAAAGAAACCGGAAAGAAGTTGGCGCCGAAAGTTGGAAAATCTTTCTGTTTTTTATATGGCTTAATTGCTCCCAAATTGCTCCTTTGAAATCAGTAATTGCTCCACCTGGAACTTAATTACTTAATTAGTTATTTACAAACAAAAAAACTTTTTTGTTTGACTATTTCTATTATCAAAATCTTGTCAAATAATGCAATTTTATACAATTACTTTATATCAAAAAAATGCTCCCAATTTGCTCCATCTAATTTAAAAGTTAGTTATTAATTTCTCTGAATAATAATTAAAATATATTAAAATAAAAAATATTATGAATTAGGTTATGTATTATTAAAACGTACAGGCAATCCATTATACCTTTAAGTCGTTTGCATATATTTAAGGATAATTGAATTTTGACAAGTTAAGTAACATTATAAAAAAACAAAATATTTTAATAATTATTCAAAAAAATTAAGATTTAGCTTTTAAATTAAATAGAGCAAACTGGGAGAAATTTATTGATGTAAAGAAATTATATAAAAAAGTATTATTTTGGGAGATTTTGATAACTTAAATAACGGAAAAAAAATTTTTTCTTTATAAATAGGTAACTAATTAAATAATTAAGTTTCAGGTGGAGCAATTACTGATTTCAAAGGAGCAATTTGGGAGCAATTTAACCATATAAAAAACAAAAAGATTCTTCAACTTTCGGCGCTAACTTCTTTCCGGTGAAAAAGAATTGTTATATGATTCTGGAATGGTTCATTAACTGGTAAGTAATTTAAGTAAATAAATTAAATTCTATTTTTCAATAAGTTTTCCTGAAACGACCTTTTTTAAATTTTTCTTTTTACAATTTTTTTAATGCAAAAAATTATGCGTTTTTTTTTCTTTAAACATCTTGGAAAAACGCAATTTTCAATTTATACGTACATTTTATGTTCAAAGGCTAAAACATATAAGGGACTTTGAGTATCGCTTTGAAAATTTGGGCATATATTCTTAGGATGTATTACTAATACTGTGTGGGAAAAATTCTTTAGCAGTTTATGCAGTTATCCGAAGGCTATTAGGATTTTAATCTTCCACAGCCAAATCAAAAGTTTACTTATTCACTACGTAAGCCATTCATATTAACAAAATAAATCTAATCACTCTGAATCCATTATTCGATCAATACACACTATAAAATAGATATTAAAAAGTGTTCCATTTGAAAAAAATTCAAGTATTTGTCTACCACTCTACATTATTATTATCCTACACATAAATATATACCTACTACATAACATATCTAACATTGGCACCTACAACCAATATAGCAAAAAAAAATAAACTCTTGGAAATCAATGAACAGTTTACAACAATGGTTCGGTTCGCTCAACGTTTCAACGTGAACACAATAAATAAAAAGGATTCCGTTTGTATGTTAGTGTTGCCAACGTGACCAAAATGATGAAATCTGGCCGCCAATCTAACAAAACAACATTAATCTATTACCAGTTCACAATTTTTGATGCGTGGTGATGAATGTAAAAAAAAATTATTCTACATTTCGTTCTGCTTGCTTACAATACTATATATACTACGGAATGGTGTATAACTATTATGTGTGGTTATTGCCTTTCGAACTTTCAATATTAAAAAATTTCAAATTTTGATAAAAATGGATTCTATTTTGACAACAATCAATAATGTGAAATTGTTGTTATTTGTCAATTGTGTAGAATTGCGGCTCGTATTTTTAGTGTTTGATCAATATATCAAGGAAGTAATAATAAAAGCTAAAAAAAAAAATAATAGATTATTTATTATTATACGGAATCTTATTTTTAATATTTTCTACAATAACTTTACGATAAAAGAAATATTTAAAAATGTCTTAAAAAAATCAATAAGAAGTTTCGACTGGTTTTAATGCCCGAAGAGAAGTGAGACAGACTGTACTAACCCTACCAAATTTTGTTTACAAAATATTAAAAAACTTATAGGTTTTTGCATCTTATAATATGTAAAATAAAAGTTTATAAATCAAAAACCAAAATAACTTTCAAACAATTCCAAACAAATCAAGAAATCAAAAATTAGATCCTCAATCGAAAACCTTGAAAAGTCGAAAAAGTTGATGTTCGCATTTGATTTCAAACAAAGACTAATCAAACTGATAAAAAAGGTATGACATCATCAAACAAGTACCTACAACAGATGAAGCAAAATTAAAAGTAGCTTGTGTTTTGTCCCTTTCTCTTTTTGTCATTTTTCTATTAGAGCTATTGAATACATGAGCAGATGAAGGTGTTATGTAACATTATTTATAATTTTACAATAGAAGCGTTTGAAAAATTTTATTTACATATACTCCTCATGCAATAGCTTATGTTTATTATTAAATTTCCACAAAACTATTGGACGTAATGAAATCAAATTTTAGTGTATGATACTTCAGCATAGGATATTTCAAAATTTTAAAAAAAAATGACTTTTTGAAAAAATGTTACATAACACTTTTATCCACTCACGTCTTCAATTATAACAACCAAATTCTAATATAAATAGTGTACGTCTAATTTTGTTTCATTTATTAATGACGTCAGATAGTTTTTAGTTAATCTGAAATGTATATCAATCGATATTTTTTGTAGGTCCTCTGATAGAATTAACGGGAAAATATACGGATAAATTGTTATTTCTTTGAAGAACATGTTGAAAATTATCTATCCCACAGATACCTTCAAAATAAAGCTCCCCCACTCTGTAGTTGTGTATCTTATAAAATAATTTCGCACGAATATGACTGTATATTGCATCTCCGTATTGCAAGTATTAAAGGTATAATAAATACCTATTATATACATATGACGAATGAAACAACTAATCATTCTGATGTGATCTGATCGGAACATTAATCACCGTTTAGTAAACTATACTAGGAGCCTGTGAATTTACTACACTGATATTGTTTGTATTTACTACTAATTGTATAGTATGTAGGTACGGTATATATTTATTTATGTGATACAGTTTATAAGTTAGTAATTAGTACACAAGCATTATTTGTTATGATCTATATACCTACGTAGGGTATGAAGGGGGTACAGTCGGGGCGAAAACGACCAAAGTTCACTTTTGGCCAAAAAATATTCTCCTATATCCCATCTACAATTCCTTTAAACAAGAAAAAAACAGATTAGCGTCTGTTAAAAAGTAAATAAAAATACGCTACCAATGAAGTCTGACACATGGCTTTCGTGTCACGATCTTACCCAACACTAAACATAACTTCCGATGGTTAAGTGCAAAACCGTAAGTGTACTTTTTTAAATTTTACAGGACAGGACAAAAAACGTCTCAATTGTTAGAGATACTGACTTTATTGTTACAAATTTCATATACTTCTCGAAGGTTCGAATGTGGATTATTGCAAACTGAAAAAAATCGACTTACGAGATTTTGTACTTTCAACGTCGCCATATTTACTTGCTAAAAATCCATTTAAATGAGTTAAAATTAGGTAAGAAATAAAGCCTATTTGGACGGCGCGGACCCCCTTTGGGACCCCGGGCCCCGGGGCTACAGCACCGGCTGCCACCCCCTGTCATCGGGCCTGCTTTCGTGTATGGAATTTTATCTAATACTTAAAGTGATATTGTGCTTAAATTGCTTCTTATCTTGAATTTCGTGCCTTATTATAATTTTTATTAACGCTAACAGTAACTTTAAGATAAGAATACGGTAAACTGCTTCGTAACTTTTTCTAATCAGTTGTGTAACCACGGAAATTAGGCCGAAAAGATGATCTGCGAAGCTTTTTCGTTATGTTAGTCCGTAGAAAAAATTAAAGAAACCATATGCATTATACAAGACATTATACACATTATGTGAGACCTTTCAAAGTGTTAAAAACTATAAAAAACTAAAAATCAAATTTGTATTTTCATAGTTTCTATAGTTAACAAGAAAAAAAAAAAAAGGAAATCATTCTATTTAGGCACATAGTTATATTTAGCATATTTCACATTTTCGCATGAACGGTAACTATTATTACTCTGATTAGACTATTTATGAGGGATTCACGACCAAAATGAGGGATTCACGACTAAAAAGTGGGACTAGTAGTAAATAAGATATCGATATTTAACGGAATCTCACGGTAGCCACGAAAATTTCATTAAAAACAATAGAATAGTTCCGAAGTTATGCCACTTGACAAAACACAGACAGACCGGTAGATGAACCAGAGGAGAAGAGAAAGGAGAGAGAATTGTTCGAAAAGCTCTAAAACGTAAAGTACTCGTGAAAATTTTCTTTTTGTAGGGAAACAAGTTTTCATATTTCAAAGGTAATCATAATGTTTCCACTACTTTAGTAGTGTCGGAAACAAAATATACAGTGATTAGTTAATAGCACTGAATCACAAAATTTTAAAATTTAAATTGTAAAGGGCTTGTAACAGATACTATATTTGTTTGTTGGCCGAATACCGAATATACGATCAGAGCGCTCGGTGACTAGCCAAATACTGGGCGAGCATCCTGGCCGGTACTGTGTATTTTTAGTGTTTCATACCAAAATTTGTAAAATGAAACACACGTGGAATTCACATCATGTCCGTCCGTCGATCACATACGATTTTTTCTGAAACTATTCCACATGAAAATTTGAAATTTAACACAGAGATAGAGGGTGATGGTCCAGTTACGAATGTTAAGTTAATTTTGATTCTTGGGGCTAAGCTATTCCAGATTAGCATAGGATATGCTATATGAGGGAATTCTAAGGACGCCAAAGACGCCTATAGTGAACTACTCAATCGATCTTGAAAATATCTTTACTGTTACAAAATTAAACTGTTTCCAATTGACATTGGCTATGTTGTATTATCCGTCAGGGTTCTAGGAGTAAAGTTTCAAAAGTAACTACCCAACCGATTTTGAAGATTTTGTTACTGTTGGGAAGCTAAACAATTCTATTCTGACACATGTTATACTATATTAGGTTGCCAAAGATTCTAGAGAAATTTCCTTGCAAGTATCATTGGGAAGAAATAAAATATATAAATAAATAAAATAAATAGTTAGGCGGAACTTGAGTAGTAAAATTTTAGTGATTACAAACCACTGAGTTGTAAGGTGACACTGATTATGGACCACTGGATAGTAACGTCATAGCAATTATGGACTACTGAGTAGTTAAGTCGTAGTGATTATGGACCACTGGGTAGTAAAGCCATAGTGATTAAGGATCACTAAAATCGCAAAATAAATTTTGACTCTTTGTAATGTTTGAGCGAAATAGTGTTTTTAATTGCGTTTTTCATTGCGTTTTTTTTGGCTATTATTTATGAATACTTATATATCAGTCGCTATCTTTTGTCCTAGAAAAATCTGAAAAAATTAATGAACATTAAATATGGGGTATAGATTGAACAAAAATTATCTGGACTGACTTCTCTTAAGTGATTTTCTTGGTAAATAAAGAGAAAATTTGATGAGACATTTTGCCTCGATCAAAATGCTGTTAGTTAATAATTATGTTAATGTTATGTTAAATGGGTATCTTTGTGAATTTTTTAGAAAATGAATTCTATAGTTGAAAAAATATTCCCAGATACTTTTGATAGTTTCTTTGTCAACAGATAATTGTCTTTTTCTAATTCTAGTCAAACAAATAAATAGTGTATAGGGTACTAATTGAACATTAGGTTACGAAATAATAATAAATTATAAGTTAATAACACCATTTTACATTTTTATGTAAATTTTGTTTATTCAATAATAAATTGATTACAGAAAAATATTTCTTAAAGAAACTGAAAACAAATGACATTAATGATATATTATAACTTAACTGTAAACATATACATAAAATAACTGAATGGCTGGATTCATTGCAAAATATTTAATACTATTAAAAATATAATTTTGAAAAACAAAAATCAGTGGATGTCAATATGTATTGCTTAGAATTTTCAAATCAGTTAAAATCAAACGAAAATAGTTTATTCTAATTGAAAATAACATGTTTCACTTTTCTTTACAGTATTGCATCATTTTTTTAACTTTCTGAAGATGAAATATTATTATATCAAATATTTAAAAAACTAAATAAAAACCATTGATTAAGGACACTGGTGTAGTGTTGAAAAGTGTACGACAAGGACAAAAAAGAAGGAAACCTACAAGAGTGTCTGGGAATATTTTTTCAACTATAGTAATCAAACAGGGAGAGACAAAGAATCAATAAATCTAAAGCGAAATATATAACAACTTCTATGCACACTAATAAGCGTAGGCGTTAATACTATTAAATATTTCATATTGGTTTTAGCAGTCTGTCTTTAGCAAGTTTAAAAGATATCTGGATTAAAAAACAATTTGTTTCTGTATTATTTCCATCCTCTATTTTTTATTTGGTGCATTTTAAAAAATAAGTTGCTCGCCGTATGTACTTGAATTTACACTAACCATATATAAAAAAAATATTCAATATATAAAAATGCTAGTAAATTCTTTCAAAAAATATATTTTCTTGAAGTTATAATAAATTAGGTTATTTGAATAAATAAAAATATATGCATATATGTATGGCAAACAAGATGAAACCGACATGGCATATGCATCGATGTTCAACAACAAGAAAAAAAAAGAGTAAATGAAGTCGAACAACTATTTTGCTTGTTTGCAAAGCAACTATTATTATTTTGGCATGGCAATGATCTCTGGGCATCGCTATTATTTCACAGCACACCGGGGAACCACATACACATACTTTTTCCAGGACAGCGTGACGATTATTTTAAATTTTAAAACATTTCTACATGAGACAAGTAAAGAATGATGGTTACTCTCTACAGCAAGCAGATAGCTATGTAGATAGTAAACGCTAGATGTCGGGGATGGTGATGATGGTGATGGGTGGAGAAAAGTGGCGGTGAAGGGGGGGGGGGGGTTGGACTTGAAATTGAAGAACGGGCAAAAGTAGACAAGCAATGTAACGACCAGTGTACACTAGTAAGTTTCTTCACTCACTCCTATTGTAAGAGTAGCTTGGGAATCAGAAACTATGAATATTTTAATAACAAAAATATATGTACATACACGAATATAAGGTGCTCCTGAAAAGTAAGAGCTGGTACAAAAAGCAAATCAATATATTATAATATAGTTAAAAAACCAAAGTCTGTATTCTCGGAAATACGTAATTCTAATCTACGCTAAATTTATGTGGAATTTTCTTTTTATATATTAACACTAAAAACGTTTATCGGGGGACTTATGTCATATTTCAGATGTGATCATATTGTACGGGTATTCGTACTACTGCTAGAAACTTGAAAATTGGGTATGAGTGTAGGTCTGGACCTAACAAGTTTTTATCTTTACCAAAAAAAGTCTTTTACTAAAATATTCTCATTATTTGTGCTTTTACGTAATTTTCTAAAAATACATACATATTATGTGTATGTGTAAATATGTACCGTGCTTTCATTATATATCGATACCCACGTGATCAAATTTTTTTAGGGAGCTTGGTAATTTGTTTACTGTATGTTGGTGGCACTGTAGTGAAGTTAGTTGCTAGCTGAAAACACTAAAAATAAATAACCGAAATCATTCGTATATTTCAGTGATTCGTATATTACATTAAAAATTTAGTTGAAGAATATAATAAATTTCATAAATAATCTTAAACTAAGTTCTTATTATATAAAATACTATTGTTATATAACAGATTTTTAAATAATACCCGATTTAGGGTATTTTTTTAATAATTACCATACACTCAAATATGGCGGAAATTGTATTTGGTCACGTGGGTCTCGATATATAATGAAAGCCCTGTAGAATACACTTGTGTATGTATTATATATGCTATGGTAACGTAAATAAAATAAAAAATAAAGAAAGATATATAAAATTTATAATATTTTAAAGACAGATATATTTATTATAATATTCTTTATAACTTAAATTTCAGTTCGCTTTTTAAGTTCAATGTCAGTTTTAAAATACGAAAAACTTAACAAAAGTGCTGAATCTTCACCAGTATTATTGATTTTGTTATAATTTTAAGGACATATCACATTTTGTTTGGAAAATAAATCAAATATTTTTCCCAAAAATAAAAGTCATAATTTTTGTATCATATTACAAGAAAGATTAACTGACTATAAACTAAATTATAATTAAGTGTTCAAAAATGCTTTCTGCGTGCTCTTTAAGAGTTAACAGTCCAAATTGTGGACTCCAAGGATCCGGATTTTCTTTTAATCATCGGGTTATTTTACATGCAATATTCGATGATTGTCTGCTATCGGGAATTAATATTGGCCAAATATTTTTGTTCATTAGTAGGATATTTTTATACTATATTCTCGCCAGGCTCTTGGCATTCGCGTTTATACGTGTTCCGGTATTGAATGTGTACATAGTTAATATGAAAAATTAATAAAGTTTGAAAGTATTAAACTTGGATAGAATGTAGCTGAGGCAGTTAAAAATAATTAGTAAATTAACGACGAAGGGATGTTTCTAGAACTTTCATTCTATCATTCAACAAAAATATAAATCTAGACTTAAATAAAAATATCAATTTTCTGAAGCAAACGCAGTAATACGGTATCATACTGTACAACAATTATTACTAATATGTGAAAATATTAATCACTGGCATGGAAACACAAAAAACGGTCATCCGACATAATCCAACATTACATTTGCTGTATCTAACCTAGTATCATTTGCGCAATCTTTGAACATCTTATTTTAGTCTATTTCAGTGTTTTACTACGATACTGGAAAGGTAACAGCTTCAGCAAACACAATTATTTTTAAATATTTGGGAAAAATCAAAATTTTCAATAAGATTCTTTAACAAGCACATTCAAAATTTCAAAATTTTCTTTAAAGTAGAATATTTATGGTTTCACCGATTTTGAACCGAAAATAGATAACTTCAGATGTCCTTTACCTAAAAAAACAGGAAGTAAAAAGTAACTTTTCCCAAACACCATATATATACCAATTTTTTATTATTATTTTTTCTTTATTCTTTTCTTTTTTCGCGTCTCTTATGTAAAATAAACTTGGCAAAAATATATAAGCATTTATTTTATTTGTGATAGTGGACGCCAGTGGCGGCATTTGACCTTATCTTAGTGGTACAAACCACCCTCAATTGAAAACATACGTACATATGGATGGATATTATATGTATACATGTATGTATACATATGTATTATTATAACACTTACACATACTATTTTACGTCCTGCGAGTGGAAATATTAATTTATAACATGATTTATAGCGCACTTATAATGCATCGAATGAAATACAAGCGTGTGTAGTGTAGTTAGTGGTACTACCATTTCTACTGATATACACACTAACAATAATACAAAATAACATCACTTTTCTAACATACAAACTACATGTAACATACCCGTTAGGTCAAAATTCTTTAATAAACTAATTAAGTTAATTTTAAAAATACACTTACAAAAAGAAATGCGGTTAAAGGGTGAAAATGGAAAAGAACTAGTCAACTTTTATGTGTCATAAATTATACTCTTATAGTAGATTTAGTACAATGTAGTGAAGTTAACAGAAAAGAACACACATAGGATAAAGAGTTAAATCGTGTCACATCTAGCAGACTTACCAAAATATCTGACTTTTTTTGAATTTTTTCTTTTTTTGTAAAAACGGTGAAAGTAACAAAATCAGATTCTAATAAGGGTTTATTCTACAATATATCAGGGAAAAATATTTTTTTGAATGAAAAACAACATAAAATGACGGCTCAGGCGTGATTATTTTTGAGTAAAAACTCGGAGGCTTTTCATCCGATGGACTTGAAATCTAAACTGTAGCGTTTTCGAAATCTAGCGAAGTACGCAGAATTTTTTCGGTTTCAATCCTAGTTTTAATAAGGTCTTCTTATCTTAGACCTTTCGTTCATATGAGCAAAAAATCAAAGAACGAAAAAATTATAAGAAAAATACCTATAGACAGAGTCGACGAGAGGGTGAGGCAGGAAGGAAGGGGTAATTGCCAGGGGGCCGGGTCTAAAAACGGGGCCCGCAGCCTCGATTAAGGGCCCGGATAAAGTGAGAAGACGTTTTTTTGCTCGTCAATTTTATTTTGAAAGGAAAAATGTTCGAAAATTTTTTGTTGTGTCTGAGGGCCGGACACAACAAATGATTTCTCTCGCTGGACTTGCCAAAAGACATTTTTATAATTACAACTGCTTAAATTACATATTATTAACATTATTATAATCATATTCATATCAAATAATCATATTTAATTTCCGGAGCAGTTTCTATTTTATTACTTTCTGGTTTTCCAAAACATTTAATAATTAAGAAAAAATCTATCGAAGCATACTTATAAACATTCCAAAATTGATGCGTGCTCACAAGATAATAGCATTACTCCTTAAAATGAATGTGATACTGAAATTTATTTTTGTTAATTATAACATTATAAAAATCTTAATATTACCGAAATTAATAAGAAAAAAAAAATTATTTTGTAAATTTTAATATCTTGCAAAAACTATACACTGAAATTAATATAGCCATTTCGACCTCGGTTCTGGTATTACAAATATAAATTTTGGTGCGATTCACTCAAGAGAACAATTACGAAACAGTTTTCGATTTCTGGGTCCGGCTAAAAGGTGATCGCTGATAAAAGAAATCATCCAATATTAATAGATTTGAGCGTTACTTTATGGTATTCCATATTTGTAAATAATAAACAAATATTTTACTTCGCAAAAATACCACATTTATTTTGAATGAACAATATTGTTTCGAACCGTCATGTCAGTTCATTTTCAAACAGAACTGACGGTTTGAAAATGAATTCTGTTTGAAAATGAACTGACGGTTCGAAACAATATTGTCACAGTTTCTAAATATAAGTGGTATTTTTGCGAAGTAAAATATTTGTTTATTATTTAGAAATCATCTAGTTTATACATTTTCGATAGTCAAAAAACACGATTCAGTATAGTTTTCGCTAATAGTTATTTCAATTAATTAAAATTTTTCATTCAATTTTGCCGCATCTGTATAGTTTCAACTACAATCCTTGTGTAAAATTTAATGTGTTCCGTATAAAGAAGAAATCATCAGCAAGTACTACTTATCATTACTCTGTACACGATAGTGGTATACTAGACTATGGTTAGTATAAGGTTGTGCACATATACATACAAGTGGTGCAGTAGTTTGAAGTGGTTGTTTCTAAAATTACATTTATTTACTTTCGTTATTTTAAAAGCATTTAGTAGCATGAATGTTCTAGTCATAAATCAAAAACTAATTAATAAAATGACATAGAAAGAAAAAAGACATTACGAACTGACTGTTTTCTTTCATATAAAAAATAAATATAATGATTTTTTTATTCTCATACAACCAACTATACATATATAGTTCCAGCTATAGACTATTTGTTTCTGCCTTGTGAAATATGAATGTCATTGTTGAAGATGGGAAATGCAATGCATGGAAAATTATAAACAATACTAGCGAGCTAGCTAGCTAGCATGAAAACAAATAAAAGAAATATGATCGAATATGACAGCACAACTAAAAACATTTGTTTACAATTATTGCTATTATGGCTCCATAAATAGCACACAGTTTTATAAATTTTCCGAGAAAATGGTCGATGAAAAGAAAAAGAAAAGAAAAGTGATTATTTTAAATATAATGCTACAAATCAAAGCAGCGCTGTATGTACGTTCAATAATATTGTGTAATCGACTTGCCAATCTATTGAGGTTTTCTCTCTAGTGTTCAAAACAAATATGTTCAATAAATTGAATATAGGAGTTGTACAGAAATTTAATTATAAATATTCAGTTTTCAATAATAATAAAATAAGTTATAATAAGGAATCTTTAGAATAAATTGTGTCGCCTAGTATCAAAATCTACTGAATGCACTTTTCAAATTTTTTGATTTTTTAGGGCCATTAAATTTTAAATGCAACAAGGCATATGCCCCTTAACATTTTTTGTTGTAATTTTAACTGCTTACTAAAGAAATCTGCAACTGAAATATAACATAATTTTCAAATCCTGCTAAAATTATAGGAATCGAATTACAACGAATTTTCGAGAGCGGCTCATGAGTGCGCGCTGAAGGTTGACCGACAGCTGCAAGCGCTTGGGCATCGACGATTAATGTAAGTAAGAGTTTAGTTATGCAAATTTGTTGCTAAAACTTTAAGCGCGTTTTTCTCAAACAGCGTTTTTACGGTCGGCCCGGGTCATAACTTTTTTTCTATTTAACCGATTGCTCTGAAACTTAAGCTGGTTATTCGACACACTTGTAGTTCTCGTCGGAACTAGAATTAATTTTTTTCACCGCTAACTTTCCATTTTACAACCCTTTTTGTGCGATAAAAAAATGACTTATTTTTCGAAGTCCGCCATTTTGTTATTTTTCAATAAAATTTCATAATTCTAGTTCCGACCAGAATGAGATATCTATAGATTAGGACTAATTAAGAATTTTTGATTTCAGATGTCCTCAAGAGTCAAAATCAGCCGGACCATCCACGTGCTTTTTTTGAGGCGCGAACTTCAAGTGATAATAATAATAATAATAAAACAAAATTTAATTTTTCAAAAAAAAAAAAAATCCAAACACATTAAAAATCCAAAACTTTCTATCTGTTCTTTCTCAAAAAAATTGTCCCTAAAAATAAGCATGAAAAACAGCGCGAGTCACCAGACTACTACCTTAACTTAAATTTTTATTTTTAATCTGTAAAATTGTATAATTAAAAAAAAAAAATTAAAATTTTTTTATCTTAATAACTAATAACTCTTCATATTGATTTGTTTTTTTGGAAAAATTGTAAGTATCTGATTTATTGCATTACCGTTCAGTACCTTAATATGTTTGTTTTAATATTTTAATATTATAGCCTGAAGATGAGACTTTATTCTCGAAACGTACGTAGCCAATAAAGAGCAAAAATTTCTGATGTAACACGGTGATCATTTATTCCAGAAATTCCTTATTATAATAATCCAAAAATCACCTAAACTTTCCCTATAATAAAATAAGTTTAAATATGAGTGGTGGTAACGCTGGGGAGAGAAAAAAAATTATGCCGCGATCACTTTTATACTCAATATCTGTTTACACTCTGATTAAGTTATTAAATATGTGACTACACTTTTAGCATACTACGTTTCCAGTTACAATTTAGTGTCTCGGTGAGTATAAACAAACAAAATAGAATTCCATGTATGTATTCATCAGTTAGCTCGATGGTTGAGGCTAATCAATTCGTACATTTGAACATGAGTAATATATAAAATACAGTACAACTTTTCAATAATACCGTTGTCTTTTACTCAGTACCTATCTCAGTAGGAATTCTAACGTCTTCAACACAGTTTTGCTCAGATCGAGATTTTGATCACCTCATAAATAAATATAGAAACAAAAAATTAAATAATTTTTTCTTTTTTTTCTTTTTTTAATCACTGACATTACCCAGAAGAAGTAAAGAAAAATGTAACGATGAAGAGCGCAGAGCTAGAGTGAGGATTTTTTCAAAAATTTTACTGCCCTACTGAATAAACTGGACACTATTAAGAGCTGCTGTTGTATATAAATTTAGCAGGATGTGTCGCCAATCGATGAACTTCAAGAAAAATTTTCCCTTAAAGTATTATTTTTCTCGTTTGTTCAAAAAGGTTGAAGTGAAAACATCGTACTTAAGTTCATTCAGTTATATTCAAAGAACGATTGTTTACGAAATTTCAGAAGCGTTATAGAAAAAAGTTGTTACTTCGTACAAAATCTAGATTTGAAGATGTTGTCAGTTGTTCATTCTGAGCAAACTAAAGAACTTAAAGTAAGGAATACCTACCTTATGAATGAAAAATAAATTCGATTTTCTTCGCATAAAATATTATTAAAAGATATTAGGAATATACTCCTAAATTTTCAGGGTGATGTTCGAAGTTCCTCCAGTGTATCTGTTCATGCCTAAATTTTAGATAGGTATGTTGTTCTCGAAGCAACACTTTTATAATATTTTGGCGATTTTACTTAAAAATTTCTCGACCGATTTTTTTAAAATTTAGACCAAATATAATTTAATATTATTACCTTCCTTTTATGTGAGCCAAGCCTATATATCCTATACCTGTAGAACAATATTTTATTTAATGTAGAAACAGACAAAAATTTCATAAAAACTTAAATCTCGCAAATTTCCTCAATCTTTTACTTTTTTGAAATTTTTTTTTTTTTTTTTTTTTTGTTTGGTTTCAACGATATTATCCTGCAGCAAATTTTAATCGATCACTTATATACATTAAATCAGAAAAGTATTGATAACTGAATGTAAGAAGGCATTAAAGCCAATATCAATATTATTTCTCATCTAAAATTCAGATAATAATGTAAAATTCTTAATTTTCGTTGATTACTTTTTAAACGAGTTTTATGATTATTTTAATACATTCTATAAATTGCACAAAGTTTTCGTATTGTACAGCTATGTAATGTACAAATAATACATTAAATTTAATATTATAAATTGATATTTAAACTTGAAAATAAATTCGATAACTTTTTACAGTCAAAATTATAATCATATATAATATAATAGTCCGTGCATACGGACAGCTTTAAAACAAACAGTTTAAACAACTATCGTAAACTATATGGTTTTTGGACTGAACTGGACTGGACTGAATGAATATATGCAACGACATCGTATAACGTATTATAGTCGGTCATTTTATGTTCTCCGTTTAAATTAACTATTTTGATTTATAGTTATTTCTATATGCTAATATAATTTTAAAAACACTATATTGTGTGTGACTCTATAATTTTCTATGTCGTCTCTACTCTAGGGACACAAAGTTTTATTATATTGTTATGGTCAGTACGGGCTATATTATAATGTCCATTCAATAAAATATTATCTCTTTGTCGTGCTTTTTGGCAAGTTATAAAAATTAAGTAAATTGTATGAAAATGCCATAAGTTACCCACCCGTTCGCGTACGTACACATAATTCTAACTGCTATGTGTAGTTGTGTATTAGGTAATAAAATAATTTTATTGGAGTTTATGAATGGAAGTTTCGGGTAATATCATGTCTAGTTGAGTTCTTGTTGTTTTTTTTAACTTTTATTATGCTGATATATTTGTAAATTGTCGAAAATAAGTTTAGGTGGACCTTTTTGGAAGTTTCTCTGATTGATGTTAAATTAGGGGACGGACGGGCAAGAAGGATATGCTAATTTAATCTCTTAAAAAGTATGGTATTGCAACAAAATTATTTATTTATCTCAAGATACAATAACAAGTCTTCAATTAGTTGTGATTAATAAAGTAAACAGAAAATTAACAAAAATTCTTATCTTTCTATATTAAAAATCACTTTAGAAAAAAGCTGCAAAAGCTTCTTGCCCTAATACTAGGGCGGACAAAATGAATATCTTGAACGAGGAAAACTAATACTAATAAAAATGAATAAATTAATAGTCGCGATTATCGCAAAAGTACGAGCTTCCACCTGTGTATAAAGAACACGCTTCACAGGTCTATTCCTGGCAAGAATTACATTGAATCCAGTGTTCTATTAGCGGATATATGTATTTTGCTTGACAGGCAGTACAAAAATAATTATATTTTTGATTTTCTTTAGTGGACTCTATCTTTTTTAAAGGAATTTTCTATTCTTTTTTTATTGAAGGATCCGGAATTATTTAAAGAAATTTTCCTTTTGACTAGAGAAACTTCATTTTATTATTCATTTTGCCTGACTCCATTTTGACCGCCAATCACATTTTTAACTAACCTAACCTTTAATTACGAACTAATAGATTCAACTTAAATACGAGCACGAATCTGTTACTCGTAATGATCATAAAAATTACAGAAATCATTAAAAATAAGTAATTGCAGTATACAAAGAAATAATTCGTAAATTACTTACGTATATTTATTGATATTTGTTTCGTCAAAAAAGTTTTTCCGGTTACTAACCACGCATATAAACTACAATGCCCCCTTTTGATAAATGATCGCATTAAGTGCAAAGTGAAGAAGCAGGCGACATTAGATCTGAGTCAATCATACATCTAACTAGCTCAATTAGTTGATTCAAGTTCTACGTACTAAAAATTTTTGTACATACATAATTATACAATGAATTAAAATATTTTCTAATTTATTGCTACAGGAGAAGCCTGGGTTTTTTCGAATTTTATTCTGTAACAAAAATTTGATGCCCAGAATTTTAACGGGGAGAAATATAAACTAGCAAAACACTCCAGCTTTGCTGTCTTTGGGTTAATAGTTATTCAAAGGCGCAGTAAAGTAAGTTATTAAAAATAAGTAAATAAAAACTCGAATGTAATACAGTAAGATAACGAAGAAAAATAAGGTATCATACTGAAATTAGTTTAAATTTTTCAATAAAACGTTCATTTTATTTTGTTCGTGTTTATCTACCATGGAAAATTTTTGCACCATTTTGTTGCTGTAAACCTTGTACTTATCTTTTTCTCACTGTGAAAGTGAAAAAACTACATTCTTATGAGAAAAACGAATAAAATTGTCGTTCAGTTTCTTATTAGGCCTGATTATTACAATTAAATATGCTAAATTTCAGTAATTTTAGACATGTAAATACATATAGGTATTGCCCGAAGTTGAACAAGCAATGAATGCATGATATAAGCAATTAAAGGTTGACATTATTTTCAATTAGTCTAGTGTTCACGTTGAGATTATAACACACGACTTTTTAAAACTGAAAAAAAATTGGATTTAACTTACCTAAAGCCTCCCGTTTTTAAAAAACTGAAATATTCCCCAAAACTATACTGTTCTCTGTGTTTTCAACATATACCTGCCATCTGAATCAATCCGAAAATCGATCTTTTCGGGGCAATCAACATCTCTACCGGCAGTATTTTTATTAATAATTGAAAGTAGAAAACTTTCACTATATTTAAAAATCCGAATTATCCAAAAAGAAAAACAAAAACTGAAGGTCGCTTTCCAAATAAATTAAGCTTAATTTTTCCTATTCGTTTTTCTCTTCATCCCTTTTTTTTCTTCTAACTAAAAAAAAATCTTCACATATGAGATAATAGCTGATAAAAATTTTCCAAATAGAAAAAGTCGTTATTCAATATAAAAAAAATTTTTTTCTTTACATATGTAAATAAAATAGAAGTTGGTTATTTAATTTCACAAACTAAATATACAAGTTGACTGTAGACTATACAGGGAAAGGAAACAGAAAACGAGAAACAAAAAAGGGTTGTATAGTTGTTTGAAGAAATATATTCTAGAAAGACGACTAAAAAGAAAATAAATGATTGAATACAATTTTGAATAGCTCGGGAACGGATCTAACAAAATGTGGGCATAAAAATATTATGTATAGTACACAGCCTTAAAAAAATAATCGCTAATCGGCTTACATAATTACTAGTTTGGGATTTCCAAACAAAAAAAAAAATTATTTTACATACGATAATTACTTTAACGTTGAACTGCTCTTAATGGTTTAGTAATTGGAATCTGTTCTTTACAATAAATCATAAAATTAATACTTGGTTATCTGTTTCGGGTGGTTGATAAAATTCACAATCAAAGTGACTGACGTGCGTGACTGATCTTCACCTATTATGCAATCAACAAACTCGAGAGAATTTTAGAAATTTTAGTAGAAACAGGCTGGTCGACCACAGTGGCTCAAGTGAGGTAGTAAATATAAAGTCTTTGTAACAACTTATAATTTTAGGGATAGATTTTTTATGTCAAAATATAGTTTAGAATGTATTGTAGTATTTTACACTGAGTACTGAATCGAACATATTAAACATATGTTTCCTGGAGATACCACAGGCATTAAATTGTTAAGCATGACTCCATTTTACTAAATCCAACTTGTAACCATGGAGACTTGTTTACAAATATTAGATAAACCATTATTAATGGTTTGACCGCCCATTAAAGTAATCACATCAGTCAATTTTTTTGCTTTAATTTCTTAATGTATTTGTAATAGACAGCATTCTCTCTAGTCGATTCTCTCTTCACTGGTATTTTATATGGATCCAATTTTAATTTTATTAAAAAAGGGATAGCCAACTACACTCTCAAAAAGTTTTTTTTGTTCATATAAGTATTAAAAGTCTCTTTAATATTTCTTCCTTTGAATCAAAAAAAAAATATTTCTTTGAATTAAAAAATAATATTTTTTTTGTTACAAAGAAATATTTCTTCGACTTTTTTAACAATAGTCAAAAAAAAAAATTCAAAGAAATTTTTAATCTTTGAACAAAGAGGACGTTTTGAGAGTGTATCAAAAAAGATCAAGCCTCTGCCAATTATTAGGTTATTGTAAGTGAAATTATTAGATTTTTGGAAGCGAAATGTTTGTGGTTTGTCAATGCTATCCAACTGATACCTTTTAATTATCACAACTATTGTTTTTCTTTTTCTTTGGATGACTTTATAGAACCGTGAACTATAAAAAATTGTTAGAGCAACTATTTCGAGTTAACTAATTTTTTTTAATAACAGCAACTACACAGTTTTTTACAGAACATCCTAAAAAATTGTAAAAGATAACAACAAACTTTTAGTTAGTTAATGATGTCATCAAAATGAAACATTACCATTTTTATTATAGTAACAAAACTGTTCTATACCTAATGGATACTTATGTCGTTTTTGTTTTTTAAATGAACTTTTATTATGCATCTTTTAAACATCAGATACTTTTAGTAGAGATAAAATTGTTTCTACTTTAATATTCCATACATATAATTAATCTAATCAACGAGTAAAACACACGATGATTATATAATAATTTTTGAAATCAATTTCATTTATTACACAGTGGTAGGAGAATAGATGAACGTTTGATAATACCGGGAATACTTGCGAGAACGATTGTAATTGCCAAGTGAAAAAAGGGTAGTTTTCTCTTTCCTCGCGGTGAATGTGAATGTGTGTATAATATGTAGAGTAATATCATGTTGGCAAAGGAGTCATTGGCCCAGTTTTTCACAACGAATAAAATCGTTATTTATAGTATAGTCTACTAACATTGACGTCATAACACCCCTTAACTAAAATGATCAAACATTCACCCTTATACTATCTCGTCCTTGTTAGATATTTATATCACATCGTATATATACCGTTTATCCCGTCAATCTGTTTGCAATTCCTAATTTGCTTTAACATTCTAAGAATCTTTTTTTAAAATTTTTTATTTTTCAATTGAAATTTTATTTTTTTTAATATGGATGTGTTTTTAAAGTGGAGTATAGTTCTATAGTTCGATAAAATTGGCTTCAAAATTTGATATAAAAAAAAATTTAACGGTCTACTTGTAATCATGTACCTACAAACTACCTATAGGCAACCTAAACACGGGTATAGGTGAAACTATGTAAACTTGGTTTGAAGTCATTAAAAAACGCAAGAAATGAAGCAAAATCAGACGCATCAAATTTTCTGTCTCTTTTCCTTTTTGTTATTTTTATAAAAATAACTATAGTAACTATTGGACTATAAAAAAAAAGAAAAAAATTATAAAAATAGAACTATATAAAAGTTTAGTAACGTTACTAGGTAATGATCTACTAATTTAAAATAATAAACAAAAAGTTATATATATTTTCACATTTTGTTCAATTTATTCAGAGTATACTTGATGTCATATTTTATTTCTATTCAATTTAAATAGCATTTTAATTTTGTTTTTTTAATTTTAGCATGTAATACGTTTTGACTGGGGTGCACATGATCGTAGTAGTAAATTAGATAATCAATTAACTATAAAGTTTGTTGTTATCTTTTTGTGTACTTATTGAACTTTAAAAATATTTATGATTCAGTGTTTTACCGGACAGCGGAAAAACATTTTAGCTTGTGTGTTTCTTTTTGTTTAGCTTCTTTTTAGTTTGTATTTCTTTCTGAGTAGGTATACATCGAGGTATATATATATATATATATATATAGGCTTTACCCTAGAATATTGGGGCACTTTATGATTATCATAAAATCTTTGAAAAATTTTTAAAAACGAAAAAAAAGGTCATTTATGACGGTTTTATTGACATGTGTACTTATATATTATCATTATTATGTTCGTGTATGTACCAGGTGTTACAAGTTGTTCATTCATTAAAAAATAAAATATTTCTAGTCTTTATGTTTAGTCAATTTTTTAGTGATATGATTATAACTAAACATTGTAAACTATTATAAGTATTTTATTTAATTAAATATTTCAAGTACTTGATTTAATTAAAATATTAGCCAATTTATTATTGACCTGAATACGTCTTATAAATCAGTTTGACAAAATAATGTAAAATGCGTCAAGAAAGTAGAAAAGATTTTAACCCTATTATATAAATATTTTTTATTTTGTGCAATATTTCCTGTCTACCATTTACATGTTAATAAAAATTAACTTACAATACCCGTTTTACGCGAAATTTGTGGCAGGTAGACCCATTTGTAAGTACAAAAGTTGGAATTTCCACTTTTGGAGCAGTAATAAAATATTATCAATCCTTTTGTGTTACGCAACAGTATCTACTTAAAAATAATTTAAATACTAACTTGAGGTACCATCACAGTGTGATTCTGCCAAAAAGTAGTCAATTTTCACAATTTTTTTTCGGATGGATAGGATCGGGGAATGGGGAGGAATTTTTTTTTACGATTAATACCACTATTTGACAAAACAAAAATATTTTTTTTATTCATTTTTATTTATTTTTGAAATTATTATAATTTTTTGAAAAAAATGTCTTTAAAAAAAGGGCGGATATTGGTGCCATCGATTGCGGCCGCAGTTTTCATCTGAGAAAAAAAAATTAAATAGATTGTTAATCTGTAGGTAAGCCGCTGTTCCTATGGGAGCTTTTTTTTCTTTTGAAATCTTCCTATTTTTTCACGCGTAAAACTGTAAAAAATTTTGTACTTTTTATTCAAACCGCCGCCATTTTTCCAAATTTCAAAAAAAAGCTCCCATAGGAACATAGCGGTTTACCTACAGATTGATAATCTATTTGATTTTTTTTTTTTTCGAATAAAAACTGCGGCTGCAATCGTGGGCACCGAATTTCGGCCTTTTTTAAAGACACTTTTTTTCAAAAAATTATAATAAATATAAACAATAAATAAAAATAAGTAAAAAAAAATATTTTTGTATTGTCAAATAGTGGTATTAATCGCAAAAAAAAATTCATCCCCATTCCCCCATCCTAACTATTCGAAAAAAAATTGTGAAAATTGACTACTTTTCGGCAGAATCACACTGTGATGGTACCTTAAAAATAATAATGTATTAAATGACGGTATAAATTTTATATGAATAAATTTTAATTTTAGTTTTAAAAAAAATTAAATTATATGATGAATTTTAAAATTATTTTACTGAATAAATAACTTGTTACACCTAGTATACATTCTACTACATTCATAAAAGATAATAATTAGGTAAGCATATTTGTTAATATTGTAACAAACATCAAATCAAATGTGGCACTTATAATAACATTTACCTCATAAACTATTACATATTTCTCTAAATCTTTCCTTAAAACATACACACATTTTATTCTGAATTACTTAAAATAGTTTACAATACTTATTGTTATAATCATATAATTAAAAAATTGATTAAACAGAAAGAATATAAAGATTTGATTTTTTTAATGAATGAATAACTTGTAACACCTGGTACCTATACGAGCAGAATGTGTAAGTACCCACGTAAATGTTAAACACGGAACCATCATAAAAGACCCTTTTCTCATTGTTCAAAAAGTTTCGTGCTGTTAAAAGGTACAATTTTCAAAAATTTTGTGAAAACCATAAAGTGCCCCAATATTTTAGGATTTAACCATATATATATATATATATATATATATATATATATATATATATATATATGCGTGTGTGTGTATATATTTTTTTTCCGGTTTAGAAAAAAATATAAAAAAAGTATTAAGGAAATCTTTCTCCGTTACTACATCTATTAGTGATTTATAAAGTATTTCATGTTAGTTACATAATCTGTTGCGATGTCCGATTTACATGCGATCATATTAAATTATTTATGTTTATTTTATTTTATTTTTTTTAAAGAGGTAATTAACACAGGTATGTATATAAATAATTAATAGTATCATTTAATCAACCTCCTATTTATTTATAGATTTTGATTAAAAAGTAAATTTTAATTGACAATTTCCTATTAGACTACTACTAATGGTATTGATTAGTATACCCCGTTTCAAATACAACTGATCATGAGCCATCGTTAAAAAAATTAAATAATTCTTATATTCGAAATAAATCAATCTTCTATGCTTTTCTAAAAACTAACTGCAAATTTAAAATTTACGTAAGTGCAATAATTAAAGAGATAAAGCCAAGAAAACGGGAATTATTTAAATTCATAAGTGATGAAGCATGGTTAAATTTAAGTGAAATGGACCATTACAAGAAGAGTGTAAAAAGAAATATCGAATGTTTTCCTGACAGCAAATCTTTTTGATGTTGTTAGCGATAATTTTACGACAATAGCAAAATCTCATATTGTCCTAGTAGGAATGATAATGTCCAATACGTATCATGGTCTACTCGGACTTGAATGACATACCACATTAACAAGCATAGATAAATCTCTGAGCTTACTCTTTAAATTCTTTTGACACGAATGCACTTAAAATTATTCTATCTTTGGTTCATTCTTTGATTAATAGTAGGTATTATTTCCAAACATACGGTTTTAGTATACAAAAAAATTATAATTACTTCCTACAAAAGTTGTATTTACCTCAAAATAGAAATTTGGTAAGTATGTTTTAGATAGGCATTAAGTCAAGATTTTTTAGTTCAGTAGCCAGAGTTTTTCATAATTCTCGGGATAAAAGATTAATCTAAAATTTAAATATTTAAAATTTTTACTTTCTATATGAGTTAAAAAAATTTCTATAATAATTTTTAAAAAGCGACACTGTTTCCTGAATTGAGTAAATTCTGATACTGACTGTTAAAAAGTGGTCAAGTGCAGACAGACCACTTATCTAATGACAAATATGACTGAATCTATAAGTATTTTGCGGTTATAACTATGAAATTCTAGAAAAAATCACTTACTTATTTTAAAGCAAAAAATAACTAGATAATTATTTTCGTGATCATATTGTAACTGGTAAGAAATCCAAATGTTTATATTATATTATGACCTAATAGAATTCGAAGCAAAATTTATACAATTTTGCTAAATTCCATATTTATATGACCGACGAAACATATGGGGTTGACCGGAGTAAATGTGAATTGGGGCAATTGTGAACGGCGCCTGTAATTTCTAAAATAACATTAATTTTGTTAAAAATCAAATCTTAGTGTGTTTTTCTGTCTGTTCTTAACATGCTATTAAAATGTGATAGCAATTCTCCAAGTACTAGTATCTTTTTTTATTTTGAAAAAGCCCTTGCAAAATTTTATGCATCTTACTTCCACCAATCCTCAAAAAAAACTTTTTTAAATACATTTTCTTTTTTTAAAAGGTAAGAAATGGTTAAAAGTACTTCTAAAGAAGTGGTCTAAACCCTGAGAGGATTCCTTATTAACTGCTAAAGAAATTGGAAAATTTTATTACCTATTCACAATTACCCCATGATTTTAAAATTGTTGGGTAATTGCGAACGTCATTCACAAATGCCCCCATTCGATCAAAAATTTCAGTAGTGTTCTTTTCAGAGTTGAAAATGTTGATGAAGATGCTGGTGACATTATTGTACAATTCCGTTGTACAAACAATACAAAAAAAAAACTTGTGTAAAGAGCGATGTTTTGTGTATCAATCTACGAAATCATTGCTGTGCTCCCTTATCCAATAATAACTTACAAAAACAGAAAAATTACTTGTTTTCAGTGTCTCTGTGAGTGTTCAAGGGCAGTAGGATTAATACAAAACCATTTTTTTTTTTTATTTACAGTATTAGACCTAATAGATTGTTGTTTTTTATTCATGTTAACTAAATGTATTCCCTTGAAAAAGTCTCATTTTCCTTGTTTTTGTGTGAAAATCTTATAATTTTTTGATTTCTTATTTGATAAAATGACAAAATATCATCAAAATATCATTTTTAGTTTGTAATAAATTTGTTCCTACAATTTTTGTTATTTTTATTTAACCTTGATTTTTGGTACAAATTTGAGGCATGGATAACTTGCATTAAACAAAGGGAAATTGTGACCGCTAAAGTATGATGAAAAATTCGAAAGTGGGGTAAATGTGAAGAATTTAATTTGGGCTTTACTTTGATGTACCTCACTTATCTTGTAAACCATTCTAAATAATTTTTCTGATGGCATTCACTTTTACCCCAAAATTCATAAGATTTGCAAAACCGCACCGGAGAAATATGAAGGGCTTATAAAATTGTTGTTTTTCATACGAATTTGCTCAAAATTTGTGTGGTGCATCTAGCGTAATGTAGAATTAAAAATAAATCAACCATAATGTGATATATAAAATAAAAAATACTTAAAACAATGCTTTTATCTCAATTTATGAAAATCCTTTCACAATTACCCCGGTCAACCCTATTTATTTTTCTGCTTTTGTTTGTTTATTTATACCTATATCACGTAGGTATACATTACCGTACGAATAAAAATAAGAGCGACGTGAAACTTTCAAATTTAAATTAAAACATTTTACATGAACTTTGCAGTGACGTCGCTTCCTTTGGGGTTTCTGAGGGCTTAGTTTCAATAGAAATATACAATGGTCTGTCTCATCGGCATAAATATCATAATCTTTAAACTTACAATGTAGTAAGGTATTGCTGTTATTTTTTGGTAAGGTGTCTAATATAACTATTTACGTCTTTCCATCGAGTCGGGTTCGTCACCTTGTATTAGTAGCCTCTTCTCCAGCCCTACGCGTAGTGACATCTGTAAACTTTTTCTCATGATATAATGGCGTAAAATATGTGCTTATTTTACTTTAATCGTGTATAAAAGTTGAAAAAACGATAATTTTACGATTCTCGTACAGAAATTACTTTTCATGAGATAAAGACCCCTGATTTGGTGCTACTTTTTACCAGTAGCGTTGTGTACGGGTGTATTGTGTACCCGCTCTGTTTCAAGCAGAGTTGTGCGTGTAATTTACTTCGGGTAAATTACACAGTTCTGTTGCAGTATTTGCTATATTTGCAAAGTAAAACTGAATAATTAAGTAATTTGAAAATTAAAAATATAAATGGGGACAAACAGGAAAAAGAAAGGTTAGTTTTGATAGAATAGTTTATTTAAGAATTCAATATGAAAAAGATTTTTATGTATTCAGTTAAATTTTATTAAAGGTTTCCATCACCTTCATCATTATCATCAGTGATTTTACTGTTATTATAATTTAAAGAGAGATAAATAATATGTAGTACCTAGTTTTTTTGATCTGTCAAAGCTCAGTTTGTTAATTTCGAAATTTAAAGCTTTGTAGTCAGTTGTGGATAGCCTTCCACCAGCAGAAAATCATTTTTGTGTCGACATTTTGTTTACACGTTTTTTCATGTGAACTTATAAACAAGTAATAACCGTCAAAATAAATTGTTTTTCAGTGAAATGACAAATGATTTAAGTATTTTACATTTTTTACATTTTTTTACGGTTTTTTACAGTTTTTTACATATTTTACAATTTTTTACATAAAAATGTAAAAAACTGGTTTTTTACATCACATGACACAACTTGTTTCAAGTTGATATTATAATTCAGCAGTTAGTGTCATTATTATAACTTCTTACATCTTATGCAGTTTTGTAAGTTTCGAAGTAAATTAAACTATCCAGTTTTTATGTCTTATTTCATATTCTCTAACACATTTTTTCCAGCCAAATTTTACGTCTCTGGATGGCACTGGAATTCAGTACGATTAGTTATAAAAGTACACAAAAAAAAAAATAGATTATCATTCGACAACAAAAACTCAAGGTAACCTAATTTCATTATTTAGAGAAATACCAAGCATTATAAAAAGATTTCAACCATTTCCCGAAATAAAAATTGTGTTTCCATGACACTCTATTAAGCAAACACACGTTTCAAAAGTATTGTTTCAACTTCCAGACGGCGTCTACCATACCGAGAGGGTAGTATAGACTACATAGGTACATATTTAGGGGATAATAAAATTAAGGATAAAAAGATATAATTACGTTATCGTATTTAATTTAATACAAACATATTTAACTAAACTGTGGACGAAAACCTAATTTGATAAAATAGTCAACCCTGTCGAATCGAAATCGAATACAACATCCCACATACATTTACAATCATATACATATGTGTGTTAAAATGTTAGATATTACTTGATTTAGAAAGTAGTGATATAAAAACCATTTCCAGTGTTGTAGTTGTACAGAAGAACATACACAGAATAAAATGAACCGGGAACCACTGATATTACTTTATAACCCGTTGGTCATTGGTCAGTTTGATCGTAGACGGTAGTGGTCAGTAGTTTTCAATGTCCAGTGCAAACTCACAACGCGGTCGAGTGGAGTGGGGGTAAGTTTTTCTACGGAAAAGTAAGTTGTAAATTATTAGATTTATATATGTTGTGTGTCCCTAGTTATTCTATCCGTGGCTTATACTACACTCTGTAATTTTCATTCATTTTATATAACGTACGATGTGCATGGTTACAAAAAATTCGAAGATTTATTTGGTGAATAAAAATGTTTTAAGATTGCTCCAATACAAAAACGTATACCTACGTCTCCTTACAATTTTAAATTTCATATCGTATAAAGCAAGTTAAAAATTCGTTAGGCCATATACATATCATAATTCTGTAGTCACTGGTTTGAGTGGTCCTGCCAGAGTTTGCTATCAGTTTTCCGGAGACTGAAAGATATTGAAGGTAGTACTCTGAAGTGAGTAATAAACTATCAACTTTCTGGATAGTACTCTTCTATAAGTTACTCTCAAATGGACACGTAAAAAACTAATCATTATATTGTGAGATTTGAACACAAAACCTTGAATATGAGTCCAGAATCATAAACCCGTTGATAGCGAAATTCTGAAGAAATGCCAATATTACCCAAACATTTTACATATTCACTGTAAATATGTAATGCTAAAGGATTCCAGAAATTTGGATCCCTGTACCGGCTGTACCTTTCAATTTTGTTGAAAATTCTAACCAAGTGCTACTAACTGTAATTTGTTCACGTTTTTGTGAGTCCATGATTAAAAGCTTGTAGAGCGATGAACAAAAAAATTTAATACTTCGTCAGGACAGAAAAAATGAAAAGTGTTAAATGGAACCTCAACTTTATTTTAATCCTTTATGGACCATGAATATTTCTAACAATTGTACAAGTCTGACTTTTGGTATATAATTTAGAAATATCGCAAATATTGAAATTCTATCACGTATTTAACAGGAAAATGCGTGAAAACCAGTTTTTCCTTTCGTATCCATATGGCTACATTGACTTTTATCTGTAAATGTTGCTTATATGTAAAATGTTGTCATATGGCTACACTGGCTTTTGAATAAAACAAACACTTTTCAACAAAAAAGAATGTTTATCTATTTCTGCAAAACAGTATTATTCATTTACAAGCAGAAATAATATTACAATTTATTACTGATGAAATGAAATAAAATATTTCTTTGTTTTGGTGAGACGAAGTCGTGTATCATATTTTACACATTTTAATCTCGTGAATGATTTTTTACAACGTTATCAGCGACATTTGTTGGTCTAAACTAGTCAACGATCTATAAAGTTATCGTTTATGACAATAAGCTGGATTACGAACGTTTGTGCCTCTAATTTAAATAAGGTTCTTCAAAATCAGATTCTGACGTCAGCAATTCTGTGTCCTTATTATCTGACTGGAATAATCTGATACATCGGAACACATCTGGTGGTAAAATCGCCACATCACAGAGTTTACCATAAAATTTGTTATAGCGGGTATAACTGGACGTATCATATTCCAAAAATGAAAAATGTTATTAAAGGCCAATGTATCCATATGGCTACGAATTGTTCATAACGGTTATATTTGAAAATTCCAGTTGGCAACAGTAAGTTTTAAGTAAATTTATAAAGATTTCTAGCCACAAATAAAATCAAATAATGTTAGCATATTAAAATTAAGTACATATTATATAATTAAACTAGTAACGTACATAAAGAATTCTTTAAAATATATTAATCACCAAAAAATGTAATTATTTTAAACACTTTGAACAACCAACCAGCCGAACAAGCAACTTCCATCATAATTTTAGTGCATATTTTTGTTCAGTAGTGACAGCACTGTCCAGCACGATATTAAATAAGGATCATTTTATATCTGTATGCTAGTTTAAATATATAATTCTTAATAATACAAGAAAAAATGACAATTAAAATTCACGTAGCTATTTGGCTACCGTGGCCCATAAAAGGTTAAACAAGCTTCTTAGCAACCCTCCACACCATGACGTAGGTAGAAAAATTTTTTCAATATGAAAAAGTATCTTAAAAATTTGCTGTATGTTAATTGAGATTACTAACTGTAACATACACAACTTTCATGATTGTATGACCAACGATGCTGAAGAAACTGAGCTAACTATAAGCGTTGCGAGGAATGTTTATTGCTAATAATTAAAAGTGATTTCGAATTCTGAATTAAATTTTTAAACTAAAATAATGGTTTGTAATGATCCACTGATGCCAACTTGCTGTATTACAGTTGTTTCAATCCTACAATAATATATAAAGTTTGTTTGCATAACTTTCTATAGTCATTTTCTTGAAAATTGCATTTATCATTGGTATTTGTTAAAATTTACAAACTATCAAGAATAAAAAAAATATATGAGGGAAACTAGATATAAGATTATTTAAAAATATGTATAAACTAACGATAGGTATATATGTATATAAACTAGAATTCTAAAAGTTGCTAACAAAGTTGGTAGATAAATAGCTGTTATTCACTTCAAAGTTAATATATTCAATGTAGGTATCTAACAAATCTTTAAAATATACATATCCTTTGAAAATCGATTCCTAAGAAAAATCTGTTTGATTAAAATCTTAACTTAAAATCTGAAAAATTGATTAAAATCTTAACTCTTGATACGAAAAAACTTGTTAGAGACTTGTTAGATCGAAGAAATTTCGGTTGAGAAATTTTTTATCAATAAATTCAAATTAGAAAAATTCCGTTTTCGAAGTTCTCTTGTCAAAACATTTACTTTAAACTCTTATAATTTCAACATGACCGTCTGTGACAGTGACATCACTAAAATTTCTACATCTTCCCATCTATGACCGTGAGTTCTTTCACATAATTATCATGTTGGTACTATAAAACCAATTAATAAATGGTAAAGGAAAAGCTGCGTTGTGTTAGAAAATTATAGTGTGTACTTCAGTAACATAAGCTCGCGATTCAAGGGAAATTTGTACGTGTATAGTAATGTCGTACGATTCTTTTTATTTGTCAAAACCTAATATTTCGCTTCAAAAAATTGAGTATTAAAATATTTTCTAAAGATTATTTTCTATAGGTTACGCTAGTACAACATTAAGGGAGGAGTTCAAATAAAAAAGCAACTTTTTTATTTATGATTATTTTGCTTGTTGAATTTTTTTTTTCAAATTAGGGAGGGTTTCAAATAGAAATTTTTTTTTTTAGACATTGATTACTCTTCCCTGTGGGGGGAGGGGGCTCTTTTGCACAAGTTTTTAAGCGTTTACAAAGAACACCATATCTCAAAAAGTAGTGAATATTTTTCAAATGTTTTTTCATTATTTTATTCCTAAAGGACTTGTCCATAAAGTTGAGTATGGGTTTCAGGTAATTTCAAAAATTAACTATAAAATTGTAATTCCAAACTTCTAAAAATTATAAAACCCAATTTTTTATTTAAAAAAATGTTTAAAAATAGTTACAATTGTTCAAATGGAAAAAGCATACTCCACTTTATGCGCAATATGTTTACGAGCAAAATAAAAAAAAATTAAGTCTCTATCTTTTCTAGAATTTGAGATATGATTTTCCTTGTCGGGAAAAACACAACTTTCGGGAAACGGTAAAAAACAAAAATAATAACAAAGGAAGCGGTTTACTCACTGTTTATTAAAACTCTCCAGCCCCATACATTGTCCCCTCTTGTTCCTTTTTTGTGAATACTATAACTCATGTACACACCAAAACTAAATATTACTGATCAAATCACGAGGGGGGGGGGGCGAGTGTTGTCTGCAAAGGAGCAGCAACTTGGCTGTGCAGCGGCTCACAAATAAATATTTTTTTACTTGAAAAAAAAATTTTTTGGCCATGTTTTATCTATCACCGTGTTTGTAAAGAACCACAGAACAAAATAAAAACAAAAACGAGATTCGAAAAAAATTAGTTTATTAGCTGTTTCTGGCGTGAGCTCCCCTCTTAAGAACAATATGTGTGTAAAAATAAACTTAAAAATATAAAATATTAGAGCACAATAAATTTTTGAAAAATTCCGTTGCAAAATTTTTCTGATTCACCACTATCATAATCATACAATAGAAATTGGAAAATGTATTCACTAATTATAAACGATATAACGCTTTAATGACCTAATTAGTGTTTATTAATAAGACTCGCGGCCTGGCACGAATGGCTATCAAA
This sequence comes from Brachynemurus nebulosus, assembly GCA_035578155.1. NCBI lineage: Eukaryota > Metazoa > Arthropoda > Insecta > Neuroptera > Myrmeleontidae > Brachynemurus > Brachynemurus nebulosus. The sequence goes on along the minus strand of JAPWDM010000004.1, from coordinate 27,239,980 downwards.
TTTTGCTTGTATGGACAATTACTTTTGATACCAAGGCAGCTTAATCTTTACAAAAATTCATTCTAAAATCATCCCTGTAAAAGGTTCAGTTTGACAATCTGACCAGGATAGGTTGAAACTGACAATAGTTTTCTAAATGTTGCAGATATTTTGGTAATTGTACACTTTCACGGTCACCTGGTTTTTTGGCTATTAATAAAAAACTAATGGTCCGATTTGGATGATTTTTTTTTAAATGTTCGTCATTACGGCGGATTAATGATAAAAATCATAAAAATAAACAAAAATGAAAACTTTTGCTAATTTTATGGTTTTAAATGGATAAACATGTGAAGCTTTTACGAATAATCGTTCATAAAACTTTTTAACGTGGGTATATGAATATTTATATTACTTTTCGTAATCTACAAGTAAAAATGAACAATTTAAAAAAAATAAAACAATTTTTTTTTCATAGGTACTACCAAAAATACAAAGAATGCTAAAAACCAACAAATTTTGGCCAATACCTAATCATTTATAAAATATTTTTACATTGTTAGATCGACTTCTGAACTTCAATTTCGGCCAACGGGTAATTGGAAATCTTATTTAATTATACTCTTTGCCCGAAAATGAGGTTCCAGTGGTGCTCCACCGTCCATTTATTTCTCAGCCTTTCCAGTATCGGTGTCGAGTTCTACTATTTTTTTTCCACCAATGACGAACATTTAAAAAAAAAATCATCCAAATCGGGCCATTAGTTTTTTATTTATAGCCAAAAAACCAGGTGATCGTGAAAGTGTACAATTACCGATATATTTTTCTATGAAACTTGTGTATTTTACATGGATGGTATATCATGGATCGGCAAGCGTAAGTATTGACTATTACTCCGTTTCTGTCAGGATTTAGTCTAAATCATTCAGAAATTTCTATGTTTGTCAAACTTCTGTACGAATCAAAATTATAATTATGGTCAGCGAACGCTTGAACTATAAATCAATTTTAATAAAAGTTGAAAAAGTAATTACTCATTTCGTAATTACATTCTTATATATTATAACATTGCAATTCTATAGCAGTTAGTCACTACGGTTGGCCAAACTACAAAATACAACTGTGTCACAGTGTGTATCGCCAACAAGACGTCAATATTACTAATTGATTGAAAAACGTTAGTTGCATTCAATAAATTTCCTTAAACATAAACATAAGCACAGATGTATTTTATACATAATACAACAGCACATAAAATTCTATAACAGTAATAATAAAGATGAAAAACATCGTAATTTTCGTATAAGACAAAAATGGAGCAAAATAGCACAAGCGCAACTGGTTACAAAACAAATAAAATACTAGAAAAATTTTTGTTTAAACAACAGAACTATTTAATATTTTATTAAAAGAAAATTTATTTTACTTTCAAGGGAAATATTACAGGTTTTTTGTATACCGCCATAGCGCACCGTAGCGCAACCGACAATAACGAAAAAAAAAAAAAAGAATTAGTAATAAAATAATGGCGGTAGAGTGGAATACAAGAGAAACGTCAAATATACATATACACAAAAGGAAAAACGACGAATAAAAATTACCATCGCCGAAGAACGGTGGCACACCATCGAGCGAGACAGCCGATAATGTGAAGACATTACAATGTTTCCTTCGTCCCTCTCACTTTATGCGCGGTGTTCGTTCGGTCAAAGTCGATACATTGTCGGTGTGTAGATAGATACATATATACGGGAACACAACGAAGTGAACACACAACATGCAACAGTTTGTGAGGTTAGGTAACAGACACCTGTTCCACGGTGTGATATGTGACATTTCCAATAAAACGTTATGTTTTATTAGCACCAGTAACACTTGACGTCTTCGCTTCAACGAAACTTACAGCCAGCCATTGCTAAAACTTACGTCTGTACAGTCATGAAATAATATACCATATACATACTTACATATAGTGAATACGGTCTATAGTAGCTAGTAATGTTCTTGTGCATAACAACCTACCTATGTATAGTAGTAAGCCCCACGCCGCCCCACGCCGCCCCGCGCCGCCACTCATGTGTATTTATTGATAGAACATTTTTATCAATTCAAAAAATTGACATTGATTAAAGTGTTTGGTTTCCTGCACTCTAATGTAATTAAAATGTAATAGAAAAATGGTAGTGTTCAATTATGGGTACTTAGGTTGATGAGTTTTCGTTACGTGCCAGTTTTACTTAAATTTATTAACATTTTAAAGACAACGAGTTTTCAATAAAACTGTAGACGAATGTTTCGATTTTAAAAGTAGGTATGTATTTCTACATGTACAGATGTGCTATTACTAGAACAGAACCAGATCTTGTTGGGTGAGTGCCGGAAGGGGAAAGTTAAAGCAACCATATATAGCACACAAAATAATGTCTTCTAGATTTGCTTGTACATTTAAACATATAGTTTATCTATTTTTCGATGACATTTATGTGAATATTACAACATTATTATAACAAGATGGAACACTAATTTTATTGGGAAGATAGTTTTATTGTTTATTGTGAAAAATAACTTCTTAACTCAGATTAAGGATTCTTAACTTTTTTCCTAATAATCTTATATTATTACTAGCTATATACCCACCCGATAGGATTTACCATCGGTAACATTTCAGGATGTCAGTCAGTGTTAAAGATTTATTAAATAAGATACCTATTATTTATTGTAATAGCAATAATAACATATTTCCATATATACCTACCACTAACTTCAAAAATGACGAATTTCTACACAAATTTTCATCCCGTATTTAACCTACTTAGGGGACGAATTTTCAAAAATCCTTTCTTAGTGCTTACCAACGTTACATAGGGAACTCCTGTGCAAAATTTCATTCTTCAATATCCAACTGTGCGTTTAGACTGTGCGTTATCAGTCACTGTTAGAGATTTATTAAGTAGATGTAAAACGTGTATGGGTACCATTTTGGTATAGTTGCTATAGTTATGAATGATTAATAATTTAATGTTTTTGGCATAGACATTAGAAATAAAAGGACCTGTAATTTTTATTTTACAGAAATATATATTACGCACCCCATAAAAAAAGACAAGCACTATAGATAACATATATATTGGCAATAAATATTTCTTTGTCTAAGATGCCTTAGGTTTTAAAAATAAAATTAAAGCTGAAAAACGCCCTACTAGTAATTGCAAGTAAAAAAATTGACTTGTAAAAAATATCTATTTTTATTTTTTTAAATACATTTTTCCTTAAATTTTTAAAAGAAATTATTATGGCAACTTGTTTCGTTTACGGATGTAAAAATTCCGTCAGAAAAAAACTCGAAAGAATAACATTTCACCGTAAGTTTCTTTTTGACGTTTGTTAATAGACATAATCTTGCTTTTAATTTAGTTTAATGTCAAAAATTTCCAATATTCCTTATTATAATACCATTTTTAAACTCGCTTTTTAAAGAACTGAGCGTATTTTCATGTAGTTTCAGTCAAAATATTAAAAATTTTTTATAAAATATGTGTAAACCTGTCGATTTTGGTTATTATCTAAAATCAATGGCGACTATTTAAAAAATTATTTACAGATGTACTAAATGCGTACTTAATATGCGGATATACGTTAAGCAGCAACATTTTATGTAATTTTAGGTTCCTAAAGGATCTCGAATTAAAAGAAAAATGCCCGAATTTTTTTGTCTGACTATTAGTGAATTTTTGAATGAAAAATTCAACTTTTATATTATGAGATTTAACCCTGAACTGACAGAATTTATTTTAAAATCCTAGAATCCAAAAATAACATTTTCTTATTTCACGGTATTCAACGTGTACACAAAGGCTTGAAACTTGATTGGTATAGATAAATTACATTACATTTATTTATGTAAAATATGATATATGCATGTAGATATAAACATTTAATTTTGTTGCCGCCACTGTCTAGTAATTGCATGAATTTTGCTTCAATAAAACAATGTTAGTACAGGTCCTTTTATAATACATGATATATTATATTCTTTCGTCATTAGTTTTTGGCGACATTCATTTCCAAGTCTCATTTTAAGTTATTTTATTGAAATAAATATACCTAAATAAAAAAAAGTAAACTAAGAAATTAAGATCCATTTTGTGCCTTTATTCAAACTATCTTTACTCACAATTTATTTATTAGAAAGCAATTATGTCAACATTGAAAAGGACAATAAACTACAGAGAAACGATTATTTAAATATAGACATAAGATATCGGATGCTTTAGATCACGGCAGATCTGTATTTAAACACGGAACACATACAGATTTAGTGACCCTATATTTAGTCGCGCGCAGGGAATATGTGATCTGAATCAGTTTAGTCTTCAGTATAAAATAATCTGTGTAAAAGTGAGGCCCCGTTAATAAGTAGTTTAAATAGTCTATTTCTATAAAGGAGTTTATGTTCTTGTGTTGTTTTGCCTGGACGGTTTTTCTATCTGGGTCGGTATTTTGTCAAAAAATACGAGGCGTAACCGAGGTGTACCAACTCCAAATTCATATAAGTATATTCGTATACGTACGGTATTTATATTGCATATCTTGCATATATTCAGTGTGTTATTAACTCTGTGTGTACATATGCATGAATGTAATATAGGTATAAACGGAATGCCTTGTTGAAACATCGGCAAATATCTTGTCAAGCACAACTCGTAAGAGTGTAGTGCTACCAATAAATAAAATCGGAAATTTATCTGTCAAAATGCAGAAGCACTATTAAATTCGATAAAACAAAATTTTGTGATGGTGGCGGCACTGGGTACCAATGTAATTTTATTATACTAAATATTCATTTGTAAGATAGAGGTTACCAGAGGACACACTAAAAGTTTCAAGTTTTAATTAATATATTCTGGTCTAACTTTATTTGTATCAACAAATTAGTCCAGAAAAATTCGACATGGTTCTCTGCAAAAATTCCCATCAATCCGAGTGCCCATAGAAATTTTGTGCGAAGATAAAGGTTATTAAAAACAGTTTCTCGTCAATATCTCGTTTACGGTCACTTTTACAAGTAGGTTAGGAACCTTCCCGTGACTTTAAAAAATCGGATATTCAAATTATTTGAAATAATTCGATTTGTAAGGTTTTGAACTGGATATGTTTTCCATAGACCGTGCATTCTTTCTCACACCACAAAAATAATTATAAATTTGCTAATTTATGTATTAATATTTTGTATAAAACAGGAGTTATGAATCTTATAAATTTTTTTCTGCAAACACTATAGCAATTTTTACGCTTTCTTATTAAATAATTTTAAAACAACAATAACATTCAGCTTAGTATCAAAATCAAGCTTTCGGGGAATTTTTTCAACGTTGACACTTTTATTGGATAATTTCTCTGTATTAAATTAGAGCTAATTTTTATATTTATATGAAGTCAATTCTAGAAAAGAACATCAAAGCTATATTCCCTGAATTATGAAATATAATAATTTATTTCCATCTAAAAAAGAAATACATTTCTATAATTGTGTAAAAACAATTAATTTCTTTTAATCAAAAATAATAAAAAAAAATAATTTCGAAAAAATTGTATTTAAATTATTTCATAATTTGTAAATAATTAAAAAAATAAAAATACACAAAGAAAAAAATAAAAATATAATTTACTTTGATGTGAAAGGTAGCAAAAAGTGTAGTGACAGAAATTCATTAGTTTATTTAATAAAACTTATTAATAAAAAGCAAATCAGTCAAAACAGATTTTAAAATAAAATATAATATGAAAATAAAGACATGCCAGCGATAAAGCTCTAAAATTGGTACCAGCTAGTGACATACACAGACACCAACACATCGTCCGTATTAATCGAGAAACTGTAGAGGAGCAACCGTTGCCGTAGAACAGGTATAGTATACCGTTATATTATGTTATTAGTCTAGTTTTGTATATAATGAAAATATATATAAACGAATAAATGAATAGACATACAGGTTCATTTGAATGCTAAAACGTGTACATTATTTTGTACATTGTAGGTACATTTTGTACAATGTTGCTAATAAAATTTGCAAGAATAAAATTGTTAGTCTACAAAAATATTATGTTCAAAAATATTATTTTTATTTGTTTATTTTATGTTGATAGACCAAGGCGGCTCTATAATGCTAGGACCTCATCTAAACAGCAAAGACGCCAACTTTGCTAATATAGGTTACAAACTGGTCACTTACAATTAGTTCTATTAATTGGTCAGCAATTTTTTTTTAACAAATTAAAAAAGTTTGTAAAATTTCTAGGTCGCTCAAAAATTTGGGCACCTCGTAAATTAGAAAAACAGTAAAAGCATATTATTGCTTATATATAGATACAGTCAATTAACAAAATAATATGTTTTTATTACTCATGCGGGAGAAGTACTAACTTGGCGCACACATTTCTGTACGCAAAATAGCTGTTTGCCCACTGTACTATTCCCGCATACTTTTTCCACATGCAAATTGCCAATAAAACACGCAAAATTTAATCAAAACACGCAAAGCCGCCTCTTAATTTTTCATTTAATAAATATTTCATAATTATTTCTACAGAAACCACAAACAAAGTAATTTAAACGATAATTCATTCAGAAAAAAAAGACGAACACTTAAAAATATTTTTTTTAAAAGTAATAAAAATGTCAAAAATAGTGATAATAATAGAAAAAAAGTATGTGAAATTCGTAATAAAAAATAGTATGTGCAACTCGTGCGGAATTGTCGATTGCCCCACTCAAGCGAATGAGCGCACTCACTACGTTCATGCACTCAACTTCGCTTTCGTGGGCAATCGAAAATTTTCCGCACTTATTGCAGAATATACTATTCCCTATAGAAATAGTTATTTACAGGTGCCTACTATTTATTTATATTAAACGGTTCACGATAATTGACGCTGTAAGACATTAAGTGAAAGCTGAATAACTACGACACCATGCTGTACCAAGTCAATAATTCAAAACAGTGCTAGTTCTCAAAATAATGTATCAGTGGGTCATTTCGTCATAATTTTCCATGACCATTAACAATTAATGTGTTAAAATTACCTCTAATTTAATTTACCTTCAATAAATTATTATTAACTATTATTCTTTATTTATTCCTTTCAATTTATTAAATATTTGGCAGAAAAAATAACTTGGTCGTTAAAGCAGTCGCGATTAACAAAATAACATTTGAGAGTGCCTGTAAATAATATACCGTAAAATTAAGCTACTTTGAATAGGTTTCGGAAGTTTCTGTTGTTATAAGAAAAACGCCGTGAGCAGCGGGGCCCCATCACGGTAGTCGAATTTTCCCCTTCATCTTCGGTATTGAATGTCTACAAGCGAAATGTGATTGCAAGTCTACAACCGAATTGTAATTTTGTTGGTTTTAAAACTGGTGATGAGTGTTCGGCTGATCGAGGCTTTAAAAAAAGGTTTTAAGTATTTAAGGGCTGTATCTCAGTAAATTTCAATTTTGTGCCGAAAACAGGTAGCAGAAAAAAAGCCAACACAATTCGTACGAGGACATTCCTGCCCATGTTTATTCGCTAATTGCCTTTATGTTTTAGTTTTAAAAATTAAAAAAGGACCTTAAATAGTAAACTGGAAGGCCTTTATAAAGATATTTTTTCTTTCCAAAAAAATCCAAAATTTCTATTTTATAAATACTAAAAATCCAAAATTCCTAATTTATAAATAAACAGTGACTTTAATAACATTTTTAAATTACTTAATATGTATGTATTTCATTTGTCATAAAAGTAAGTTCACTTTTTAGTCGAATTTTCTCCGAAAAATTAGACTTATACAGTCTATACGATAAGAGCTGCGAGAGGCGAGAGTAGGGGCGCTATCCGTTTTCGGACCCGTAGAACACGAATATGTAGAAAAAAAAAATGTCTGATATATATATATATATATATATATATATATATATATATATTTTCCCGCCACCTTTTAATTTGTGTAGGGCCCCCCCTATGGAAGTTAAGAGATGAAATTTGGTAAATGGGGCTCATTTTCGAGGCACCTCATACTATCAAAGTGGGGTCAAATTTTGGGCAAATTTTTTTTCTGACCCGACCTTTAAGGGGGTGGTGGGGGGCGGAAAAGCAATAAACCTTTTCCAAACCGGTTTTAAATAATGTTTCGGTCAATTATCTACAACATATCCAAAATTCAGCTTCCTAGGATGATATGGTGGGAGTAGAGGGGGGGAAAAACGATTTTCGCTGGATCTAACAGCCCCCCAGCCCCCCAGAATTAACGTAGAGGGTTGAAATTTGGTGTGTTGATAAAGTTCGTACCTAGGTTGTGCTTTTTGGAGGTTTTAATATTTTACCTCCACCCACCTCATTTTTAAGCTACAATTTCATGCATTTTCGACGTTTTCGAAGTTTGTACCACTCGCACAGGTCACCCGAATAAACCTAGAGGGCTGAAATTTTGTATTCGGATTGAGTTAGTATCAAGGGGGTGCCTTTTGGGAGTCTCGACTTTTAACCCCTACCCCCACCATTTTTATACCCAAAAGAACATGATTTTTCTTGTTTTTTAACAGTTTCGTTCGGGTCAAAATCTCCCCAAATAAACCTAGAGGGCTGAAATTTGGTGTACAGGTTAAGCTAATAGCCAGACACTGTTTTTTGGAGGTTTCAACTTTTAACCCTTACCCCCACGATTTTTACGCCAATATTTCCTTAATTTTTTTGCTTGTTTTCTAACACGTCTAGAGACTCCATAAGGAAACTTAGAGGGCTGAAATTTTGTACGTGTATTCAGTTAGTATCCAGCTAGTACCTTGTAGGGAGTCCGCATCACTTTTCCCCCCACTTCTCCATTTTTACATCGGAATTGAATGCTATTGTTAAATGTGTTTTAAAAGCATTATGTTTATTCTAAATACAAGTAGGCGAATAGTAATTTTAAAAAATTTAAAAAAAAGTGAACTTACTTTTATGACAAATGAAATACATTCATATTAAGTAATTTAAAAATGTTATTAAAGTCACTGTTTATTTATAAATTAGGAATTTTGGATTTTTAGTATTTATAAAATAGAAATTTTGGATTTTTTTGGAAAGAAAAAATATCTTTATAAAGGCCTTCCAGTTTACTATTTAAGGTCCTTTTTTAATTTTTAAAACTAAAACATAAAGGCAATTAGCGGATAAACATGGGCAGGAATGTCCTCGTACGAATTGTGTTGGCTTTTTTTCTGCTACCTGTTTTCGGCACAAAATTGAAATTTACTGAGATACAGCCCTTAAATACTTAAAACCTTTTTTTAAAGCCTCGATCAGCCGAACACTCATCACCAGTTTTGAAACCAACAAAATGACAATTCGGTTGTAGACTTTCAATCACATTTCGCTTGTAGACATTCAATACCGAAGATGAAGGGGAAAATTCGACTACCGTGATGGGGCCCCGCTGCTCACGGCGTTTTTTTTAAATTTTTTAAAATTACTATTCGCCTACTTGTATTTAGAATAAACATAATGCTTTTAAAACACATTTAACAATAGCATTCAATTCCGATGTAAAAATGGGAGAAGTGGTGGGAAAAGTGATGCGGACTCCCTACAAGGTACTAGCTGGATACTAACTGAATACACGTACAAAATTTCAGCCCTCTAGGTTTCCTTATGGAGTCTCTAGACGTGTTAGAAAACAAGCAAAAAAATTAAGGAAATATTGGCGTAAAAATCGTGGGGGTAAGGGTTAAAAGTTGAAACCTCCAAAAAACAGTGTCTGGCTATTAGCTTAACCTGTACACCAAATTTCAGCCCTCTAGGTTTATTTGGGGAGATTTTGACCCGAACGAAACTGTTAAAAAACAAGAAAAATCATGTTCTTTTGGGTAAAAAAATGGTGGGGGTGGGGGTTAAAAGTCGAGACCCCCAAAAGGCACCCCCTTGATACTAACTCAATCCGAATACAAAATTTCAGCCCTCTAGGTTTATTCGGGTGACCTGTGCGAGTGGTACAAACTTCGAAAACGTCGAAAATGCATGAAATTGTAGCTTAAAATTGAGGGGGGTGGGGGTAAAATATTAAAACCTCCAAAAAGCACAACCTAGGTACGAACTTTATCAACACACCAAATTTCATCCCTCTACGTTAATTCTGGGGGGCTGGGGGCCTGTTAGATCCAGCGAAAATCGTTTTTCCCCCCTCTACTCCCACCATATCATCCTAGGAAGCTGAATTTTGGATATGTTGTAGATAATTGACCGAAACATTATTTAAAAGCGGTTTGGAAAAGTTTTATTGCTTTTCCGTCCCCCACCACCCCCTTAAAGGTCGGGTCAGAAAAAAAATTTGCCCAAAATTTGACCCCACTTTGATAGTATTAGGTGCCTCGAAAATGAGCCCCATTTACCAAATTTCATCTCTTAACTTCCATAGGGGGGCCCTACACAAATTAAAAGGTGGCGGAAATATATATATATATATATATATATATATATATATATATATATATATATATATATATCATACATTTTTTTTCTACATATTCGTGTTCTACGGGTCCGAAAACGGATAGCGCCCCTACTCTCGCCTCTCGCAGCTCTTATCGTATAGACTGTATAAGTCTAATTTTTCAGAGAAAATTCGACTAATAACGTGTACTTTGGATGTCAATTTTATAACTAAATCAAACCTTGTAACAGATGAATTAAGTTATAAATTGTATATAATACACCACTGTAAGTTATATTGCAAAATTTTATATATTATAAATCAAATAAATATTATTCAATTTAAAAAAAAAAATCAAACCCCACCACCCCACATTCAACAAACTTGAACACCAAATTTGAGCAACAAAAGAAAATTACTAGTCTGTATCCTCGCACACCATACATTCATATACAGAATTGTTTTAATTCAAGCCTTTATTATATATATGCCACAGACCCAGTTTTTGCATGTCGTGGAGCATATCCAGCCTGCAGCATGACAGATTTATAGATATTAGTTGTCCTCTTGTTGCTCTTCTTTATTCACTTCTTGCGGACCAAATCACTTATAGAGATACATCTTCATCAGATGAAGTTTGATCTTTTTAAGTGTAAAACTAGTCACGGTGGAACTCCAAGAAGTGTAACAAAATGTTCCCTTCTCCTCCACAGTTGCAGTTTTTGGATTTTCTGTGACGGTCCCAAAGAAAATATATCTTGACGTAACTTTTTATAAAAAAAATTTTCAAGGTTAATTTTAATAAGGTTTTCTAAATCTTAAATATTATATTGTTCTAATAATAATGAACATTAACTTAATAAATTGCAATAAAGTACTTCAACAATGTCTAGCAATGACAGTAATCCGGCTAAAACATGTTGTAATTATAACAATATGTAGGTAAATTATATGTACCTACGTATCACTAGCTTGAAAGTATACGAACCGTCTATGGTAAGCAAGTGATCTGAACACACACACATACTTAAAAACGTGGCGTACGTGTGTAACCTATGTGTTGCTCGCCCCTCTCACTTGATATTTTTGTTGCACTTCTTGCAACGTGCAAAAAGTGAATTTTTTCTGTATTTACGGTTTGAACTCGATCTCGTCAGTCTGCACTAGGGTTGCCAGTTTTTAAAAATCCCCGACGAGGACAAAAAAAATTAATTTTTAGTAACATTTTATTTTGAAATATACACATATATTTTATAATACAGTAGATTAATTAGTATATTTCTGACTATTTTTTGTACAATTCAGAAAAATTTTATTAAATTAAAAAATTGAATATAGTTAAGTCAAGTTATTATTATTAACTGACATTAAAAGTTCTGTTTTTAAGTTGACTGGTGATCATTAAGTGTTCGTACATATTCCTTTATTTGTTATGACATTTCAACTCTGCACAATGTACAGAAACATTTTGTACCCGAAATTTTCCTAACCCAACTTTTTATCGTCAGCCATTTATTGTTAAATTCTGTAATACGTTTAATTATTTTTTTACGTAACCATTTTGAACAGATACAGAAACAGAACAAGAATACACAGGTCCTTTTTTGTTAATATTTCTATGAGAAAAGAAAGCTTATAAAAATATCAATATATTTATCTATTATTATTATTAATATTACAACAGCACCAGTAGTAACAGAATGATTAATAAATTAAAATAAACAAATATGTAATATGTATAGAATTGACGCCATCTTGACGCTAAGCTCGCTAAATTCAGTGAGAAAATGACGATAACTGATTCACTAATTATCGATCTTAACGATGTTAACAGCACTACCACTACAAAGCACGGTTTTTACCCCCGAAAAATTTTTAAATTTACGCTAAACCTACGACTATTTAAAAGATTTTCTAGTTTTTACCCTGGACTATGATTTTGTTAATCAGAAATACTAACATATATTGGTATACCCATATATTATGTATTATATATTATATATCAAACTGTGTTCCAAACAATGAAAAAAGACCGTTTTAAAATATTTTTTTTAAATATTTTGTTCAACAGTGAAAATATTTGAATATTTTCCGCGAGGACTTTTGTTTCACGACGAGGACAACGAAATAAAGCATTAAAACGTGGACAATCCTCGCGAAACGAGGACGCCTGGCAACACTAGTCTACACATATGGTTAAGAGCTCCCTTAACACCTAACAATAAAATTATTAAAGAATTCAACAACACAATAATCACTTTTTTGACTGAAAAAAAAAATATTTGAACCGAGTTTATCAAAGTCAAACGTAATCTTACATCTGTATAGCTGTGTTCTTTGTATAATATGCCTAATTTTTTGAACAAATGCATATGTACACATATGGACATACGGACATATGAATACGCGTCAGTATTTCACATGAAACAGAAATGATGATGATATTTTGAAATATGAAAAATATATAGAGGAGTACGCAGTAGGCAATAAGCAGCTACAGGGAAGCAAATGAACATTCATTTGCTAGTTAATGGATTTTTAATTTTGCGGCTATACGGGAACCGTTCCGTTTTATATGTACGTGTACAAGTGTGTATGTGTGTGTGTGTATGCGTGGAATGGATAAATGGGTAACTTGAATCACTCATATAAGCCTCAGGGCCCCTCGTTACTAATTGATGATCGTTATATAGGATTTAATGCAATATGATATGATATCACTTTAACATAGGATACAAATAACAAACATGTATGTGTTATACGAAAATATAGAGAGTATACTACCTATTAATGCCCCATTACATAAATTATATGTTGGGATAATATTTAATCACAGTGAAAATACAAATACTGGTTAGTGTAATTAGCTTCTTAAACAACATAGCTAATTTTTTTTTATAAATCTTTATAGAATTTTGTAGATATGTATTACACAAATACTCTACTAATACTATTACACACTAGGAGCACCACACTTTGCCCGGCCCTGAAAGAAAAAAAAAATCAAAATTTTGGGTGGAGCTTTGCGTCCAAGACTCACAATTTTACAGATATATATTTGAATATTTATTTAAAAGTATATAACTTATTTGAACTGTATTCAAATTTTGGCTAACTTCAAAAATGCATCACTGCTTGCATGAGGCAGAGTCAAAAGTTCAAAAACGCATCAGACGCATCACAACGAAAAATCAAAAGTTCATTTTTGCATTTGATGCGTCAAAACAAAGCATCAAGAAATTTAGTGATGCATGTCCAAGATGCATGTCATGTGTATAATGTAGAATTATAACTACTTGCTGTATGTAGGTACTAACACCAACAGGAATAATTCCGAAAAACAGATTGTTGAAAAAGATGAATGTACGTTACCTTTGATTAAAATTGATTAAACTATTTAAATACATCTTGCACTCAAAATAGGTATGTAATATTTTTTATTCAAATAATTTCAATATTTTCAATTTCAAGTAAGTTCAAGTTGAAATTCAAAGATAATATACCTATACAAGGACTGTATTGCTATATTATCTATAGTCTATCATGCTACATTATCTGTCTTATCTATAGCCAAATCAGAGGTTAAATGATGACAATATCCCGTTCAAAAATATCTAATATGCATCAAATTTCAAGAGAGCATCAGCAGCGCATCATGTAGTATTAGACGCATCAGAAAAGTCATGATGCTGCATCGATGCGGTAAAGTTTACATTTTTGGAGTTGCCCTTTCTTATTATGGGTATTGAAAACTCGATTAACTTTGTCAAATACATTATTACTATTCTAGGTATCTACTGAAAAATCTTCTAAAGAATGAATATTATACCTCTCCAATAATGTTATTCATCAAATTTCTATAACAAAAGTAGCAAGGTCACAATAATTCTGTACCAAAAGTAGTAAGGTTACAGTGGTTCTGTATCAAAAGTAGTAAAGTGGCAGTAGTTCTATATAAAAATAGTAAGACTACAGCGATTCTACACTAAAAATAGTATGTTTACGGTGATACCAAAAGATTTACAAAAACTAACAAAAAAATTTTTTTTCAAATAGTTACATATATAAATAATAGTTACTGTTTAGTTTCTGAGATAATGTATAAAAAATACACAAAAATTTTATTTTATCACATTTTATTTAAATACAGCTAAACTCGATGTGCATATGTATAAGGTATTCTGTTGGTCTTAAAGTTGCTGAGTACGGCGAATATGGGAAAAAGGAATAACAACCAACACCACTCGAATACTGAGATTAGTAAAATTGCTTAAAAATTTTGTATATTCACATATTCCAATAAAACTACCTTATAAATTATAATCGGTCCACACTACATAATATTTTATTTGCACAAACTGTTTGCGCAAAATTTACACTCACACGTCTCGTTTCTATAAACTTATAATTGCGCAAGCAATCCGTGCAATCAGGGCCGAATTTAACCTAAGTGCCGCCCGGGGCACTGTAAAAAATGCCGCCCTTGCTTTTCGTAAGACAAATATTTAAAAAAAATTCCTTCCCCACTTTAAATAACTTTCCCACTTTTTACTCTTTTCCTGTCAAACATAAGTGACCAGCAAGGAAAAAAAAAACTCTCATTTCTTAAAAAGCCAAATTGTCATGTGTGTTGCAAATTTTGCCGCCCCGCGTCAATGCTACGCGTGCCCACAGTGTAAATCCAGCACTGTGTGCAATATAAGTTTGTGTAGTGTGGATCGCCTATTAGTTAATAACACACTAGAATTTTAGGAAATTTCTTAAAAACCTTCATCGCAACGTAGTTAGAAACTGCAAAAGTGGCTAAGTCCGAAATCAACACTGAACTCTACAATACCAAGATTACTACAGCTTTAGTCTTGATCTTACATTTTTTGGTCATCATTTGTGGTGGTTAATGATAAGCAGACATGGGAAAACATGGTCCCTAACAGAATCGCCATATAAAATATTTCGTACTGGGGGGCTATGAATGGAGCTGTCGGGCTGTCATAAAACGTAAAAATATTATCAATCTCTTTAAAAATCAGTTTTACGACGTTTTACTGTTAATACTACATCATCCATGTTGTGTGTGTCTGTTTGTGTTTTTTAATTCCCAATATTTATGAATAATTTTGTCTGTTATCTATACATACACAATCTTTATATTTTTTTAATGCAAAAACTAAAACAATGTTGTATCTTATGAGCGGCCTACTGGAGTGATACAATCTATACTAATACAATCAATTTTGTTTATATTAAAGCAGGTATAAAGAAGGTGAGATATACATGTTATTTAAACAATCATAAAGGAAATAGAGATTTGTTTATATTATAAATATTTTCAATTCGACTTAATTAATTTCTATTACAGTTGACCACCTATTCATTCAACATTAATTTTTTAAAATTATTTTTAGAGTTATATATTAAATTATTAAAAATATGTAATTTTTAATTTTTACAGATTCGTTCTCAGAAGTTTCCTTAGACTAGTATTCAAATCCAAAGGAAAATCCTAAGGCTTGTAATAAAATTTATAGTCCCCCAATCCAAAATATTTTATATAGCGATTCTGTTAGGGACCACTGTTTTCCCCAGTCTGATGATTAGTTAGGTCCGATTTACATTAACGCTCTGTTCTCACTCCGATATCACTCCGCTCCAGGTTCGATAAAATATTCTTATACAATAAACAATGATTGTATTCACATCATCGTTCTGATATCGGTCCGATATCAGTCGCGGTTCGCGCCCGTTTCAATGCCACTTCAATATCAATACCACTCAGGTAATATTTTATTGGAGCGATATCAGACTTGTTATGGCTTGTACCTAGTGTAAACACTTTTTTGATTCCACTTCACTCCGCTTGCATTCAGTTGTTATGAAAAAGATAATTGTATCGAACTCAGACCGAACTGGGAGTGTACTCAGAGTGGCATTATAATGTGAATAGAGAACGAATGGGTACCAGCATGATATCAGCACTGTAATGTGAACACAACAAAATTATATCGAATCGGGAGCGTAATGATATCGGAGTGAGAGTGGAGTGATAATGTAAATCGGGCCTAAATTTTATTACTAGTAAACTCTGTAGAATTTTCTAGAATCCGCGGAAGTATGAATTATGTTTATAAAGCGTATAGGCTTTCAATCTTTGCTTTTTTTTCTACATAGGAAACAAATTCTTCAAGATCACAGAAAAATCTCAAAGTTTTATAAAAAAAAAAAAATTCTAATAATTTTAATAGTCTACAATAAACACTATATAATTCTTATTTTTCTCTTCCTTTAAATATAAAAGCAACATTTTTATTTTGACTTGCAAATATTCATAAAAGGAGCAATGACTTTGAGAATTTATTACATACAATTTGTAATTTTAATGGCACGAACAAATGTACAATAATATGTTATATATGCATATAGTTGTACTTGCTACTTGTATTACATGTACCGCTTGCTACTCGTAAAACTAGAAGGATATAACCAAATTTGTAAAAATTTAAATAAATAATATGAAGGAATCTGTTACAGACAAAAATTGATTAATGATATGTAATAACAGACAAAAAGGAAACACAAGTGAATATAAAAAATAAAAATAAATATCTTCAAAAAACTTTTCTTTCAAACTTAATACAATAAGTACAAATTTTTTTTTGGTATTTCGCTGTCTCTGTTGTCGGTTAGACGAACGAACTGACTAGAGTACAGTAACGCACAGAACCACTTCGCATATAAAGAGAGACATAAAATGATTTAAAATTTATAAAAAAAAAAAATGAAATGAGGAAATATGCGAAAATTATGGTAAAAATTTCAATTGAAAAACTTATGTATTTTGTTATATGTGTATAAACTAATATTTTTACTTTGCTTAAATTTATGTTTTGTAATATTAAGAAAAAAACGTACTGTGGCTACATCTTTCTATGTGTATACGTAGTAAAATTTTCAAATAACGGTACACAACATGATATAGGTTGGTTATAAAATACAGCAACAAATAAGAACGGACAGAACTATTGTTTGGTATGAGAAAATAGACAATAAAATACAAAAAGTCCTGGCTAAGAATAAGCAATTTTAAAAAGATATTACCCCTACCAATTAAGGAAGACAACTGGTACTATACGCTGTGCGTTGTGAAAGGTTGTTGACACTGGTAAATGATCTCATACTACCCAACCAAAGTCATTAATTTCTTACCCAGTGTCTACGAGTACTTTCGACAATTGAAATCTTTTTTGTGTTAATAGTTAACATTTTACTATTCAGTTAATTTCAAATTATGAGGGTGTCCCATAAAATGAAAAAAGAAAGAATAAAGGACTGAGTGCTTCGCATAACCTTAGCGTACTCGAATTTGATTTGTTTTCAACGGCTTGTTCAGTAAGGACTTTCAATATCGCTAAAATTATACACCTGCGCACGTAGTAGCATCGAGTAAAAACCTGTAACTATACATTGAATCTACTTAACTAATGCTACGAAATACATTTTATAAATACATAGGTTATTTTTTTCTGGTTCCTAATTTAATAAAGATGTTTTACTAAGGCTTTTCTTTTTTTAAAACTACTCAATTACTAGACCGAAGTGCAATATTCATACTCTGATATAAACGAAATTGTCTAAACAAATTATGCAAACTATTCCGAAAAACGATCTTAATTAGGGGAGACTGGAGTAAAGTAGCCAGTAGAGGTAAAGTGGCCATTGGCCTTTACTCATCGGGAACTCTCCAATCTTGTGGCGAAGTTGAATACTAGCTTGTAGACAAGCCATTAGTATTCTATTAAAACGTCAATGATCAGTTTCCTAGATTGTATGAATTATAACGAATTTTCTGAATTTTCGAGTGTTGATGTAAAGTAAGTTTTAAGTTATATTCTCATTATTTTTTATTAATTACGAATACAATTTTTTAATTGGGATAGCTAAAAACCCGTGATTTTATAAACAAAAGAATTGTCTGAAATGAGTTTTTAGGATTCCGAGAAATAATGTGAAAAGGAAACCCTTATGATGAGATTTCAATGTCCGTCCGTCTGTCCGTCCGTTGATATATAATAATGATACAAATATAGTTTGATTTTGTATCTAAACATGTTTATTACTTCAAGATTTCTTTTTGGGTTAAAAGGGGTACCCCTGGCCACTTTACCCAACATAGTGGGGTAAAGTGGTCACTTTGCACATGTTGCGAAAAACAAAAATTGCAAAAATACCTTTCGAGATATTTTTGATATATTGATGGTTATTCGTTCTGCACTAAAGCAACTCTATGCTAAATACTTACTAATCTGTATTTCTTTTCAAATAAATAAACTATACAACATTTTGTCTTAGAGTGGCCACTTTACCCCAGTCTCCCCTACTTCTTGGAAAAAACAACATAAATTATTACACACTTCAATATGTTGGTATTTTTACTCCACCATTCGTTAATTTTGTGCTGTAATTCATCCCTTCATTGGTTTATTTAACTCATATGCGAAAGGCAGGGATGTAATAAACTAAGACAGGTCCCATGGTGATAATTGATCCGGCCACTCAACTCTGACTCATTTTTAGAATAAAAGGAAGTATACCCAAAGAAATAATGGTTTCAAAATATCTAAAGAAATTGACAGAAATATTTAAGTAATTTTCTGATTTAAAATATTATCTATTAATACATGTTTTATAATAAATAATAATAGGTGGCGCGCGTTGATACATTCAGTAAATATTTATGGTTTGGTCAACGTAAATTAGCTAAAAGATAAGGCCGCTTTTATAAAATTTATTATTCAGAAAAAAAAACAACTTTGTGTTCCCACATAAGTATGCTATTGCATTAAATCCATAATGAAAACGGAACACTATTTACGCAGGTGCAATTTACATGTGGCACCTGTTTTCCTAGGGATATAACGTCCTTAATTTACTGATGATTTTTTTTATTTACCCTGGCGGATCATTTGATACACACTTATTAAAAAAATTAAACTTCTTAAGTTCTGCTTCGTAATATAATCAGAGAGTTGAGTTTACGTGAAAATAAAAATTCTCCTGGAATACCTAGTTATGGGACAGAAATTTTCTTCTGTTACTGTTAACAAACTTGTCACTAGTGTTTCGTCAGAACTGGATTTGTAATAAGGCACACCGACCTAGGGTATCACAACAGAGGGGACACCACAAAAAAAGATTTTTTTCCTAGTTAAAATTATTTTGGTTATAAAAATTTTGATTAAAAATCATATGTTTAGACACGACTTATGGTATTTATGATCACTTAATTATTTTCAACTAATTGAGATGTTATTATTAATAATAAATGAATATATCAAGCGACAAAATGAGAAAAACTAGAGGGCACCGTTCACTATAAAAACCAAAGGCACCAAAAAGTTGAATTCGGCTCTACGTTTTCCAAATAAGTAATGCTTTAAAAGTTAGAAAAATCTGTTTAAATACTGTCAAGTTGTCCATGGTAGAAGAGAATCAGAAATCTAACATTGAGCACTAAAAGATTTTGAGGTTGAGAAACAGAAAACAAAGTCACCTTTGAGATGTCAAATCCTTAAATTTTAATAAAGAGCATTAGTTTCGATTATAGAAAATTTTCTGAACATAATTTACAATAACGTTACTGCCATTTCGCTATTTATAGATGCTCAACCTGTTCCATAATCGCTTTTATCTTAAAAATACGTCACATACACTAACAAAAAAAATTTTAGAGTGATAAAGTTTCCCTTTTTAACTAAAGATATAATATTTTATGTAAAAAACCATAAAATTTATAAACCATCTGTATATGAAACGCATTTTCATTCACACACATACACATTCAAACATACACACGTGCGTGGCATGCGTATGAGAGAGATAGTTAGAATAAGGTGGGAAACAGTTTCACAACTAGGAACCGATTGGCAACGTAACCAATATGATGATGGAAGGTACGGCGGAATAATATGAAATTGTTTTTATTAAATTTAACAGCAGCCACGAACTGAAAATCATTATTTAAACTATATACATATACGATAGTAGCACTTTATAGTGGAAAAAACTACAAAACATCCAGATAATATTTTATCTACGCAAACAGAATGGTAAAAATTGTATGCCGCCATCAGACACGGTCGTATCGTATAGCTAGAGCCACCACCAACAGAGAGAGCGCGAAGCACAACTTATGACAAACTTCGGGGGCGGTTAGGAGCAGTGAGGGGGCGGGCGGAATGTAGAACGTGTTTCCTTCTGCCTTCCTTTCCATCTACAATATATATACATATATTTATTTTATATGGATGTGAAAGAATTTTTGTCACACAAAAATATTGTACACAAAACATACATACATATAAAGTAATAAATTCTATATGTACACGGTGTATTAAAAGATTGTGATCTAATTCGTGATGCCAAGAGACCTTCCGGGATATATCGAATTTAATATTTTAATCGAAAATGTTATGGTGCAAACATCGAGGATGAAAATTTATTATAATTCTCATCAGTGATTCAGAGATTCAGTGCTTGAAAGTGAAAAATATGAGATATTTAATAAATTAATTTTCGGACGTACAAGTAACGACGACAATTATTACTCTTAAAAAGTCGCCAATTTGTAACAAAAAGTAGACCAAACATCGATTAGACAGGTCAACAGTGATTTTGGTGCCGAAAAGCTGTGAATATTTTTTGAGTCAAGTACCTATACTGATTACATAAATAGCACAAGTTTTGATTTCCTACATGTATTTAATTAGATATCGACTTCTAAAGAAAACCAAAAATTTTTCTTAAAACGCCATTTATTGAGTTATTCTGTACATAAAAACCTTCTTTTTCGTGATTTTCGCGAGTAAGATGTAGTAGGACAGTCACGTTGAATTTTCCAGCAATAATCAGCCATCATATGCTAATCCCATCTGCCTTAGTACATTTCTTCCATCGTTGTGCCTCGCTGTAAGATCCAAGATTGTCTGGGAATCGGTCAAGATGGATGTGAAAGTAATGTATTTTGATACTGTTGTTACATCCCGAGTTTTTAATGTTATCTAACATGTTGTTTACACATATACAGAATAATTATGTGATTTGGAATTTCCGAAAAAGTTTAATAACTTCAATAAACGAAGTCCATGCCAGCCGTTCCAAGTTGTTCATTGAGTTTATAAAATTTGAGTCTTTTATCAACTGTCTGATTTGTGGGCCATTAAAAATTTCCGCTTTTATTTTTCTGTGCTCAGACTAGGAAACTTCCTCATTATATAAGCAAAACATTGCTCATTTTTGTTTAACGCTTTAACAAATTGCTTCATGAAGCCTAACTTTATGTGTAGCGGTGGCAATATGATTTTATCCTTCGTAACTAAAGGTAAATTTATAACATTCTGCTTTCCAACTTCCATTACCTCCCGTACGGACCAAACTTTTTTTATCCAGTGTTCATGCTTAGCACGGCTGTCCCAAAGGCACAAGCCGCTTATCGCTTTCTGCCGAAAAAAAATTGACGAACAAAAAAAATGCTCGTCTTGTCTTTATTATTATTTCTTTATTTCTTACGCCCCTCCTCCAAAAAAAAATTGACAAGCAAAAAAGTTAGAAAACTCTCTACAACCTTGTTAACTCAAATTCATTGTTTCAAAAACGTACTCTGTAATTTTATGACATAAGAACATCATTATAGTATCAGAATATCATCATATGACATATAAAGAACATCATTATCCGATTCAAACTGTTGAAAATAGTCTGAATGGCGATAAATAGCTCAACCACAAAATTTGTCGTCCAGAAACTTAAAAATAAAGCCATTTTGGCAATAAGCAGCACAATCTAGCAACCCTGCTGGCTCGGTGGATAGTCTACCCTTCCTTTTATACTTTCCTAGATGACGCTAAGTCATTATTATAACAATTTCTCAGAAAAACATTGTCAAGCCGCTATTCTGAACAATATTACTTAAGGGGAGGTTTACTTGAGATGGACCAAAAATTACATATTTTTCTGGAATTTTTTTCTCAAAGACGAAAGCAAATATCAATATATTTGTTGAGTGTTAAAATATATAAAAAAATTTTTTCCAAGGAAAAATATAAAAAATTGTCCGTTTAATAGGTAACGCAGTGTAACAATCCGAAAAAATTTGCTTTGTTGGTGGACATCATAGTGCCAGTAATAAATCACTGAAATCAAAAAGCAAAAAAGATTTATAAAATATATGAATAGTATTGGCATCTATACCAATAATATAAATAAATTTCTGAAAAAAAAATGGCGGACGTGTGAACTTTTGATTACGATTTGTGCCTTTTTTCGATCTTTAAAATAAAAAAATTTGGGGGACAGGTCTACCCACACTGTCAACTTCCCACTGGATGACCTTAAAGACTCCTGCAAATGAATAACTTTTTATTTAATTCAGAGGACTCCTCCTCTGGACCCCCGATAGAGGCTTTGCCCCTTGCACCACACCGGGAGCTTCGCCTTCTGTACCTAAGGGTGGGGGCTCCACCCTTATCAAACAAATGATAACATCATTTGTTCTCAAGATACGCGAGGCAAAAAATATTTTACAAAGAGTTTCTTATTCCGTTTTTCCGTTTAGTTTCTTTTATTTTTTAAATTTTATTAAATTTTATAATAATTTATTGGCGTTTTTAACATCACGGAAGGTTCTTAGGCCATATTATAATAAAGACATATGGTAAAAAAACCAAATAATCTATGTTATGTTAATAAATTCCGTTTTCCGTTATCACAAGAAACAAACCGTTAATCCGAATTTGCCGAAAACTTTATCCGGTCTTCATTTTTTGATTACGCATCTAATGAAATCCGGAGTCCGGAGTTGATATCGGAGTTCTCGAGATATGCGAGACGAAAAAAAATTCACGAACGAACGAACGAACGAACTAACAAACGAACTAACGAACGCACACACAGATATCGCTAAAAACGATGGAATCGGATTCTAGTGACCTTGAAACGTGGAGATATGTCAAAATTAGCGATTTGTAAATCGGACCCATTACAGTAACTTCCAATGGGAAGTTAATAATAAAAAAACATTGAATGTGTGTTGGACTTAGGTACAGGAGAATTGAATTATTTTTAAAATAAAATAAAAATGATCCATCGGATAGTTTGAGTTATCGTGTCAACCAGTTCCAAAAACGTGATTTTGAGAAATTATAAAATACATATAAAGATGCGTATTTTCAAAATTTTACAGGTAGTGTTCTTTTAAACATTTTATAGGTTGTGTTGACCACTATTACCATTGAAATTACATAAGAATAGTAGTCGTTATTTGAAATGAATTCTAATACTCATTATCGCGTGAACTAGGTTTTTCGATTTTTTTTTATAAAAACTGGATTTTGTCAATGGGCAATAATTTTTTTTTTAATTACTTTCAGCAAAATCACTTGGG
Organism: Brachynemurus nebulosus; assembly: GCA_035578155.1. NCBI lineage: Eukaryota > Metazoa > Arthropoda > Insecta > Neuroptera > Myrmeleontidae > Brachynemurus > Brachynemurus nebulosus. The sequence continues at coordinate 27,216,116 of JAPWDM010000004.1, read as the reverse complement.
GACATATTCTACAGATAATTTGCTATCAATTTCTGCAAAAAAAGTTAGTTTATTGATCGAATCTCATGTAAACCTCCCCTTAAAGTTATTTAAATTTAAATTTTCCAATCGGTGTAAACTTTTAGAACAAGTAAAATTTTCAGAAATCCTGAAATACTTACCGCTTCGTTAAATTACGAACGATACGAACAACTAAAATCTTCAAAAGATTATTGATTTAACAAATGAATTATGTTTAATTAATAACTAAATTTAAATAAATTTCTCTTATAACTAACATTCAATAATAATAAATTCATGTCGAATTGAAGAAATAAGTTTATAATCAATCTATATATGCTGTTTATTGAAAGATTAATTAATATTAATTATATAGTATAAGTATTTGGTCGTTACAATTGCCATAAACCGACGAAATTTTTAAAGGATTTAATAACTCCTGTCTTGAAAATAGTCCTGATAATTCGAAACCCATTGCAAACTCGTTGCAAAATCATAATGAAAGCATACAGTGTTCGAAATGTAAGCACACGTGCTCTTGGCTATTATTTCAAATCATTACTTTTCCATTCTGGTAATTTTGAAAAGGTATACAGGTAGATTTATTGACTCAATTACGTTTGTTGAGCGAGCTAACCTCAAGCAGCGATAAAAAAACCATATTATATCGTTGTTATGTAAATATTACGTTAATTAATTCCAAGAAGACAGGCTAAATTTGAATTTTAATTTTCATTGGCAAATTTAAAATAGCTGAACTGTCTATAATATTTATACATATGTCCTGTTTTAAACATAGACATTTTGATTGTGATTAATTCGATCATTTTACTGATTTGCCATTATTCGTAGGTTAGAATTGATTTAATTGTTTTTAGCTCTTTTATTAATAATATCAGCTCTTAACTAGGTAATTATTATCTTCAATGCTAATGTAAAAGAGTGCTATGATATACCATAAATGTAAAGTCTGGATGGAAAGAGAAATTATATTATTGTTTAAGAAAAAAACTTTTCAAGAAAAAAAGAAAATAAAACCAGCTTCAAAATATTTATAAAAACACTGAAAAGGGTGAAATAATTACGTTACAAAATAAGACATAAAGTTGGTACCAGATCTGTTTCCGTACGTTCATCTTGTCACGAATATTACTTCCTCAAAATCAGTGGTTTCAACCTTTTTTTTCACGCATTCGTAGAGTAGGTTTTTTATTTATGAGTACCCCTTATCTCCCAAAATAGAGTTTTTAAGTTGTTGTTACCAGTATTCTTATTTTTCTATTGTATTCTTTTTCCTAGAATATTCTTACGCGCATGCGATAATTGTCGAATAACATTACTTTAAAGTTAGTATTGTTACCTTAAGACAGATTTAATCTGGTCGTCGACGAGATTTAATCGGGTCATTCAAAATCATTGTTGTCTAATGGTTCACAACCATTGTTGTGTGAATTTACAAAATCAAAATAATAACTCATTAAAATTTAGTTATACCATGAACAATTTTTTCTTATTGTTGTAGGATCTTAAAACAGTAAGAGACAATAATTGCAAATATTAAGAATACTATATAATATAATAAATTGTTTCGCAATAGGTAATTAATCTTACAGGAGTTATTATAAGTTGAACTTCCTAAAATATAATAATAAAAAACAATAACTGTTTCCCTGATTATTATACTTTCTTTTTTTAAAATTTGCTTTCTGTTGAACCTGTGACCAATAAACATGTGTTAGCATGTAATTAGTATTTAAGTTTCTCCTCCTTTGCATTGATTAATTAATCGAGCTCTAAAATTACAATCTTCTTTCATCCGCATTTTAAATAAGGACGTCAGTGCTGGAAACTTGTAGAATTTGTAGTCTCCTTTTCATTCTTTCATTTCCTTTTTTAAACCATAATTATAATTTTTTTGTGTTTCAATTGAAGTATGTATATTATGGTTTTATGCCATTCGGCATTACCAATAATGTTTTCACGTATTCTCAGTCCGCCAGCAAGTCCGCCTCGTATCCCCTCAGGGGTAGGCATACCAGAGGTTGAAAACCTTTGCTCTAAATGATCAAGCTATACTATCAACTTAAAAAACTATCAATTTTAAATTTTATACTTATGTCTCGACTTTTATAGTGTAAATATTTCATACTTTTCAGTGTTTTTACAATAAACTTTCTTCTCAAAAAGTTTTTATTTTTCTTTTTTGAGAGGCCCTAGCCTCTTAGTAAACATGATAAATTGGCACCACTTTTTGCAAGCAATATCAGCGTCGTATTTGATAACGGTGCCATTGATAAACGAACCGTACAAAGATGGTGACAAATATTTCGGTTTTGATTAAACGATTTAAAAACTGAGTTGTTCAGAAATCCGTATTTTTTGGTTAACTCTGGTGATACTTATCGCAAAAATTTATACTTAGTGCAGAAAAACGTGAGATTTTGTGATCGTTGGTAACCATCTGAAGTACATTAGAGAATTACCGAGAATATTCGGATAAATCCCAACTAAAATCGATCGAGACTAGAGATCAATGAACATATTATATATTAATTTATATAGACTAATTATATAAATGTATAATTGAGGCAGCTATTTATGACCAAGTCCCGACCTCAACAGTATTCTGTAATATAGTAATGGATGGTATCCATAGTAACGTTTGCAAATAATTATTGTAAAAATATAATATTGATAATAAAATTTTACTTTTGAGAAGCAACTGAAAAATTTTGAAAGTAAAAATAGGTATTCGCTTTATTTTCAAAAATACGTATGTATACAAATTATGTCCTGCGATAATTATAGTCACATTTGCTCAAAAATGGACATTATATTATATTTCTTAAATCTCATCCGTCTCACCCTGTTACCTGCTTCAAGAAAAATATCTACAAACTGCCTTTACGCTTTGTCTAGTAGTATAATATAATAGTGTTCATTGGTCTGTGATCGAGACTCATTGCTAATTGCTATGTACTACTTTCCTACCGAATCTTCTGACAATCAAATATCCAAATACGAGATATTACGACAAAATCATTCTTGAATATGACTCTCGCATGCGTTAAATACGAATCTGTCCGAATTTTCGCTTAAAATATTTTGCTAGTGGCAGGTAGGTATTGTAATAAATTATTAGTATGGATATCCGATAGTTAGGAAGGAATATTAACACGGTTTACAAAATTATTCAAAAATAAAGAATCTGCACAGCATTTTAGGATAATTATTAATTAAATTAACAGTCAACAAATATACTAAAAAAATGGGTTTATTTTAACACAAAGAATACAATACATACAAAATAAATAGATATATTTTCACATGTAAAATATTAGCGAATTTCAAGAATGGAATTCAGCTATTACAGCCACTGTCATGACGTGACTTGAGCCAAGGACTATGGCAGAAATTTGTTTTGAGGTCCCTAGAAACCGAAAATGATATTTTCACTATAAATTTATATATATATATATGTATATATATATATATATATATATATATATATATATATATATATATATATATATGTGTGTGTGTGTGTCCGCACGATAACTCTCGAACGAAGTGTCTTACTTTTACGAAATTTGGTGAAAATATTGGAAGTCCCAAACCGTTGGACGAGTTCGTTAACCAAACAGGTCCGATGCCCGGAACATGGTTTTTTTGGCAATTTTCGTGAAAAAAATTAGTTTTTTGCCAAAATTTCCCCTTATTCAAAAATTGTTGTGACATTTTTTTACACCATTGAAACGGGGAGAAAAAATCACACAAAAAAGGTCTTTAAACTATTATTCTGTGAACTAGTTTCCGAGAAAAACTAATTTTTGTAAACGGAAATGCACTATGTTATGCAGGATGCTGCAACAGGGGTATTATATTTTATGTACGTATAAATACAAACGGGGACACTAAAATTGAGTAAGAAAAAAACAAAGATAACAAAATGGATTCACGTACGTATCATTCTCTCTTTGTCTGTGTTAACTGTCGGTGATTCCACCACGCAGTATGTTTGGTTTGTATATGAATGGTAATGATTAATGGTTAATATAAAAGTTTGTGCAAATTCATTTTCATAAAAGGTGACGCGGTTTTGTTGCACGGCACGGATGTTCGTTCGTTCATTCCGACCGAACACCGCTTGTGTCAGCAACTACATATATGTGCCACAGTCAGTGATGGCATAGTATTCAAATTAATATAAATGTATGTTGGGGAATTTTTAAAAATAGATTCTTATATATGTGTGTTGAATATGTAGAGTGAACATTCAATGTGTTTTTTTATTTTATTTTAGGTTTATACATTCTTTTTTTGTTTAGTAATGATGTCGATAAAGATGTGTTGACGGCGTTATGTAAAGTTATTAATAAAATATTTTATAAAAAAAAAAAAATATTGAATCATTTTAAAAATCAACCAGAGTAGGTATATATTTGCGTACGAAAAGTGAAAGCTGCGGTTTTTCTTTTGGAGGGTAGATATAGAGAATATTTATGATAAAAATTTGTTAATGTATATTGCTGTCAATTTTTTTCATATTCATTATTGAAATATTAATTTTATCCAATATCACTAGATGATAAAGTGGCATAAAAGGATCATGCATGTAAATTTAGTTTAAATATAAAATAATTTAAATAAAAAATAGATACTTATTTAAAAACGATCAATATTTTTTATAAAAGTAAAAAAAGAGTTTTATAAATTTTCCTATCAAATCATATTAATCAACAATGAACTAGAACGTCCAGTCTCGGAAACTGGCAATCCGAGAGTTTAAATAGATAGGTATAAAGCTATAAAAAATAAACGATTCATTAAATTGCATTCACTTTTTTTTACTCTTTATTTGAACTTGAATATTTGAACATTTATTTAAGAAGGTAACTTGGGTCTTTCAAATATCACCCTTTGTATGGAAACCTCGATCTCTATTGAGTTCCCAAACAGTGTTATATCGGAGTTAATTCTTAAAAATTACGAGATTTTAGAATTTAAACTTCAATATCCGGATTGCTACCTTGTAAGCAATATAAACATAAAGAAACTACAAACGGAAAATAGAAATTTACCAAATACAGTGGAACCTCTGTTAACCGGACAACACGTTCATGCAAAAATTACCATTGAAATATAAAAATAGTTAATTTTGCGTCCCTTCGTGAACGAAGTGGAGCACTATAAATAACTAACTTTGTGTAGAATTTCGAAATATTTAATTCAAAAGAAACTTTCATATGGAAATACTGTCTGGTTAAGAGAAGTTCCACTGTAAGAATATTACACATAACTCTTTTGACATTAGTAAATTATCTGATATCAAAAGCTAGTCCAACGGCACATTAAAATCGATAAAAGAATCGTGCGTTGGGTAATTACAGCTATTATCTGATCCGATTTATGACATATTCTGTAAAATTATATTTTGAAAGAATAAAAATATATTTATTTAGGTATACAACTTTTTGACGGACACAAATACGGTATTTTGATTACTGCTCTACTATAATATACAGTCGGAAGTCTACGCATTAGTATAGAAAGCATAACAGTTATTATCTTAAACTTACTAAGCCTAAACTACTAAGACAACTTTGCCATGCCAAACTTTGCGTTAAAAAGTTAAAACTTAATGGCTCAATGTGTCTGCAGAATTTTTTTCGGGGAAAAAGAAAATTTCTAACAAACCATTAATGTTATACAAATTTTTTGGCACTGGCAACCCCCCTTTCTTCAAAACATTAACAAAAACTATAATACTTAAGTGGGTAATTTTATTATATGAAAAATTACATAATCTCATAATGGTTACTGTAATTTAAATAATGGTTATGGAATTTACACAATAAAATGACGTCAGCCGTAAGGAGAGTGTCGCCAACTAGCGATCTTCATACAAGATAATTGTGTAGTTTCCTAACCTAACCACACATAACAGTGATTTTTTAATTAGTTGATTGAAAAATCACTATCTAGTCAGTCCTAACTTAATCCCACATGATAAGGCTTTCTCAATCAACTAATTAAAAATCACTGTTATGTGTGGTTAGGTTAGGAAACTTCACAAACTTTCATATAGGATCATTAGATGGCGGCACTTGTTACGACTTACGTCTTACTTCTTACGTCTTGCGTTATTTTATTGTGTAAAAGGCCTTACTGTAGGTTAGACAAAGTTATATTCTTTAATAACTCGTAACATTGTCTAATCAAGCCTAATAATAGTTGGTGACTGTAGCAACGAGACCAACTGTTCGAATCTACTATGTTTTATTATTAAACATTACTTGGAATTAACAATAAAGTGTCTACAACGGTGGTATACCTATTTAACAATTTTTAAATGTCTTTGATACTTTTTCCAAAAATATGAGTAGACAAAGTTATCAGTTGGCTGTGATTTTAACCTATTACATACTGTTTTTCATATATTTATTTATTTCTGATTAGCCTTTAAAGGCAGTACTCTAGTCTAGAAATTCGAAATAGTCGATGTTTTTTTCATATTTTCAAAGTTCAGAACTTTAAGAATAAGCCTCTAAAAGAATTTACGGAAATGCAAGTTATATGGTGATATTTTCGGAGTTATAGAGTTATGGTGATTTTTCGAAGTTATGGTGATTTTTTCGCAGTGTACTGTGTATCTTTTCAGTGCTAAATTCAAATTTTTAATATAAATTATTCGAAACTACTTTTTTCCATACGGCTGACATCGAATTCAAGTTCTAATGCACCGATTTACTTGAAATTTGGCACAGATCTTCTTAATACTATCAAACTTGGCCCGGATTTTTAGATTTTCTTTTACTATTTTTAAAAAATTTCCAAAGTTGAAAAAAAAATTCAAAAAAAAAAAAGATTTTTCTTTTTAAATGGACCCCCTTTTGTGAAAAAATTTATTTTTTCAAATCGGCTACTTTTTACGTCCGGCTAATTTTTTTACATCCTTGTTTATTAAGAACTAACTAAAATTTTATGTTTCAGATCACCAGGAGGGTTGGAATCACGTCTACAAGGAGACACCTTGTTTTTGAGTTCCCACTTTGCCGGCCTGTACCGATTTCAATTTTGATTTTTTTTTTAAATTTTTATACTTTTCAAATATCAATAAAAAAAACTAGTAAAAAAATGGATGTTTACTGATTTTTTTTTATTAGGTCGCAAAATCACCTAAAAATCGAGCCTCTAGACTAGAATACCCCCTTAGGTCTCTGAAAAACTTATTTATGAGTCAATCAAAAGTTTTCAAAACAGTTTAATGTTCATTATGTTTTAAAAATCAATAGCTAGAAACTGAGAAGGATATATAATCTATCTAGTATAAAAAAAGGCTTGAGTATTGATATATAATATTCATTCAAGGGAAAAAATATTTTGGGAATTCACAGGGAAAAATATTACTCCACTGACAATCAGACTAAATATTTACAAACAAATAATGTAGATACTAATGAAACATTGTTGTTCAACTACTTGCCTTGGAGGTAATCGGCAATTCAATAACGACAGCTAAATAATTCTTACCTGAAACAAAGAAAAAATAATTTTATTAACCAATAAAAACATCAGTAATTGAATTATTTACATTTATGTTTCTCACACATCATACAAAAAATTGGACTGTGTTTCACTTTTATTGATCGTGAACATCACAATATAAAAAAAAATCTGATAAGCCGTCATATTTTCAATATTCTTTACACACTTATATACATGTATCACATACTGGCTCACGTCATATATAACATAATATTTTGTCACAATTCACGAATTCTTTCTTATATATATCTAGAACTTCCTTCGTCTCTCATTCTTCCAAAACTTCTGTATCTTTAATTTATGTTACAACCTTTTCTTCGGTAACGGACGTGGTATGCTGTGTCATCGACAAATTTTATTATATGATTTGGAAAAATTTTGTTTCCGTGTATAGTACAAAAAAATATATATAGATAACTTTAATGGAATATTTCTGTGTTAAATAAATAAATAACTAGTTTTTTTTTTTTTTAATTTTTTTTCTTTTTTTTTAAGAGTATATAACTGACTGGTGATAAATTATAGTGCTACTATTGTTGGAGCTTGGCGAATAAATACCCGTAACTGGCGAATTTTTATTTACAAAGTAGGAACTGCAAGTCAAGGTAACATAAATGAGTATTAATATTAAAATGAATAAAAAGGCGCAGTGCGAAGCAGCAGAGCTGGATTTACATAGGGGCACTGGAAGTACGTGCATTAGGGCATCTACCTAATCAGGGCCTCCACAAAATTAATAATGAATCCCTGGAAACATAAGTAGAATAAGATTTTTTTTTATTCAACTACTTTTCGAGGAAAATAAAAAAAACTCGGAAATTCCCTTAATCTCTCTATCGCCTTACCAGGGGTTTCCGCAGAAATGCTCAGGAGCCTTCGCATGTCAAACATTCAGGGGCTTTTACATGTCAAATACTCAGGGGCCTCCACATGAGAAGTACCCAGCGGCCTGTCAAAGGTAAATCTAGCTTTGTGAAGGAAATTTTTGGATAAACCAAAGCCCAAATAATGATTCACGATACGCTTCAGTTAAAAACAGATTACTGCATTTTCTACTTCAGGAACTTATCAAAACATTGTTCTTGACCTACATACATCTTTCTGTACATAAATCAGTTTTTTCTTTTTTTTTACTTAATATCTACTTACAGTTAACATGCAGCGTGATTGTTTTGAAACCCGTCTGTGCTACAAATCGGCTACAAGAGAGGTTAGTCGGCCATAATTGTTAAAATTTAAATCAATTTTGGATCTTACACCCATCTGTTTGCAATTATTGAAACACTTATGAACACATTAATAAGAGGTAAAGCCACAGTTTAAATAATAGTTTGATGACGTAAGAGTGTCATTTGGAATTCATTTGAAATTCCAAAGGGTTATCCATGTTAGGTACCTAAATAGTGCATAACATTATGCATACTAATACACTGAAAATATCATCACTAAAGTAAATTTAATTTAGAAAAACAAATTTGCAGGTAAAATTATTTTGTGAAAATTTATAGTTTATAATTATGTAAATTATTTAATTTTGTCTAAGTTTCACTGACTTTTTTAAAATTTTTAACAACGATGGCAGTGGAATTTCAAATGTCATTAAATTTTTTTATTTAAAGCTTGTCATCAGTTATTTTTGATATTTCCTTGTAATTTTAGTGTGTTTTGTGATCTGTAAGATATTTCTGATATGTATTTAATTATTATGGTGGCTTAAAGTGTCTGGTGATAACTCTTGTGCTGCTAAATTTTGTCTAAATCATTCAAAACAAAATTTCAATTTATGTTTTTTCTGAGTGCCGTTTGATGCAAATTTGTAAGTATTATTATAATTTGAATGCTTATGTAAAAATACGTTAAATAATAAATAATTATTAATATTTTATAATAATTCAGTTAATGTTTTCGATTTCGACAGTGGTTGGTGCTAATAGGTCGTGACGATCTAAATTCTCGTGTTGAATACTGTCATCAATTTCGCGTTTGCTCAATTCATTTTGAAGAAAGTTGCTTTTAGTTGTTCATATAATTTAACATGACCATTATCAATAGATATAATTTCATCATTCATATAATTTAACATAACTTACAATCACATAAGTAAAAGAGGACATACATAATTGTTTGTACTTATATCAAAAAAGGATAGAAAGTGCGTTTCGCTACTGTCTATGGTAATAATCTTTTATTTATACTGTGGTAAAGCTATTGTTTAGAAAGTTTAAAAAAATTGTATTTCTCAACCTTTTATTTTTTAAGTGACTATTAAACTTTATTAGTTAGTTTTATGAAACATGTATAGATTTTAATTCTTTACCATAAGTTTATATTTATTGCTTGAGAACTGAGAATAAGAATATAAGTGTTTCGTAGTATTCGTGTGTACTGGATTAGTGCATTTGTATTTTTTTCAATGTAATAATTTAATATGCAACTAACTTTGTTGTTTCGTTTGGAGTGGCAGGAAAAATATGCAAAAAAAAAAATTAACAATTGAAACAAAATTGGACACAGCAACATGTTAGGAGACAAAAAATGGTCCTTATTCGAAGATTTTTTACTAAAATTTAAAAATTTAATTGGACAAAGGAAAAGGACATAATCAATAGTGTTACTAAAGTCTTATAGTGTTACTAAAGCGCATGTCGTATCAACTAATAAAACAAAAACATCTTTTTTTTTTTTTTGGCTATATAATTGGCCCAATGGAGGTTGCAGTTACGACAAATAAATCACAGTGACAACACAATATTTTTATTATATGCTTTGGTTCTAATATTTACTGATCAAAATAATATTTCCGACCACAGTATGGCTTCAGTCTCTTGCACAATTTTAAAATAGTTATTAATATTTTTATGCTTGAAATACTAAAATAAATATTATGTTAAAAATATATATTTTATTAACAATTTGGTCGTAATTTGCATACGGAAATAATTCTGAAGAACATTAAATAAAATTAGTTAATTAATTTCAGTTCAGTAAAGTTATTTTAAACAATATATTTGTTACTGTTTTACGAACACATACACGTATAAACCTATATATTTATAACCTCTACATCTACAGTAACACACTGAAAATAATTTTGGTCTACTGATCAAAATAAACAAATAATTTTATAACAAAAAGTAATTATTGTTTTTATAAATAATTTGCGCCAATATAAATAAAGGTAGATCTATACGAACGGTACAATGTGGTAGAGGTGTGCTTGTGTGTTTGTACACCATTTACCTACCAATGAATGTTTGTTAAAATATGTAAATTATAATTTCGTTTTAGAATGTTGCTGGGGCTATTTATTATTTTTGGGCGTTCTATTTGTAATTTTAAGTAGAATGTACACATTAATGTAAAATTATCAGCCCATTTATAAAATAAATAAAGTATAAGTTTGATATTGTTAATTTAAGAAAGTGTTTAAGAAAGAGAATTACAGAAAGTTTAGATTTCAAACTGGTAAAAATAAATTTAAAAAAAAAAAAAAAAGCGAATACTTTTATTAGTTTCTGTATTGTTTATTTTTAGAATTTTTATAGAAACCAAGGGAGTAGTGAGCGTTGGTGTTTGTGTGAGTTGAATACATATATACACATAGGTTTGGTAACATCGCACACATACATAATGCGTAATGAATTAATCATTGATCGCGATTGGTCTCTCCGGTTGTTTTGATTATTTTCGGATGCCAAATCCGTAGACCTGAAAGTATTAATATTACTTTAGTCACCAGCAAAATCTTATATTAGGTCTGTTATCTGAAATAGACTGGAACTTGTGAAATAGTGGCAAATGTGTTCAGCTCAAAACTTCTAAATTTAACTTGTATAAAACACGTTAAACTTAAAATTTCTGTATTTTTCTTCCAGCGCTGCTGCCACAACACTAGTTACAGAGTAATCAGTGATTTTTAGAAAAATTAAAAATTAGTATATTGTCATCACCATACGATTACATGATTTATCGTAACTTAAGGAGAGGGTAAGGTTAATTCGTACAAAAAAGGCATGTTTTTGTTATTTTTTGTGACGAGACAGTTAAAATCTATTTATTAAAACCAGTGGTACATTAAAGTATAACATTCGAAGAATATTGCATAAAATTTTCACGAAGAAATATTAAAAAATACAGTAATGGCAGCAATTATTCGAATGTGTCTCGGAAAAAAGTAGAATTGCGGTGCCTCTCATAACTTGGTGCTGGATCATTCGAAATAAAAACATTAAAGTTCATTCGTTAGAAAATAGTTTTCCTCAGGTAACGCTGGGAGAGTTTGAACGCTGGGAGAAATTTCAATTTTTCACTTTTTTGGAACACTTAGAACGGAAAAACACGATTTTTGCGGAAAAAATTGGCTAAATTTGTTATTGTAAAATAAAAATTATTAACAAATTTGAAAAAAACTCTCCAGCGTTACCTCGTAAATTATGTACAGAAATAGTGTTCAAAATTTCAAATGGATCGGTGCTGTAGTTTTGAAGTTATGAGGGGCACCGACTTTGAAAACGTGAGCTGTGGGGAAAACGCTTTAACGTTTTGAACACTTAAAAATTCTTGTATAAAACTGATATAGAATACTTACTGCTAAACTAAATTTTGTACCCTACACTGACAAAATATACAGTACAGGTATAAACACGTTAGTACTTCCATTGAAATTTCTATAATATAACTGAGAGAGAGAGAGAGAGATATATAGAGAGCGAAACATCTGCCAGGTAACAACAAAAATGCTTATAACTTCGTCAATTTTGCCTGCAATTAACTTGCAATTTTGAGACAATATTCTCGATATATTATGCATTCAGTTAAAAAATAAAAAAAGCAAAAAAAAATTATTTTAATACCTTACCCTGCCCTTAACAAGGTGTAGCGTGTCGTTTTAACAACAAAATAACATGGATTCAGTTTGCATTCGGTCTACTATTCAGAAAGTTGTACTACACGAAAGCGAACCGAATGGTCCGCTCCGTTTTCGTTTCGCTTCCGCTTTTCTGTGTGCTACAGCCGTTAAATAAAAAATTTCGTTATTATAATATATCCACATTTTTAACTTCCCATTGTAATGAGTCCGATTTTACGAATCGCTAATTCGGACATACCTACACGTTTCAAGGTCATTAGAATCCGAATCCATTTTTTTAACGTGATGTCTGTGTGTGCGTTCGTTATTTCGTTCGAGAACAAATGATGATATCAACTCCGGACTAATTTCATTAGATGCGTAGTTAAAAAATGAAGACCGGATACAATTTTCAACAAATTCGGATTAGCGATTTGTTTTTTGTGACAAAAAAATGGAATTAACTTTATAAACATAGAATATACTTAAGGATTTTTTACCATGTCTTTATTATAAAATTTGGGGGACAGGTCTATCCACACTGTCAACTTCCCATTGGATGCCCTTAAAGACTATTACAAAAGAATAACTTTTTTTTTAATTCAGGGAACTCCTCCTCTGGACGCCCGATAGAGGCTTTGCCCCTTGCACCACACCGGGGGCTTCGCCTTCTGTACCTAAGGGTAAGGGCTCCACCCTTATCAAACAAATGATAACATCATTTGTTCTCAAGATACGCGAGACAAAAAATATTTCACAAAAAGTTTCTTATATGAATAACACTGTTATTCATACAATGCAACTACTAATAATCATAAAAAAATTGTTTCAAGCAACATTTAAAGTACCCAGCATAGTACCTATTAGAAAGATGGGTGTTTGAATATTTTGACTGGAACAATACTGACTCGCCCGCGTCGTGAGTAACAAATGAGGAAGTAAGAGTGGTAACAAAATGAAATATAAGAATCTAGTAGTACTATAAAGCTACTCGGTAGCTTGCAAAGTAGTGAGTGAACCGAGCGAATAAGAAAATTTCCAGTGTTGTTTATGTTTTATAATTAGAATTAATGTTTGTTTGTGTATATGTTTTTGTGTAGTTCATTAAACATAATCGTATATTTACGTCCTGATGTTTTATTTTATTATAGAAATTAGAAGTTGAAATTACAAAATATACTTACACCGACACCATGCTAACGTCGTAGTAAATACCTACCTAATACAAGGAAAAGAAATAGGTAGGTATATATATACCAACATAAGAAACCTATCTACATTTAACTGTCGAAATAAATTTAAATTATTTGAAATTTTGCACTAATGACTAATGGAAAAATCTTATTAAAGGTGGAAAGAAAAGTTTATGGTATAAATGTTGCAAGGAGTAGGTATAATAGGCAGTGAGGCATACGAAAGAAAATTATTTAAATTTATTTCCTCATCATATACTTTACAAATAGTATTTGTAATATAAATGAAATAGGATCAAGCTCATTTGTTATTATAGTAGTAATTTAAAATATTTTATAACAATATGTATATAAAATCGATAGTAATAAACAACAGGATGGAACACAATGCACTCAAGTTTGTATTTTGTAAGACTTAACTTCCTTATTATTTCAGAAAGGAATGCCTCCTTTTGTTTATGTTCTCAAGAAATTTATAGATATCTTAAATACAAAAATTTAAAGAAAACTGAAAAATTACTAAATAGAAAAATGTTGCTTAGAATACTTTTTCTAGAGTTGTTAGCAGTTAGAGATTTGTCGTTTCATACATTTGTTTATAGTAGTTAGTATTAAAAGCATCAATATCAATAACAAATAACAGTCAAAATTGTCACGGCTAACCTAATAGATAGCTTTTCCATTTCAATATTATCCCAAAACAAGAAAAAAATAAAATCGAATTGAGAATCTCAATCATCTGGAATGGAATTACTGAGCCTAAGCTATATATATATATATATATATATATATATATATATATATATATATATATATATGTATATATATATATATATATATATATATATATATATATATATATATGTATGTATATATATATATATATATATATATATATATATATATATATGTATATATATATATATATATATATATATATATATATATATATATATATATATATATATATATATATATATATATATATATACACACTTAGCCAAGTTACAGGCGACGGACACAACGAACGGCGCATCATTTCTGACAAATTTATTTTCGCGTATTTCATTATCTTTTACGTAAATTTAAAACATCTGTAATAAATTTTTATAGCATCGTCAAATTAGCGCCTTTCGCAGCTACGTACTTAGTAAACGTCACATTTATAAGAATTTTCGTAGATAAAAAACTTGGGAGACTCGTCAAAATGAAGCCGCACACGAAGTTACAGCGGAGTGGTAATAAGTTATGAAAACACCCCCGGACTATTAAGTTTAGTGGCCCACAAATATTGTTTTTTTCAAAACACCATTTGATTATTCAATTGTTGACCACCTGCTGAAGCTATGGGTAGTGCGTCTTAAAAGATGTTTTTTTACGCATCGAATTTAATACCACGTATAAAATTTATCGTTATATATAGGTTATATTAAATTCACTATCATATAAGGTTTTCTTAGAGAGAAGATTTCCTTAGTCTTCTTTTTAGCTTCAAACCTCAAATAATCTTTTAATACACAAAATACGCGACTATCTGAATGAAGTTCTCTCACACAAGGCGTGGCTTCACAGTTATATAAGCTCTCAAATTTTATCAATTTTTTCTTTTAATGTCTTAAAAGTGATCACAAACACATGTATTTACGTGTAAGACCAGGCCACACGAATCATTTTCAAAAATTAATACCACGGAATCTGCATCGATTTTGAATTAACAAATATATTCTGTATATATCTGTTATCACTACAGAGTTCGTGCTTCCGACAACCTTGAACACTTTATACATGTATGCGTGTGAACATCTTGTGAACCTAATGTGTGACGATGGTGTTTATCAAATGCCTTCTACTGTTATTATTGTAATCAATTGCCTCAATGGATTCTCTTGGAAATCATTAATTCCTGCTATCCCTTTGGCTCAACAACATAGTCCTCTAGTCTTTGCCTGTCTACTGTGTCTCTTGTCTGCCATTGCTTGCTGGTAATCGTTTGTCCATTAACAAAGCTTCCATATGGATTGTTGAATAATAAACAGTTCAAAGACTACAATGTCTGATTAAATAATATACACAACCTAATTGTATTCATTACTCCGAATATATGTATAAGATTATGCAATATGTGTTACCGATCAAAAGTGAAGGTTAATATGCAGGATCGACCTTGTGGAATAAAAATTCGATGGATCAAATTACTAAAGAGGTAAATTGAACCTTACTCGAATATTTTATCATATTCAGTCTTTCTTATAATACCTGTAACATTTTCTTTTTAGTAATAACTATTTCTGATAAAATTCTAGTGTTCTATAAATTTTTCTGACATTACCAACCCCCATTTTTTTTAAAATCATTTTGCGTTATTCATAGACGATTTAAGATAAATCTAAGATCAATCTTAGCTAAGATAAAACTTAACTTATTCATAGACGACTTTAGGTCGGTTTTAACGCTAAGTTCAATCTTATCTCTTACTTAAATTTAAAATAAGCAAATGGTCGACTTAAGTCCATCTTAAATATATTTTTACATGGAATTTTTTGACATTTGAACATTTTATCAAATTTGAAAGAACTTTTTCGAATAAAAATATAAAATATACGTAATTAAATATCTATATTAAGTATTGACGTAATAAATATTTTAAATGTAAGTAAATTAAAAGAAAAATTGAATCAAATTAACTTAGTTTTATAAGTAATTCAACCTCTAAATATTTTCAGGTGCAAAAAAGTTTTCATGTATGACGAAAATATCGATTTGCAGCATGTATTTGACGAAAAACTTACAATTTTATAGATAACTAATTAAAAGATATGTGCAAAAACAGAAAAACTAAGGAATTATTACGTACTTCTGTGTGCTTCTGTGATAGAATATTTTGACTTTCTACTTACATTTTTTGTGTAACAGACGTATTTTTTTTAATGTAAATTATAAACAAAACGGTAGTTTAACATAATATTTTACCATACTTTAGTTAATCTTAATTTATTATTACATTTTTTTTAGTTGTTTTTCATACTGAAATGTTAAAAATTATCGGAAGCACACTGGAATTATTTAATGTTTTAGGCCTTTAAGTACCGCAGTTTATGTTTAAAATTATAAAAATCTAAATCATTGACAAAGTTTATATCTATTTTATACTTCTTTTGTAACAATTTTTAATAAATCAACAAATATTTTAGTATATAATTTATATTTTATTGTAACTTTATAAGTCACTCAGATTACATAAAACTGATGATATAAAAAACAGAACAAATATAATACAATTATGTCTGTTTACACACATTACATGTTTTAAAGACAATTCACATTTTTAAAAAAAATAATATTAAAATAATCACATGATACCACCTATTTTATGAAATTTTAAATTTAATAGCGACCACGTCTTTACGTTCTGCATTTTAAACAAACAAACTATACTTAGGTACTATACTACGTACTGACATATTCTAAAACAGTTTAAAATAATATTTACAACAAAGAAATTTAAATTTCCAATAAACAAATTTTTCCGTTAATATTGTTATTTATTATAAATTAAATTAAAATACATAACTATGTATACTTTTGTATTATTTTATTAATTACGGCAAAAATATTAAAAATTTTAATTATTTACTGATAGAATTTTCATTAATTTAAATATTTCGCGCTACTACTATTCAAATATTTTTCGTTTCTCTGATTGCTTTCAATTGGTGAATAATTGTAAAGCTTGTATACACCTCACAATGTATCATTATAACTAACTTCAAGCTTGTTTCTACTAGGACAATTTTAAAATCTGTCTATGAATTGTAATGTTAAGTTAAATCTTAGTGTTAACTTTGCTAAGTTCAATCTAAGAATTATCTTAAATTCTCTCTATGAATAGCGCTCATTAGTTTCATTTCGGTTTATATGGTACATTCGATTTTTTAAAAAGTTCGTAAACTTTAGCTGATATTTCAAAAGCTATAAAACAAGGTATAGGCAATTTTATTATATAAAAAATTACATAATTTCCTAAGTATTTACAAATAATTTTCACACTTATTTTTTCGCATTATCGAATAATTCGTTTAAGTAATTGTAGGTCTGGTAATCCTAAAATTACCAACGGCCGCCTAGTACAAACGGTAAAAATATTTGCATTTTAACATCAACATTGGAGTATCTGTCAAAAATTTAAAATCTGGGTCATTACACGCCACTTCCTCCAGGTCATGTCACCCATGACCACAGAATTAGCTGAAAAGCTTTTTATTTGTTTATTTAACCATTCTAATTATCTGTACAAAATTTAAATAAATTATCTCTAATAGTTTTCAAGTTATGAATTTTTGAAATTTAGCAAAATAGGTTTTAAATGGTGTTTCCGTGGCTACCAATTTCGGTGCCGTTATTATATTAAAAAATCCATAACTTCTGTAATATTTGACATCAAGCAATAATTTTTTCATCAAAATGTTCAGAAAGGTCAGGAGATTACAGGAAAAATAAATTTGGATAATTATCACCTCGTGTTTCGATGTAATGCTTTGTTAGACTTAAATTTTGAGACATTTTTTAATCGATAAACAAAAAATATTTAAAAGTGATTATTGACCAAAGGCATAGCAGTAACCGTAGTAATTTACTTTAAAAATGTAAACTAAAATAATCTGGAAAAAATTTATGGTTTTTTACAAAGAATTATTTCTTTGTGTTACATATTACAGAAGTTATGGATTTTTTAGTATAAGAACGTCACCGAAAGTGGTAGCCACGGAAACACCATTTAAACCCTATTTTGCTAAATTTCAAAAATTCATAACTTGAAAACTATTAGAGATTTTTTTTAAATTTTGTACAGATGATTAGGATAGTTAAATAAGCAAATAAAAAAATTTTCAGCTAAATCTGAGGTCATGGGTGAGATTTTATTTTTTTATTGGATGATTTGAAATGAAATGACCCATCTATTATGTTTCATTACTAGATATTACTTACAATTAGAATTAACAACAAAATGTAAACAATAGTGGAATATCTCACTAAAAAAATGGGGCTGGTAAAGTTATGAATTCGTTGTCATCTTAAACTTGTACTGTTATTTTTTTAACTAGGAATTTAAATTTCTGAAAAATTCAAAAATTATTATCTGTTGATTTCATTAAAACAGTTAAACTTCCACTTTATTTTATTCAAATTAGAATCGAAGATTATGTGTAAAATTACATTTCTCTACAGTACAACAAACAATATTTAGCAAAAATTTGTCTTTAAAAAAACTTCTCACAAAAAACCATTATATTAACCGTTTATTTAAAAAAAATAAATCAAAAATATATTCAAATTCAAGTACAAGTTACCTGTTGTATTTAATCCACCTAACAGTCGTGGTTAAACAAAATATAACTGTACCTACATATAACTTAACCATATATATTTTTATATTATATAATCTACCTTTTGCACTGATCTCCAGAGATTAGTATTAGAAAACCTTATTTGACATGGGAACCAACTTTTCTATTATTGTGTCAGCTGCTATGTCCATATAACATAAAGAACATTAAGTTTACATTACAAACGTAAACTTTTATTTTAGTAATGACATACACCTGAGTATTGACGGTCCCATAAGTGACGGCTGTTTGGCTACTACTATACGGTGTAACATATAGCAGTAGTATAGAAACTTACTTTAAATAAATACGTACACTGTTAAAATTGTTTCGAAGATATTGCACTTGTTTCAATATGAGAAAAGTTACTATAGTGCAAGACGTTTTCGTTTAAAGGCTCTTTATTTTTTTACAATCGGTTCACATTAACAATGTGTACTTATTAACATTTGACAAGAGTATGCGGGTCTTTGAAAATACGAGGCATGTTTTTAAAGTAAGTACCGTTTTGATATAAAAAAATCAACAAGTAAATTTTTCAAACAAAACTTTATTTATCTGAAAGAGCATTCTTTCCTCTACTTCTCTACATAATTTCCATTATTATTAAGGCACTTGTCATATCTTGGGACCAGCTTTTGTATGCCGTAGTCAAAGAAGCTTGCTGCCAGACCGGGCAACCACTGCTGCACAGACGTTTTTACTTCTTCATCATTGGAATGACACTTCTTGATACAGCAGGAAATTTTTCAGCTAAGGACGAAATTGTGAACCGTCTGTTCTCTTTCACTTTACAGTCCACTTTTTGAATGAGATCATCGGTAATGACTGAAGGTCGCCCACTTCGTTCCTCATCATGAACGTTTGTGCGGCCATCTTTGAAGGCCCTAACCCATTTCCGCACCATTCCTTCACTCATAATGTTTTCACCATAAACATCACTGATTTGACGATGAATGTCAATTGCTTTTAAGCCTTTAGCACAGAGAAAACGAATCACAGCACGCACTTTACAGTCGGCAGGATTCTCGATAGTCGGCGGCATTTTAAAATCACGTAAACAAACGAAGACTCGATCAAACGGCGTCGTAATGGCGTCTGTGGCTTCCCAACTGATGTAGCTACACTACGCGCATGCGCTAAACGGCAACTGCAGCGCTGCGGCGGCGTAATTTAAAAACGGTACTTAAGTACTTTAAAAACATGCCTCGTAATATGCATCGTGATTCGTGACCAACTGTAAAATATTATGTTTAACTTATCCATGGCAATATTTCGAAACATTTTGTCAAGTGGTTCTAGGGTTATCCTAATTTTTAACTTTTTGAGAAAATCAGATAATTTTGATTTTGTAAAGATGTTTATTGAAGATATGACGTTTACATATGAACTGCTAACTGCAGAAAGGTAACAAGTCACAATATTTTGAAAATGCGTTTTTTTTTTTTTTGTTTTAAACTAAAGATGCTGTATAGACGGATGATTGACAACAGAAACAGAACTTGTCTATCATCTGTTACGGCAATAGCAAGTAGTTCAATCATAAATTATTATACGTTTACTGCAGAAAGGGAACAAGTCAGGACTTGTTCCCTTTCTGCGGTAAATAATTTAATTTTAAATAAATTTATAAGAATATTTTTTCTTTCTTATTATGCTTAATAGTTAATATAATAGAATAGTAATAGGATTTATTTCTAACACTATCAACAGATGTCTAATAATAATAATAATAATAAAAATATAAACATTACACACATTCAATCGATTTTTCTTAAGACAAGTATTTATTTACTCAAGTTTGATTAATTAATTAATTTTATTAATTTTGACTCTGAACCAAAATTGACTCTGGTCTACATTCCTGCTGACAAAATAGGTTTTAACGTCCTGGCCAGTAACATTTTAACGTCCTGGCTGGTAACCGTAGCTGCAACAAGGGAAGTAGACCGAGTGTAATACCGTTTTAAGAAGCTTTATGGCCCTTTTTGTTTTAATTTCTTTTTACGACATAGGTTATTTTAGTTAAATATTATATTTTATCATGTAGATACTGTTTTTGTATAAGAAATAAATTGTTTATTTCATAAAAAGCGTTTTTTATTAAATATAAATTTTGTTTACTGCAGAAATGGAACAAGTCCAAAAACAAAACATTTTTTTAAAAATAACTACACATAAAAAAATTAAATCTTTTACAAGAGGTTAATCAGATAATCACTAACAATATTTAAAAAATAAAATTTCATTAGTTTGTAAGAAGGGTTCCAAGTAAAACGTTTTTTTCATCTCCTGTAAAATTTTATTTTATGGACTTGTTACCTTTCTGCAGTTAGCAGTTCATATGCACTTGAATAATCTCGGGAACTTTTCTATAAGCTCTAACTTATTCGGAACCTTTTTATTTTAAAAGTTTTCTTCAAAAACTGAATTGTGCTATCAGATTTTTACGGAGTCTGTGCTGCATAATTCTACATTCTAAGTGATATAAGTGAAAAGCAATAAAATTTCGATTTTTATGTCTACACAACCAACAAAACTAGAGCGAAAATTTACATTATAAGCAAATTAATAAAACGTTTGTTTTATTTGTCATCGTAAGATAATTAACGTCTAATTGAGTCTAATATTAAATTAAATTCTCTATAGATTGGAACCAATAAACCTTATTGCAATAATTGGTGTGCCATGAATATTAATTTTAAAATGGTATAAACAATCGACGAACGAACGGGTCTCTCTGTCGATATTAAAATACAAGACGACAAATCAGGCAAACTAGTTGGCTGGTCGGCTAATCATAAATTGTTATTAGATCAATGTATTGTTAGTACCTACCTAACCCGGGACCGTATAAATAGGATGGGAAATATATTATTAAATAAATATACACGGAAGGAAGAATTCCATTTATTAACCTATAACATAGCCGTGTAGGGGAGAGGAAATGAGAGTAGTATAACCCAAATAGATAACAGTCAATTATATTGGTACGATACGCACTGTAAGATATTTATTTACAGACTATAAGTGAGGATCAAAACAAACAATGCGATCGAACAGGACGAGAATTCGGCTTGTTGTTAATTATTTAATATTCACCGAGATTAACGTCTGTGCCTTGTTTCGTGTGCCTTTGATTTGTTGAGTGTTGGAATTTTGCTTGCATTATTTAGGTAGATCAATAAATACTCTTCTAGGAAAACTGATACCTATATACAATATAATATAATAAATACAAAGTGTAAAAAAAGTGTTGTCAAATTGCAAAAGATATAATACCCGTTTAAATATACAAAAACTTATTTGATAGCGTTTTCAATATCAGATCTAAAAACTCTTGAAATGGTATCTGTAATGAATATGATTATTATATTGCTATAAACAGAAAATTTTATAGTTCAAATCGCAACAAGCTGCTTAACTTAAAACTAAATCCATTCCAGTAAGGTTAAGAAAGAACTCCTTTAACACGTTAAGGGGAGGTTTACTTGAGGGTCCTTAAAAATTACGTATTTTTCTAGAATTTTTTTCTCAAGAACGGAAGTAAATATCAATTTTAAATTTTGTACACATATTTATTAAGTATTAAAATATACAAAAAAAAATTCTTCAAGGAAAAATATAAAAAATTCTCCATTTCATAGATAGTGCAGTGTGGCGATCCGAAAATCAGATGCCTTGTTGGTTGACATCATAGCGCCGGTAATAAACAACTGAAAATCCAAATACCCCTGTCGCAGCACCTGCATAACATAGCGAATTTCCAAATTTTGGGGACTGGCGGATCTCATCTAAGAACTGTACCTATTTAAAATAGTTTAGCTTTCTAAGAGTAAAAGATTTTTTAAAATCGGCTGGGTAATTAGTTTTGATATTTTTGGGACCCAAGAACCCGAACGGACTTTGTGCAGCATAGTTGTATCCATCTAAAATAATTTAGTTCTCTAACAGTGAAAAAATTTTCAAAATCGGTCGGTTAGTTTATTTTTTACAATAATGGGAACAGTAAACCCTGGCGGAAATCATACAACATAACCTTTATTCATCTAAAATAATTTTAGTAAAAAGTTTATCCTAACAGTAAAAAACGGGTCCTAGGGATCTCATATAACTTATGGTAGTTCGCAAGGTTCTTGTGGACATCATTTAATTACTTAATGAATTCAAATACTTAAACTTACTAACGGTGAAAAAATTTTCAAAATTTTCGACATTCGCTAAAAAAATCATTGAAAAATATTTGATATGTTTCGATCAATTAATGGTCAACATCAGCAAATAAAAGTTACTCAAATCGAAGAAAAGAATGAGTTATTTGTCCGTAGAAATTAAAATACAAATTCTGAAAACGAGCAAAGAAATATTGAAAAAACTAGATCGGCAAAACATTCTGACAAATAACACTACCCAACTAATACTCGCCAATTTGAATGAAACTTAACATACTTATTAAACAGCGAAAAATATTAAATACGTGTTTTTTTTTATTTCGGCTAAATACGCTTTTTAGGGGTAGAAAACACCATTCAACCTCTGTAGATGAAAACAGTTATAGCTAAATATTTTGGAACGACATATTTTCTGAAAAAAGGGCTGAGTACCAAATTTGTAGAATTTAAAGCGATGCACTTGATAGTGACCCTGAAATCGATTTTCAAGGTCAGTTGAAAATGATTAGCCATTGCCGAATTTTGACCATATCCTGTACCTATAAGCAGTAATTTCATGTATTGACTCAATCTATCTTCAAAATTGATTTGTTGCGTTATTTTTCTAAAATAAAAAAAATAAAAACCTGGCGAAATGGAAAAATAGACGCAAATTTATAGAAAAAATTAGAAGAAAACATTTTTGTAAGTAATTTTAGAAGTAAAGTTAAGGAAAGATTTAATATCACTCCAATTGTAAGTTAAACATTAACTTTATGTTATATTAGAAATTTTCAAAATTTTTTAAAATTTTTATTGCTACTCTATAGTTATCATATTAGGAATTCAATTGAACATATGATTAACTATTATTTTTCCGATTGCGATTGAGCAAGTATTTTTCAAAATTACTTCTTGATCACTTATTTTCTATCTTGCATGTGAAATTCGTTCGAATATACTTTGAACCATTTAGGGATGAAAAGTAAACTACTCCTTTTGAAAAATATTAAATGATTTTCAAATGACTTTGGAAATTGACCTCGAGGTCAACTTCAAAGTCATCATCAAGTGCATCACTTTGAACTCTATAACTTTGGTCCTAAGCACTTTTTTCAGAAAATATATCGTAACATAATCCACTTCTATGTTGATTCCTGGTCTCTTTTCCTGCGTTTCTAATATTTATGTCAATAAAAAATGTGCTAGCACCGTAGACAAGGATGAATAGGTACGCATTCAGACTTCACACCGTATTTTTTTGTATTTATTTTATGAGTACCTAATCTTTAATATATTAAAAATTTACGCGAAGATGGTCACTTTATCAGCAGTATCCAAAAAAATTTAAAAATATCGGTGGTTTTTAAAAATTAACAAAAATCGTATAATTTCTTCTCTATGAAAAATTGGGGTCAAAAGAGACGAGAAAAGAGTAAATGGGGACAACCCGTAGGGTCGACCAAAATTGAAATTCTAATATAAAATAATTTCGAACTTTTTGTATTTATACATTCAAAAAAGAAATAATAGGTACTTGATGATTTTCTTTAAAAATAAACGTAGAATCTAAAATAAAGTTTATATACCCCTGTCGTTTACCCCTAAGTTTATATTCCTCCTATTCTTATTTTAGTTCAAAAAATAATTTTTCAAAAGACTAAGACATAATAATTAATAACAGTGAGATTCTACGTCCATTTTCAGACTTTTGTCTAATACAGACGTTACCTAGAATTTTTTTTATCTACAAAAACATCAGTCTACAGAATTTAATTTATTAGTTAGCAAAATAATTCAAATATGTCTCACTAACAATAAATGTCTTAAATGAGTTTAAAAAATCAAAACGATACTGTTTATTAAATTGCGTAAAAGCTAGTAAATGCAATAACAGATATGATGAATTTATAAGGATTTTCTTGTACTACAAAATCTTAAAAATATGGGAACGCGTACTTTTTTTCGTTAATTGTGTTTTATTTTTTTGCACAAAATTTTAAAAATAATTTATTTTCTTAAGAAAGGGAGGCAACTTTAGTCACAGATATGCCTATGAAACGTTTTTGGTAATCCGGGAAAAACGAAAACACTTTTTAAAATTTTTTTATTGTTAAAATCGAAATGTTCTTTTAAAGAGGGTTAAAATTATCATATTTTACATTAAAATTTTGATACAATCACTCCCTAACTAACGAGCCTTACTTAATATTAGGAAATTGAGAAAAAACACGTCAATTAGATTTTTTTACACAGATTTTATTTGTTATATAATTCAAAAGGATATTTTAAAAATGTGTATGAATGGCTTTCATTAAATAAATTTCAATATATTTTCCATTTATTTTAACAGTGGAATGTCCTTATTAGTGGCTATACTTTCGGCTTGCAGCGAATTAGACGAAGATTTTCTTCTAAAACCAAATTTAATAATTGATTAAAGTAATAAAAAAAAATTTGTGGATTTCCTACCGTTCAAATATAATCTTTATTGTATGTAAAAATGTTATTACATTTTTTCAAAAAACTGTAAGTAAACTGTAAAATTTTCTTTACAAATATGTTAAAATAGAGAAATGTTTCCTTTTTAATTTATTTTTAACTCTTTTTAAATGATTCACTTTAAAATTTTTTAATATTTCTTAATCGAAATTTCATAAAAGAATGTGTCAAAATTTAAAAAAATTTTTCTTTGTTAAAAAAAAAAAATTGAATGTGCAAAATTATTTAATATTAGAATGCTCTGATTATACAATTCTAATCATAACTGTATTGTCAATTGGATAGAAAATTACGTAAAAATATTATTGTTTGAATATGATTTAACGTAATTTTTATACGATTGAAGCAAACTCTTATTAATTTTAGGAAGGTGTAAATATAATCTAAATTCTGATCATATCACATAACAGATATCGTCGGGATTTTTTTTGTAAAAAAAAATGGAACAGAGATACATTATAAAAACATTTAACTGACAGAGAAATAGAATATAGCCGAATCGTTAAATTGGATTAAAAAAATCATGACACGCTACTTATAAAGCGGTTTTTTTCGAATTTAGCTCGCAAAAAATGAGACAGAAAAAAAAAGAATGCGAGTGCGAGTGAAATGGAGAACGACACATTTCCTAGTTTTTCTCGAAAAGTAAATAATTTAGAGCAACGCTATAAAAACATTTTTTATGCATTTTACCTTTTACTAGGGCTTGGTGTAAAAAAAAATTTGAAAAATTGCTTAATTCTGGCAAAAAACTCATTTTGTTGACAAAAAACGCCCGGAAAACCTACTTCTGGGCATCCGATGTGTCTGGCTAAGGAAGTCATCCAACGATTTGGAAAATCGAATTCGCACACAAAATTTCATAAGCATTAAACGTTTCGTTCGAGAGTTATCGCGCGGATACATATATATATATATATATATATATATATATATATATATATATATATATATATATATATATATATATATATATATATAAATTTTAGTGAATATCATTTTCGTATTCTAGGGACCTCAAAACATATTTCTGATATGGTCTCGGGCTTAGGTCGCACCATGACACCTGGCGTAAAAGCTGAATTTCCAGTTTTGGAAATTCGCTAAAACAAAAAATATTTATAAAATATATGAAGAGTACCGGCGCCTATACCTATAATATCAATAAATTGCTGAAAGAAAAAAAAGGCGGATGTGTGAACTTTTGATTACGATTTTTGTCTTATTTTTCGCTCTTTAAACTAAAATAAAAAAAATAAAAAATATTGAAACTGTATCGGACTTAGGTATAGGTGCCGGAGAATTGAATTATCTTTAAAATAAAAAATTAAAACAAGGATCCATCGAAGAGTTTTTGAGTTATCGTGTCAACCAGTTCAAAAAATATGGTTCCGAGATATTATAAAATATATATAAAGAAATGTATTTTCAAAGTTTTATATTTAATACTCATTACTACGTGAACTACGTTTTTTCAGTTTTTTTATAGAAAGCTGGATTCGGTTAATGTGCAAAAATCCTTTTTTTTCTGCAAAA
This sequence comes from Brachynemurus nebulosus, assembly GCA_035578155.1. Classification (NCBI taxonomy): domain Eukaryota; kingdom Metazoa; phylum Arthropoda; class Insecta; order Neuroptera; family Myrmeleontidae; genus Brachynemurus; species Brachynemurus nebulosus. The sequence continues at coordinate 27,188,953 of JAPWDM010000004.1, read as the reverse complement.
AAAATTGTTTTTTTTTAACGACGCTCAAGTAAACCTCCCCTTAAGCTTCTAACGAATATTCAGTTACTATTTGGTATTTGGCGTGATGAAAGAATTATTTATCTACGATTACCACTAAAATGCTTGTTTATTGCACAAAATACTATCTAAGTATGTTTTACATACAGCTGTACAGAAAATTGAACTTTCCACGCGCCCATGTGTATAGCAACACAGCACACTACACTTTTAATATCTTTATGTATACAAATTTTACTTAGCAACTGAATGTTTACATTTGTTTTTAATAAGTTTCAAGTTCTACATAATTGTAATGTATTGTATTCGTATCAAATTTATATAATTTATTGTGAATTTAATGTTAGTCGCAGATATAGTACGTAATTCGGTTGTAAGGTATATAACATACTCACGCAATTACGCACTTGCCGCTGCGCGGCTCTATCGTAACTTTTTCGCCCGTGCGTAATATGCAATTTATAACCTCAATCACGTAATATATATTATTACCGCGCGGGAACAGAGAAAATCGATGTAAAAGCGACCGTCGAAATTCGCTACTCCATTTGAATTACGTTATAATTGGATTCACTTATATATTTCATACTATGTAAAAATAAATACTCAATAGTATTGATGAAAAAATTTTTACATATCATATATAAGCAAAAACTCCACGCAATTTGAAGACGATTTATTGTTTAGTTTCTGAGTTAACATAAAAAAAAAAAAAAACTGTAGAAATGCTATTTTATCATTACTTTGTTTACAACTCAATAACATATGTATATACCTACGTATTAGTGTTCTGTTTTTATCAAGGTTGTTGTACATAGTAGTAGGTACCTATGGAAAAAAGTAATAACAACATAATTATCATCACTCTAAAGCGGGTTCTACACGATGCTACGAACGTTCCTTCCAACATTCGATCGAACGTTTGAGGCAATTAAGTTCGACAGTTGATGCGACGAATGTATCTGCTACACGGTGAATCGAATGTTTAATCCAATACGAATGATGATGTGTTGGTACTCAGTGGACAACGTCGTTATCTGTCTGATGTTATCTCTAATGTTATACACTGATGTTGTCTCTCTTCACATGAACGAGTCGTGCGCAACCAACGAACGCAACCAACATTGACCTTCAAACGTTTGAAGCATCCCTTTGACTCGGTGCAAGAATACCGACATCGAACGGGACACGACCAAATGCGAACGTTTGACGCTCGACATTGGACACTCGTAGGTTCGAACAACGGCTACACGATGCTATGAACCATCCAACGTCGAATGTTGGAAGGTGTTCGTAGCATCGTGTAGCAGCGGCTTAATAATGATGTCAATAATGTTAATTTACAACTTTATATACTTACATATCCTAATACATATAAAGTAAGTAGTAATATTCCCAGTTTGTATAATTTTGAGACAGTGATGTTATATCTTAAGTTGGTAATATATTTGTTAAAATTGAAATACCAGTAAAAAATTATTAATTTTAAACTGTTGCCCTTTAAATCACAATAAGATTTAAATAAACTTACAACCGAAGTTAAAAATTTCGAAAAACCGCCAACTGCTGTAATTCGTTACTAAACTTAATAAAATTCAAGGAATTTAAAGCATTTTTAGAGATGTGTACATGATTGATACATTCTTAAAACATATGAATTAAGCAAGCAGATATAAAACATTAGCCCTTAGAATGTTTATTCCTAACATTACTGGAAAAAAATGTTATTTCCCAAAATTGAAAAACTAGAGTTTGGCCACGCGATTGGATGTCAGAAACCATAATGTAGTGAGATTATTGTGTACGATTCTCGTTCGTAAACAAATATAGTGAGTTTTCATACTATCGATGCAAACTCTTTGGATTTGGGATTTTTATGGATGATTTTTGGATGATTTTTATGGACCTTTACTTTCTTTTATATAATTTAATGCTGAATAGTATTATTTGGCTTATGATGGGTCGACTAATAACTCAACTTCATTCTTAACTGGCTAATTTACATTATTAAGCTACTAAATTAAGAAACTAGAAAATATAAATTTCCTAATGTTGCCACTCTTAAGGACTTAAGGTAAGTGTACCAGTAGCCGTCGCTGTACCAGTACTCGTCATTTCTTACATTTTTATTAAAAATTAAGAATACTGTCTGTACCTATACGATATTTCTCACACTATAGTAAAATACGACACTCCCTCTATTTAAACTAATATTTTGCGTAGTACAATGGTTGTGACAAGTATTTTAAATTTTGCTTAAAAAATACGAAACTGTTGAAAAACGAATACATCAAAATTTCGCTAGTGTTTTTGCTAAGGTAGGTGACTTTTTATTTAGACCCTTTCTTCGTATTTTTATGAAATTTTAGCAGTATTATAATTTTATTAGAAAATGTATAGGTTAAGTTTACATACAAAACATAAATTTTTGCAGTAAAACCGTTATTTATTTAATATTTTAAAGTGACGGTTATTGGTACCTCGAAAATTACGTTTTTCCTATTTCCGACAGGGCTGACGACAATTGGAGCAACGTAAAGTGTTAATAAAATAAATATTTTTATAGTTTCTTCTAAATTTAACGTTAGATTAATATATCTGTTCTATTCAAAATAATACTAGAATATTTGTTACCAATAACCGTCATCGATTATGGGAAATGTATAAATAAAAATAACGAATCAATTAGATGACGGATATTGGTGCAGCTTACTGACGATTATTGGTGCTTCGTATTTTTAAGGTAAATTTCTAAGGTAAAAAGATGAAATATTCTATAGAAGACCTCGACGCAGTCGAAGAAAGTAGAAAATCAATCGCATCAGTAGCAAAAAGATATGGAATACCCAGATGGACATTATCAGATAAATGTAAAAGAAAATATCCTTTAGCTTTTAGAAAGGGTCCGTCAACCTTTCTAACGTCAAAAGAGGACGAAACACTTGTTAAATGGGTAATTAATTTAGGAAAAATTGAATTTCCTGTATCCAAGGATCAGTGACTGGACAGCGTACAATTGTTGATTAAAAATTTCGGAAGAAAAACAACACCTTTCGAATCTGGTAGACCTGGTCGAAAATGGAACGATTGTTTCTTAAAAAGGACACCCGTTAATTATGGTTACATGAAAAATGTGTTTAAGTTACTCCTAATTTCATTTATAGCAATTGTACAAGTCAATAAATTTTTTAATATCAGGTTTATTTTCTTATTACTGCTAACAACTCGTCATATAATGTTTTTAGCGAGGATGACGAATATTGGTACAAATTGGAAACGGATATTGGTACATTGCAAATTTGAAACTGACGGCTATTGGTACAAATACACTTTTCATTAATTTTTATTAATTATTTTATCATTGCTTTGATAATTAGCGAATTTTAATGAATTTATGTCAAAGATTAATTAACAAGCAACATGCTAAGATCTTACTTAATAGGTTTTTTTTATAACTAAGGACAGATACGAACTTCCAAAATTTATTTTTAGCTTAACATGACGACTATTGGTACAATTACCTTACTTTTCAACATAGTTTTTGTTGAAGAATATTAAATAGTGATATTACTTTCTTTCTTAACATTTATATTTTCTTTTTCTTTTTTTCGAAAACTTATTTAAATGTTCTCAAGCAAGAAAATGTATGTAACAGATACTTTCTTCGCGAAGAGCAATATTTGAAAAATACAAATGATATTTAGATATTATTTATATTTCAAAAACTCCTCTATATATTACGTAGGAACAGAACATACATATATACATATATATGCATAGTTTAGTTTCTATTTTATTTATAACAACGAGTCCTGACTTCAAGGCTCTAATAATTCCTATATATATATAAATATATAATATATAGGGGGCATATGTACATATTACATTACACTTATATATACCGAAGAATACTCTTATTATTTTATGCAAATATATAAACTTTCTTTATATATCTTAATTCTGTCATAAAATATTATTAATGAAATTCAAACAAATAATCTCAGTATGCTTTGTGTTACTTACTTATGTATATATGTATTATAAATTTATATATATTCAGAGGAAGGTATATATCCTATATGTATAATGAATGGATGTCTATTTAATTCCATGGTACACCCTGGTGCATAGAATAGTAAACAACTTGTTTAAAAAAGCATTTTTCAACAAAACTTTATATACCTACACATTTAAAAACGGATCACTTTTTAATTCTTTTCGGAACTCTTTTTAAATATTTTATTAGACTATACAGTCAAACCTGGATAAAGGAGAACTGGGTAAGTGAGAAAACTCTGTAAGTGAGAGCAATTGCCAGGTCCCGTAACTTTACCACTCTAAAACATCTATGAGTGAGAAAGAAAAACCTGTACCTATAAGTGAAACTCGTTTTTCGCTCATGGACTTCTATAACTGAGACTGCTAATTGCCTGTACCTCTATAAGCGACAGTTAAACGTATTTAACATTTGCTATTTATGACTCATTCTTAAATTTCAAAGAACTTATACATATTTTATTAGAATGCCTGAATGTGCTTATGTTCTTGTTTTCTTATAATTTTCTATTCAAATAGCCAAAATGCATTTTTTTTTGTAAGCTTATCTATGTCCAAATATGTATATGTATATTATTCTAATAAGTAGTATTGATACAATACATGCATGTTTCTCAATACATAGGGATTGTACTTTTTTTAGACCTCTATAAGTGAGATAAACCTCTCCCGTACCTCTGTAAGCTAGAAACTCGGGTTAGTGAGAAACCTCTATAAGAGAAAATAGATCGCGGTCCCTTCAACTCTTGCTAATCCAGGTTCGACTGTACCTAATAAGGAACGTTACGCAGTGTCCCCCTGCGATTTCGTTTTTTTAACATATCTTGTAGTATTTGAGAAAGTAGCAAACGTATTATAATTGTTTGCTACTTTTGCATATTTAGGGGGTAAAACACCCCTTCAAAAATTTGTTGAAAAATCATATTTTGGTATTTTTCTCATACTAGCCCTTAAGCAATTTTGATGAAAAGTGGTCAAAAGATTTAGACTAAGGTTGCATTAGTCTATAATTTTTTCTTATTGAGGTCACTTAATTTTTAAGTGGTTAAACACCCTTGAGAGTGTGTTTACTAAAAATTTTTGGAGTAAATTATAGCTCAAATTCTTTAAAATTCTATAAAAAGATTAAAAGTTATTAGTTAATTGATAATAAGTGTTATCCACTGTAACGGGGCAAGTTATGGGGGGCTGTATATGAGAACAAAATTTTTAACAAAAATTAAATATTTGGGATTTTACCCGTTATAAAATTTATAAAGTAGAAAACATCAAGTTACCTGGTAATTCCTTGACTTGAAATACCTATATAATTTTGAAACACTGAAGTAGCTTTATGAGAAAAAATTTAGGATTGGAGATTGTAATTAAAAATCATGGATTATGAAATAGTGGAAGAAAATACAAGTAAAAATATAAATTAAGTTTCAAAATGTTGATAAAAGAGGTTTTGTCAAACGCCGGTAAAAAAAGTGTCCTTTTGGTAGGTTCGTGAAGTGGACATTGAACGAATTAACGCCTACCGGCAAAGAAATAACAGTCATTATAATACCTGACGGGACTACAGGGGAGATACAACCACTGGAAGAGGTATATGGGTTCCGAATATGGAAGAATATCATCAAGCCATTTTCCGATAGTAAAATGCTACTCAATTACAATTTCATTAGTCTCACTGATATCATAGTTGAACAAATTATTTTTTTCATTATTTTTTCCTTAGTGATATAATCAAAAATATTCATCTAAATTATTGACACTTAAGCTCTACTATGAAGTTTTTTTCTAAAAATACAGTTGTTAATTGTCGCTACTATAGTTTGAAAAATATTCCCAGATACTTTTGTAGGTTTCCTTCTTTCTTGTCCTTGTCGTACACTCTTCAACACTACACCAGTGTCCTTAATCAGTGGTTTTTATTTAGTTTTTTTTTTTTTAAATATTTGATATAATAATATTTCATCTTCACTATGACATTAAAAAAATGATGCAATACTGTAAAGAAAAGGGAAATTTGTTATTTTCAATTAGAATAAACTATTTTCGTTTGATTTTAGTAGATTTGAAAATTCTAAGCAGTACATATTGACATCCACTGATTTTTGTTTTTCAAAATTATATTTTTAATAGTCTCTATGGTATTAAATATTTTGCAATGAATCCAGTCATTCAGTTATTTTATGTATATGCTTACAGTTAACTTATAATATACCGTGAATGTCATGTACATCATGAATGTCATTTGTTTTCGGTTGCTTTAAGAAATATTCTTCTCCAATTAAATTATTATTGAATAAACAGAATTTACATAAAAATATAAAATAGTGTTATTATTTATTATTATTTCGTAACCTAATGTTCAATTAGTACCCTATGCACTATTTATTTGATTGACTGGAATTAGAAAAAGACAATTATACGTTGACTATCCAAAGTGTCTGGGAATATTTTTTCGAGTATAGTTTTTTAAATATTTGACATAATAATATTTCATCTTAGCAAAGTTAAAAAAATGATGCAATACTGTAAAGAAAAGTGAAATGTGTTATTTTCAATTAGAATAAACTATTTTCGTTTGATTTTAACGGATTTGAAAATTCTAAGCAGTACATATTGACATCCACTGATTTTTGTTTTTCAAAATTATATTTTTAATAGTCTCTATGGTATTAAATATTTTGCAATGAATCCAGTCATTCAATTATTTTATGTATATGCTTACAGTTAAGTTATAATATTCCGTGAATGTCATGTACATCCTGAATGTCATTTGTTTTCGGTTGCTTTAAGAAATATTCTTCTCCAATCAAATTATTATTCAATAAACAGAATTTACATAAAAATATAAAATAGTGTTATTAGGTTAGAAAAAGACAATCATACGTTGACAAAGAAACTATCTAAAGTGTCTGGAAATATTTTTTTGACTATAGTTTTTTAAATATTTGACATAATAATATTTCATCTTAACAAAGTTAAAAAAATGATGCAATATTGTAAAGAAAAGTGAAATGTGTTATTTTCAATTAGAATAAACTATTTTCGTTTAATTTTAACTGATTTGAAAATTCTAAGCAGTACATATTGACATTAAGATTTTTGTTTTTCAAAATTATATTTTTAATAGTAAGTATTAAATATTTTGCAACGAATCCAGTCATTCAGTTATTTTATGTATATGTTTACAGTTAAGTTATAAACTTATAATATATCATTAATATCATTTGTTTTCGGTTTCTTAAAACCTTTAAGAAATATTATTCTATAATCAAATTATTATCGAATAAACCGAATTTACATAAAAATATGTATAAAATAGTGTTATTAACTTATTATTTATTATTATTTCGTAACCTAATGTTCAATTAGTACCCTATACACTATTTATTTGTTTGACTGGAATTAGAAAAAGACAATCATACGTTGACAAAGAAACTATCAAAAGTGTCTAGGAATATTTTTTCAACTATATTATTCATGGCAGTCTAAGAGATAATCCACTTTAAATTTCACGCATGTTACACAAAATTTTATTTTTATTTAATGTATTTATTGCTTAATTATCTTGAACTGATCGTGAAAAAACGATTAAATTGATCGTAACATAAATCGTTAAGTGTCACGCTTAAGTGACACTAATCGTTAGATTACAAGAACTTGGCCCATCAGATCTTGTATGTTTGCAACATTGTCTTGATCAGTAATGGTAACCTATCGAAAGCTCGGTAGTGAAGGTAGCAGTTCCACTAGTGATGACTTTTCCATAATAGTGGGTGTTTTTTTCATAATGTGTAAACTAATTCTTGCGATTGTTTGGCGAAATATTAACGTTTGCTCGACACCATTAGAAAATTACATCATTTCGAATGCAAAATTTATTTTTCCAAAGTTTCCTGAACAAACTTCCCTCTTTTACATACACTTAACACAAATAAACCAAGCAGGTAAAATTAAAACTATATTAACTATAAATTTTCAAACAGCGTACATATATTTCTAAGACGTTTGCTTAGTATTCATCAGTTCTCTTATAAAATAATACACATACTCTCAACATTGTTTATGTTTACATTAGTTAACTGTTATGTTGTTAAAACTGATAGTATATTATATACGCCCATAACCAGAGCCGGTCCAATCAAAGGCGGGAGCCAGTACAATGTTAACTTGTGGGGCCTTGAAACAAATTTCGTGCAATATAAGAATCTATTGCATAAATTCGTACAGTCAAGGGTACCTACCTACCTTCAGACCTACACTGAAACAATTTGGTGATTCTGAACAAATGGTAAACCCTAATGTGACTACGGTTGCTCAACAAATTACCAACATAATATGTTTCTGACATATAGAAAATTTTTATATAAAAAATTTCCCTTAAAAATAAACTCTGAATGAATTGCACCGTTGCTCTCGTTTCCTATATTAAGATTACAACTTTAATGAAAAAACGAATATTCATATGTAATTTTAAGTTCGTTTTCGTAAATTTTTTTCGTATAGAGAACTGTTGTAACCTAACTACTTGTGGTATAGAACTGCGATGACCTTACCACTTTCGGTACAGAACTGCTGTGATCCTACTACTTTTGGTACAGAACTGCTGAGGCTTTACAATTTTTGGTACAGAACCACTGTAACCTTATTACAGTGGAACTTCAAGAAGTGCAAGGAAATGCTCCCTTCCCCTCCTAAGTTGCAGTTCGTGGAGTTCCTGTGACGGTCAGAAGAAAATATATATTGAAGTAAGTTGTATAAAAAAAAAAAAATAATTTTCAAAGTTAAATTTACTAGGAATCCGAATATTTGAAGGAAGTCATATAAACTGTAATGAGACCGTTTCTGTACATGGAATATTTTTTGAAAATTGTACTGGTACTGTAATAATAGCTATCCATGTAGATATCAAAACACCGATTTTTAAAATTTTTGTGTCTGTCTGTTCACGCATCACGTAAAAACTACTGGACGGATTTTAATGAAATTTGGGGTAATGATAACTTATTACCTGGGTCAACATCTAAGATACTTTTTATTCCAAGAAAATGTCTCATTCCCACGGGAAAATGGAAAAACTATTTTGAGCATGTACACACATTACGTAAATTTATATATTTCATAATTTCATAACTATAGTAACAAAACGTAATGTAAATAAATTGAATATTGTAGCTTGGAAATTTTTCTGAATTTGAAATCAAAGAAAATATTGCTAATTATGTACCGAAAAATACAATAAATACACAATTGTCAATTTGGAGACAATTTAATGCAGTTTGTGTTGCAAGAAACTACAAATTGGAAAAAGAAACTACTCAGCATTTCGCGTGAACGTCACGGATACGGCTAGTAGGTACTAAATAAAATTACATCTAACTCAACAGAAATTGTAAAATAAGGATTATAAACTTTATTTAATAAAAAAATATTAATAACAAATAGGTAAAATGTGATATTGTTTTAATAATAATGAACGTTAACTTAATAAACTGCAGTACAATACTTTATCGATGTAAATGGCAATCCGGCTAAAACATATTGTAATTATAACAATATGTAGGTAAATTACATGTGCGTATAAATAACTTGAAAATACAGGGACCGTCTATGGTAAGCAACTGATTTGAACACGAACACATACTTAAGAACGTAGTGTCTCGCCCCGCTTAGTTAACGTTGTTGTTCCATTTCTTGGATGTGAAAAAAGTGGATCTGGTTTGTACTTTTGATATAGAATTGCTGTGATCTTACTACATTTGGTATAAAACCGGATTAACTATTTTTGGTAGTCTGAAAAAGTACATAGTTCAGGCTACTATGTTACATAGTAGTTTGGTCACAGCTATAATATGTAGAACGATTTACCATGGAAAATAGTAAAATTTCATATGTACATAGATTTAGGTACTATGTAGCATAGCTCAATCAAAATATCAAATATTATGAGTATCTCAGCTAGTGAGCATAGAACTCATAACATGTTTACATAATTGTATCCATTATAAATTTTAGGCAAATTAACTTTATAACTATGATAGATTTTACTATTTTTTATAGTCGCAATATCTACGTAATATAGCACTGATTTATTTAAAATATAGAATAAGCAACCAGACTACATAGAAATATTCACTCTATAACACGATGACGGTTACTATACAACATAGAACACCCAACCATTAACATAGTTCCCAGATCTATGTTCATAGTTGTGATTACCATGCTGCATAGTATATGGAGCTTTAACGAATAAGAAAGATTCACTTGACAAGAAAATTTAACAATTAAAATTTAAAAAATTTACCGTTAGCGGATTTTAGCCAAATACAGAGTAGTGAAGTAACAATGCCAATCATTATAGCATTCTTCGAGATCAGTGTAAGTCTGACTGTATATAAAGTATCACTAATTTGTCACAAGTGAATATTTTTCTAATCAGACAATGAGTTATTTTCCAGTTTTGAGTGAAAATTTCGCAAAGGTAAATGATAATCAATTACGAATCTTTAAACGTGAGTATTTAATAAGGGTAGTGGTGCTTTCGGGTTATTTGTGATGTTTTGAACAGTACTGGTTACAACACTAGTTACGAAATTGTGCCCGAACTCATCAACGTAAGATTTTTCGACATGTAACTTTTATCAATTACAAATATAATTGTCAATTGTCACTACAAAGATTCGTAGTTGCTATAAAATTTTATAATATTTATTCATAGCATTTTATATGATAAATATTTACTTTTAAATTTCACATATGTTATACGAATTTTATTTTTTATTTATTTAATTTATACCAGCGGAGTGGCCGAGCGCGCTTAAGCAGTAACTGGCACTTGCGGACTGGTAGGCCGAGGGTTCGAATCCGACGACCGGCTATGCTCGTGAAGGTCTTCTGCAGCTTCTCTTCATAACTCCAGGTGAATATCGGCATAGTTCCTTAAGAAGACGGCTGCAGACGCATACTTACCAAATCCTAGCTCTAACCGCATTTTGTTTCTCCTCCACACACACCATAATGTAATTGTAATGTAATAAAGTATAAATAAAGTTAGAAAATTAATGATATGGGTGGCGTCTGTTATAGTCTAACTCTCATAAAAACGGACGTTAAACCGCATTATTATTCTTACAATTATTATTATTATTATTATTATTATTATTTATTTAATTTATTCTTTAACTATTTTAAACTGATCGTGCAAAAAATATTATACAATACACGATGCGTTGAGTGCTTTTACTGATCTCGAAAAATGCAAAAACTCGACCCTACGGGTCTCGTTTTCGCAACATTTTCTCGATCAGTAAAAGCAACTTACCGAACTTATATTGTAAAATACTATTTAAATACCTACTGACGAAATGAATTTTAGTTTTTCAAATGTGTTGAATATGATTTTTGCAAAATTTACACTGTATTCCTATTTTAGAAAAGTCCTTATAGAAAATAAAATAATACTTGTTGTTTTCTACATGAGATAAAGCCAAAATACGGAAGTACAATCTATAAGATTATCAGTGGCGTTACTATTTTATTGGGCAATATACTTCATATTTTATAGTGATGTGTACAATTTAAACATAGGAATGAGTACTATGTATATTTATGAACATAGTAGCCTGTACTATGTGTCACATGGAACTCGTTACTACATTAAATAAAAGTACGTACTACATTATGTAGTAGTTGGAGATATACTGGTATAGTTCCGATTATTTTTGAACATAGGAATGTGAACCAAATTTTTTAAACTAATTTTATCGTCATACGTCATGTTATCTGAATACCATGTTACATAGCATCCAGTACTATATTGTATAGAAGCCACATCTATTCACTTTTCTCAGGGTATAAACCTCGCCACATTTAGTATAGAAATTTGATGGATAAAATTACTGAAGAAGTAAATCGACTTCAACTAACAGTAGGCCCGAAGCAACATTTTATTATCTTCAGTCTAGAACAATATCTTTCTGCAGATACAATGGTAATAGTTTAACTAATCAAGTTAATATAGTTTTCAAAAGAGTAACAAAATTTGAATACATTTTAAATAAATTAAATATTTTTAAATAAATATTATAAATACATATACTATTTGTTAAAATATATACCTAAAATTGTGATTCTTGAAAGCAAAATTCCATAACAAATTTTAATTTCATTATAAGTATAAATTACTATCGTCTTTCGGAGGTCACATTTAGGTTTTTAATTTTACAAAATCACCGGTGCACCCTTTACACTGTCCTCGGGCCGGGCCTGTCTATTACATGTGAATATTTAGATGTACATATATATTATGATAGATAGCGAGCGGGCACAAATGTATGGCTCAAAGGTATTAATCAAACCTCTGTAACTTGTGTATGTTACCGACTCCAACCTTACCGACAAGACCTTAGTTTAAATCCTTGAAATCTGATTAATATTTAATGAAAATATATGCAAATGAATCGGCCTATTATTAATTAGAATATTGTAATTATATCAATTTATACCTTGTAATGTAAATATGTACTATAGTGAGGTTATGTAACATGTAAGTAGATATTTATGCTGCTGGTAATAGTGATGGTTAAACTCTTTTACATTTCCTATGTTGTTGTTCAACTTGTTGTTAGTCGGAGTTGAATTAATCATCTTAAACTTGAGTTCAGTATAATTTTATAGTAAAAAGAAAATCTATTCGAAAATTTTACAAATTCTCCGAATAGTACCTATATATATATATATATAGTTTAGCAAGGTTAGAAGAATAAAATTCAGAGCTAACATTGACGTACATATTTATTTCAACGTCAAGTTGCCAGAAATCCGGCTAAAAAATCTACGAATGCCAATATTTAAAATCAATAATTCAAAACTAACATTATATATGTACCTACCTAAAACCAGTATTTCATATATTTTGATCGGAACACAGTATTCAAGCTGAAAAAGTTATATTTTGTTAAAAATGAAAGTTACCTACATTTTTGTTTTATTCCTTGATCTTAATAGCAATGACTTTTTAAACATTTTTTGCGAAATTTAAGCGAAAGGACACGTAAATAAGTAAAAATACAATGTTCCTTTAAGCCAAATAGGTAGGTACTTAATAAAAAATATAAAATTAAAAATTCTTTATTTCAAGATTGATACGTGGGGTCAGTCCGCAAAATACAGAGTTAAAGTGAAATTACATCAATAAGTTCTTTACATTAATGAATTTCTTCAATTTGCTCCATATAATTTAAAATTAAATATTAATTTTTCTGAATAATAAATAAAATATATTAAAAGATAAACATCAGACATACAACTGTAGGTCGTTTGCATATATTTAAGGATAACGCGGTTTTGACAAATGGATATTGTTATAAATAAACAAAATATTTTAATAGTTATGCAAGAAATTAGTTTTTAGCTTTAAATTAAATAGAGTAAATTGGAAGCAGTTTATTTACATAAAGAAATTGTATAAAAAAGCATTATTTTGCGAGATATTGATAACTGAAACACCGGAAAAAACTTTTTTCTTTGTAAATAACCAATTAGATAATCAAGTTTCTGGTGTACCAATTACCTATTAACCTTAAAGGAGCAATCTGGGAGCAAAATTTTTCAACTTTCGGCACCAACTTCTTTCCGGTGTGTTGTAAAATAGCTGGAAAATTGATTTTCTTCTACAGTGCTAACAAGAAAAGGAATCTGGCTCATCCTGTACATAATAAAAAGCAAAATTACAAACACAAATTAGGATTTATTTTTCTATTTCTCTTACAATGACCTTGATCTTTCCACTTTGGTTTTAGTGTTACTAATGTAATTTCACCTTAATTAATAATTACTGATACAGTTAAAGAATCTTACCCAGAAATGAGCATATAAAATATGTAAAATGTTAAATAAAGTATCTTTTTCCGGTTCTATTTTTATATCAATTGCTCCATGAATTTTTAATGTTAAATCACATTTACTAAAAATGTGTATATTTTGTTAGTTAGTATTATGTTTCATTTGCAGTTACTACGAAATAATTCAAGGCAAAAAATGGTTAAAAAGTAAGAAGACGTTTACTATGGACACTAACTTTTTACTTGTGATTTGTATATTTTAGTGCAAACGAAAATGGTATTTTTTTCATACCAGTAGAACACAAATACCGCAAGCATGATCACATAGCATATTTCTCTTTTTGTGAAACGTATTTAGCTCTCAATTATAGGTAAAATCTCAATAAAAACAATTAAAATAACGTAGATAAGATGTTGAAGATCAATTGAAGGTAAATACTTGGACCATATAGAACATTAAGGCGGACCACTAGTGTGACATTTTGAAAAAACTGGAAATTTTTTTTTTGCATGTTTTGATAGTCTATACCTTTGAAAATAACATACTAAAATTTCAAGTGCATATCTCAAATAGTTTTTGAGTTACAGCGATCTTAAGAGTGGATTCTGATTTTCATTGTTAACTTTGAGATATTGAGAAATGTATGAAGGTTAATAGATCGGGAGTTTCTGGACGTGGCTGCCAGTCATATGTTGTGGAGTAGCTAGACCCTGGCACATTTAAACGACTCATCTAGTTTTACTATAACCGTTATAGTGAGTACATCATAAATAATTTTCATGAAAATTCTCAGTGATTAAAACTAAAAGGTAACGTAAAGAAAAATATTCTTCAAATTTCAAGACAAATCATCTGATCGATTTGATTCTTGTTGCAGCTACTTTTATATGTTTTTTCGTGCCGTGAACCTCCACTTTTCCGATCGAATAAAAAATATAATTTTTGCAGGCCAAAAATTATCAAATTTTCGCGCAACATTTGAAACTTCTTTTTAAAAACTCCGCCATTTTGTTTTTTTCGATTGAGGCTCATGGCACGGGCAACACCTTCTAGTTTAATAGGCTTTTTGTTTTTTTTGATTTCAGGCACTCTGAAGGTCGCTATCGCTGCGGGGGAAATAAATCACTGAATTTTCAATTTTTTTGTCCAAAAATTTTATCATGAATTTAGTATATATCAACGAATAAATACATCCTTAAAATATTAAAACATTCCATACAGTAGTTTTCTTTAAAAAAATTCTCAAAACTCACCTTTTTTCAGGTGGTCACACTAGTATCATACTTAATTAATCATACTTATCAATGATAGCGTTTTTTCCACCTTACAACCACTACAAATTTCATTTCAATCAAAGCGTTACTGTTTTCAAAGCACGCTCAACTATTTCAGATTTTATTCCACACTCACATTTCAAATTTTATTACACTTTCACGCAGAGTTGCTCTTGCAATAGAAGTTGTCACTTCAATAAATACAATTTTCCTGAAAAGATTGATGGAAATTCTAATGCTACTGTAATTTAATAATAAACGATATTGTAAACTATATAAAATGTTCAAAAAGCAAATCATATAAATTAGCCTTTATAAATAGGTTTCACACGTGCCAGCTATTTTGATATCGTTTTTCGCGTTACTAGGTACATAAATGTACATACATATGTATGTCGTTGTAGGTGGTGTACGTTCTAATATGTTGCTGAGGCAAATATTACCGGTAAAACGTAGTGCGGTTAACTCCACACAAACAAAACAACTATGTACAGGATCTTACAAAATTAATTTTAAGAGGGTAAAATAAATTCCAGAAGTAGTATTTCCCGTTTCAGGGCGTGACCACCAAACTTGAAAAATTGGGTCTTAAGAAAAGACTTTCTGGTGCAGCTAAAAGAAGACTCACCAAAGAAAGGAAAATGGCAGAGGGAACCTGGGTA
Organism: Brachynemurus nebulosus; assembly: GCA_035578155.1. Classification (NCBI taxonomy): domain Eukaryota; kingdom Metazoa; phylum Arthropoda; class Insecta; order Neuroptera; family Myrmeleontidae; genus Brachynemurus; species Brachynemurus nebulosus. Next base: position 27,173,103 of record JAPWDM010000004.1, on the reverse strand, counting down.
GATCGTTCAGAAATGAACAGGAACCCCAAACCCTCAACCAGTGGTGTACAGACCCCGAGTCAGTCTACCAAGAGACCTAGATCGGAAGGTAGTACACCAAAAGAGCCTACAAAAAGGAGGAAGCCTGCAGAAGAGGCAGACCAATCCTTTAAAGAGGCTGTATCTACTGTTAAGATGGCAATCATTCTGGAAGGTTATCCAGACCAGAAGATGTCAGAAGAGCAGTTGACACTTTTCCAGCTGGCAATAATGACCAAAATGGAAAACCTACCAAGCGGCCAGGGTCCACAATTCAAGAACTGTCGCTTAGAAAATGGCGCCATTCTCGTCACATGCGCCGACAAGGACAGTAGTCAATGGCTGGTAAAGACCGTTGGTGAAATCTCACCTTGGGAAGGCAAAACACTAGTGGTAGGGGAGGCAAGGAAACTTGTCAGAACCACCAAGGTGATTGCCAAATTCCCTAAGGTGTTCACAAGTTTCTCCCCGACGGAAATCCTCAAGAAGATCGAGGTACAGAACGCGGGACTTAAAACGAAAGACTGGACCATCCTGAACCAAAAGGTTGAAGAACAAGGTGGGCGTCTCTTCGTATACAACATTCCAGAACAGGACGCTGAAATTCTGAAAAGGAGGGGATATAAATTTTATATCGGACTCCTTCAGATTCAGGCGAAAGTTCTGGATAAACCTACCACAGCGACAGAAGATGGGGCTGAGGCTAGTACAAGCCAACATTCAGCATAAGAAACTGGCAGCTGCTAACCTCAGCGAAAAATTTTTAGCTGAGGATATACACGTGGCACTCATACAGGAACCTTGGATTAACAAGGGTCGTGTAAGAGGCCTAAATGATTCTGGAGGTAAGTTATTATATGACTTTTCAACTCCAACTCCAAGAGCATGTTTACTTGTAAACAAAAATATTGACACCTTATTAATCCAGGAACTATGCTCTAGAGACCTGGCAGTGGCAAGGATCAAAGTTCGTATAGAAGGCAAAACCAGAGACATTTACATATGCTCGGCGTACCTTCCATATGAAGAAAACTCTCCGATAAGCGAAGAACTCCGCAGGCTAGTGGACAAATGTTCAGAGGAGAATGCAGAATTAATTCTGTGCTGTGACTCGAACGCACATCATCAGACCTGGGGCAGTACTGACACCAATCAGAGAGGTGAGTTACTACTTGATTTCATACTAGATAATAATTTAGATATAATTAATCAAGGTAACAAACCTACTTTTATTACTTCGGTAAGAAAGGAAGTTTTAGACATCACGCTATCCACTTTTCGGATACGCAGGTGGATCAAAAATTGGCATGTAGATGAGAAGCCTTCAATGGCAGACCATCAGTAGATTCGTTTTAATATAGAGTCTGATACAGTAGTAGAGAGGATATTTAGAGATCCAAGGAGGACGAACTGGATTAGTTACAGGGAGGAACTCCAAGGATATCTAAATGGTTCTCCTTCTAAAGTTAGAGACACATATGACTTAGAAATAGCATCAGAGACCTTACATCAGGCGCTAACTGAGTCATACCAAAATAACAGTCCTCTGCTGTCAAGGAAAGTTAAACATCATTGCGTATGGTGGAGCAATGAACTTGCCAAGCAGAGACAAGCTGTTCGGAAACTCTTTAGAAGAGCTAAACAGACTGATGAGTGGCATGAATACAAATGCAAACTCATGGAATACAACAAGGCTGTCAGGAGGGCAAAACGGAATTCGTGGAGGAAGTTCTGTGAAGATATTGAAACAATATCAGAAGGAGCTAGACTTCATAAAATTCTTAAGGATGACTTACCAAATATGGTAGGCACCTTAAGGATGAATTCTGGAGACTATACCAGAACTGGCAAAGAAGTCATTGAAACTTTGGTGGAAACACACTTCCCCAATTCAAAAATAGTGAGTGTTGACAATGATATGCACCATATTGGACCTCTTAAAAGAGTGAGAAGGGAACATTGGATGCTTGCTAAACAGATAATCACACAAAATAAAATTATATGGGCTATAAACTCTTTTGAGCCCTATAAATCACCAGGACCTGATGGCATACTACCATGTATGCTGCAAAGTGCATCATACATGGTTGCCCCAATCCTGTGTACAATCTTTAGAGCAAGTCTGGCTCTTGGATATATACCAAATCTATGGAGAAAAGCTAAGGTGATTTTTATACCTAAGCCTGGAAAAACTTGTTATGACCAGGCAAAAAGCTTTAGACCCATTAGTCTATCATCTTTCATATTGAAAGTAATGGAAAAAATCATTGATAGGCACATTAGGGATACAATGGGGTATATAAGAACATTACATAAGAACCAATTTGCCTATCAACCAGGTAAATCTACAGAGTTGGCTCTACACCATCTAGTTGGGCGGATAGAAAAAACAATGGAAAACAAGGAAATAGCTTTAGCAGCCTTTCTTGACATTGAGGGAGCTTTTGATAACACCTCATATACATCGATTTCCAACGCAGTATTAGAACGGGGAATTAATCCGATAATCTGCAACTGGATAAATACACTTCTTGCGGATAGGGTCATTCAAACCAATTTCCATGAAGAAACAATTGAGGCAAAACCTACAAGAGGTTGTCCGCAAGGCGGAGTACTTTCTCCTCTTCTGTGGAATCTTGTAGTCGACGACCTCATTACGGAATTAAATGAACAAGGTATCTATGCCCAAGGATACGCTGATGACATAGTCATTCTTATTAGAGGCATGGATATAAACACGATTCTTGATCTTATGCAACAGGCCTTTGATAAGGTTGGTAACTGGTGCATGGAAAGGAATTTGAGTATAAATCCTCAAAAGACCAGTCTTGTACCTTTTACACGCAAAAGATTGGGATTCGACAGGCTTAAAACGCCAACATTATTTAGTGACAATGTCAATATTACGAGGGAGGTTAAATATCTGGGAGTTATACTAGACAGTAAATTAACCTGGAATCAACATATTGACTACAAAATCAACCAAGCGAAAACTGGTCTACTAAGATGTAAGCGAGTGCTTGGAAAAAAGTGGGGACTGAAACCAAGTATAGCTCATTGGATATATACTATGGCGATCAGACCCATCATAACGTATGCAGCGGTGGTGTGGTGGAAGAAGACTGAGCAGAAAACTGTAAAGACCAAACTGGAGAGCTTACAACGCTCAGCATGTCTTGGGATTACAGGGGCAATGTCATCCACACCCACAAAAGCAATGGAAATCATTCTGTCATTAACTCCTCTGGATATTTTCATTCGTGGAGTCGCCAAAATGACAGCCTACAGGCTAGAGAAGACTGGGCAGTGGCTCAAGATTCATTATGAGTCTTCCCACACCAGTATCTCTCACGAAATATGTAGCAAAATTCTACAAATGCCATCTGACATTGTAGAAACTAAATACCTCTTTGAAAGGCCATTTGAAGTTAGCATTACACCGCGAACTGAATGGCGAGAGGAAAACATGGAACATAGAAGTGGGGATATAATATGGTACACTGATGGTTCCAAAATAAATGACCGAACAGGAGCAGGAATATTTGGTGTTTGTCCAGCAGTTGAAATATCTCAACATCTGGGGCAGTACGCTACAGTGTTCCAAGCAGAAGTGTTTGCAATAATTTGCTGTCTCTATGAAAATATAAGAAGATCTTATGAAAATAAGAATATTTTCATTTTCAGTGACAGTCAGGCAGCACTCAAAGCCATTAACTCATTTCAGGTTAAGTCAAAACTTATCCTGGAATGTAGGGAACTCCTACAAGAACTAGGTAGCAAGAACAGAGTTTCTCTGATATGGGTACCAGGCCACGTGGGAGTTGATGGCAATGAGAAAGCTGACAAACTTGCAAAGCAAGGTGCATTAAAAGATGACTACAGCCCAGAACCCTACTGTGGGATAACGATTAAAACCGCGAAAGGGGAAATTGCTGAAGCCATGACAAAAGAAACAACTGCAGTATGGAGAAATACTCCAGAGCAAAGACATGCGAGGCTTATGATTAAAGAACCTTCCATGAAGTTGTCATCCGAAATTCTACTACTGGATAGAATGAAGATGAAAGCTATAGTGGGTTTTCTTACTGGACACTATTATCTAAGGAAGCATCTGCATCGAATGGGAATATATAGAGAAGAACCAGTATGCAGGAAATGTGAGGTGGAAGATGAAACAGTCCACCACATTCTGTTTGAATGTGAGGCATTGGCTCGCATTAGGCACTCAACACTGGGTTTGGGTACAGAGCTTGAGACTATTCATCGGGATCCCGTAAGGGCCCTAACTGACTTCATCAAAGAAGCGGACCTCTTACGCATAACTGATGAGTAAACGGGGTTATTGCACAATATTCCACTGGGAATCAGTGCATGGGCTGACAGGACCCCCCCACCCGTAGGAAGAAGAAGTATTTCCCGTAATAAATTTAAAAGAATTATTGAAAAATTGTCACAAATTTGAAGTTCAATTTCTAAGCCAACGGGTTTAAAGCCATATTTTGTTAACTTTAATAACATTCTTTCTTTATGTACTTGATATTTATCACAATTATAACTTGAAAGAACCCGTAAAATGCAAAAATTCAATAGTTAGAAAGCAACAAAATAAATTGTAATTAGTAATTGTCACATCATTCAAAAGTTATGAATTCTTGTGAGTTTTCTAAAAATAATCGATTTCTAACTGCTAAGGGGCAAACTTTTAAGAGCTGAGACTTAGCAAATCTCAATCTTATACTGATAGTATAGTTATTAGAAAAAAAACACTATGTCTACTTGTATTCTACCCATGTTTATTCCCTACAAACTTTCACTTTCAATATGACTTTTTGAAAAAAGAGATATGTTGTATTATTGTCTAGATTAGTGATCATAACAATGTTCCGTTCCAGTTTTGACATGGAACACTAAAGACGTCACTAACTCCTTCAATTACATAATATTAATTTCCATAGGTACTATCTAAACCAGTGGTTCCCAAACTCTTTTGGCCCACAAACCCCTTTTCATAATCAAAACTTGCTCACGAACCCCTTTTCATAGTAAACGGACCCTGGGTGAAAAACAACATAAATGCATAATAAAAACACAAATTTAACTTAGATGTTTTGAATGGTAAATGGTGGCGTAAAAATAAAATATAAAAAAAAACATTTTGTTGAAGAAGCATTTATTGAAATTATAACTTTTTTTCAAATTACAAAAAAAAAATTACTTGGATAAACCTGATGGGATGTTATGAGTGTATTTATGTTCGGCTCAATGTTTGTGAGTAGCAACCGCAAATCCCCACGAATACTAATTTCTGGTCGGTTTCTTTTGTAATGAGGCTTATAACGGCACTGAATCTACGTTTTACCAAATAGGAAGATATATATGTATATATTTATATATGTATATATGTATATATATATATATATATATATATATATATATATATATATATATATATATATATATATATATATATATATTTAATTTCGGAATTTTCTTGGGACCTCAAAACAAATTTTTGTTATAGTCCCGAGCGCAAGCCTTGCCACGAGTTTGGCCGTACTAGCTGAATTTCCATTCTGGAAATTTTCTAAAAATGTATTGGTAATTAGTAAAAGTATTTTAGCTTAGTATTTACAAGATATTAAGATACCAAAAGAACGTATCTAAATACAAGATACAAAATGAATTTTTAAAAAATTATTTCAGATACAAGATAAAAATACGTATTTTGTATCTTGTATTTGTATTTCAAATACTTGTATCTTAAATAAACTTCATCTCTGATCATTAATAATATGTATATTCTTTAGATACACATCTGTGTTAGAAAGACTTACAATCCCTTGTTCGGTTTTTAATAAAAAAAAAATCTTTAATGAATGTATTGATAACTGTGATATATAATTTTTTTAATCAACTTATACAAGAGTATAACTTTTTTTTATACTTTATTTAGGACGTAAAAATCGCGAATAATTTGTCCATTGTTATTTAACTTCCATATTAATTAAATTTGTCATAATGTTTTTTTTTTTTTTATTTTATATTAAACCTTGCACGGACCCCCTGACGTTCTTCAGGGACCCCCAAATTAATTTTAATTTTCCGTGGAACCCCTGAATGATCCCGGGGACCCCTGGGGGTCCGTAGGGACCACTTTGGGAACCACTTATCTAAACCAACGGTTCCCAACTTTTTTTCTCTCACGTACCCCTTGAGAAGGTTTTTCATTTATGAGTACCTCCTACTCCTAAATTTCTTCAGAATCGTTTCTGAGGTAATAGTAGGGGTTAGGATCTTAAATAACAAAAGCCAGTAATAATTAAAAATATTCAGAATATAAGAAATCGTTTCGCAGTAAACAATTTTACAGTGGTCGTTATAAGGTGAACAACTTAAAATAAAATAATAATAATAAAAATAGGTTCATCAAATTGTAATTAAGTAGCTTCAACATAAAATTCAATCTTTATAATCACCTAACGCCTAATCAAGCTTTAAAATTATGGTCTGCTTTCAACTGCGTTTTACATGACTAAGAATGTTGGTGTTGAAGAATTTCCGGATATGTAACTAATTTTCTTTTCCTTTCATTTCCCTTTTTAAATCTTTTTTTTTTTAAATTTTAACACCTTAAGTTATTGTAACATTCGCCATTGCCAATAAAATTTTCACGTACCCCTAACAAGTTTACCGCGTACCACAGTTTGAAAATCGCTGATCAAAATAACAAATCACAAATATTTTTTTAACACAATTTAGAAGTTCTAATGCATAAACTACCTTAAATAGATGAAGGAATAGGAAAAAATAATTGCTTAAAATAGCTTATGTCTACAGAACGATTCATTATGAATGACTATAGTGGTTGTTCCCAGCACCTCCACCATAATATAAATCGCAATTTTATATTACTTTTCTATAAGTACGTTAAGAAAAAAATTGGATACTCGAAACTTGGATACTTGTGACATACCGTCTATCTTTATCGAATAAATACTGAAACATCAGTGGCACTTATAATAAACAATTATTTAAATGTAGAGGATTTTCAGAACTCAAGAATGATCAATTTCATTCAATAATTTTGATCAGTTGTTAAAAAAACGCCGTGAGCAGCGGAGCCCCATCACGGAAGTCGAATTTTTCCTTTCATCTTCGGTACTGAGTGTCTACAAGCGAAATATAATTGAAAGTCCACAAGCGATTTGTAATTTTGGTGGTTTCAAAACTGATGATGAGTGTCCGGTTGATCGGGGCTTTAAAAAAAGGTTTTAAGTTTTTAAGGGCTGAATCTCAGTAAATTTCAATTTTGTGCCGATAGAAGTTGACAGGGAAAAAGCCAACACAATTCGTACGAGGGCATTTCTATCTATGCTTATCCGCCAATTGCCTTTGTGTTTTATTTTTAAATATTAAAATAGGAACTTAAATAGTAAACTGGAAGGCTTTTATGAAAATATTTTTTCTTTCCAAAAAAATCCAAAATTTATATTTTATAAATAAAAACGCCGTAAGCAGCGGGGCCCCATCACGGTAGTCGAATTTTCCCCTTCATCTTCGGTATTGAATGTCTACAAGCGAAATGTGATTGAAAGTCTACAACCGAATTGTCATTTTGTTGGTTTCAAAACTGGTGATGAGTGCTCGGCTGATCGAGGCTTTAAAAAAAGGTTTTAAGTATTTAAGGGCTGTATCTCAGTAAATTTCAATTTTGTGCCGAAAACAGGTAGCAGAAAAAAGCCAACACAATTCGTACGAGGACATTCCTGCCCATGTTTATCCGCTAATTGCCTTTATGTTTTAGTTTTAAAAATTAAAAAAGGACCTTAAATAGTAAACTGGAAGGCCTTTATAAAGATATTTTTTCTTTCCAAAAAAATCCAAAATTTATATTTTATAAATACTAAAAATCCAAAATTCCTAATTTATAAATAAACAGTGACTTTAATAACATTTTTAAATTACTTAATATGTATGTATTTCATTTGTCATAAAAGTAAGTTCACTTTTTTTTAAATTTTTTAAAATTACTATTCGCCTACTTGTATTTAGAATAAACATAATGCTTTTAAAACACATTTAACAATAGCATTCAATTCCGATGTAAAAATGGGAGAAGTGCGGGGAAAAGTGATGCGGACTCCCTACAAGGTACTAGCTGGATACTAACTGAATACACGTACAAAATTTCAGCCCTCTAGGTTTCCTTATGGAGTCTCTAGACGTGTTAGAAAACAAGCAAAAAAATTAGGGAAATATTGGCGTAAAAATCGTGGGGGTAAGGGTTAAAAGTTGAAACCTCCAAAAAACAGTGTCTGGCTATTAGCTTAACCTGTACACCAAATTTCAGCCCTCTAGGTTTATTTGGGGAGATTTTGACCCGAACGAAACTGTTAAAAAACAAGAAAAATCATGTTCTTTTGGGTATAAAAATGGTGGGGGTAGGGGTTAAAAGTCGAGACCCCCAAAAGGCACCCCCTTGATACTAACTCAACCCGAATACAAAATTTCAGCCCTCTAGGTTTATTCGGGTGACCTGTGCGAGTGGTCCAAAATTCGAAAACGTCGAAAATGCATGAAATTGTAGCTTAAAAATGAGGGGGGTGGGGGTAAAATATTAAAACCTCCAAAAAGCACAATCTAGGTACGAACTTTATCAACACACCAAATTTCAACCCTCTACGTTAATTCTGGGGGGCTGGGGGCCTGTTAGATCCAGCGAAAATCGTTTTTCCCCCCCTCTACTCCCACCAAATCATCCTAGGAAGCTGAATTTTGGATATGTTGTAGAAAATTGACCGAAACATTATTTAAAACCAGTTTGGAAAAGTTTTATTGTTTTGTTACCCCCCACCACCCCCTTAAAGGTCGGGTCAGAAAAAAAATTTGCCCAAAATTTGACCCCACTTTGATAGTATGAGGTGCCTCGAAAATGAGCCCCATTTACCAAATTTCATCTCTTAACTTCCATAGGGAGGCCCTACACAAATTAAAAGATGGCGGGAATATATATATATATATATATATATATATATATATATATATATATATATATATATATATATATATATATATATATATATCAGACATTTTTTTTTCTACATATTCGTGTTCTACGGGTCCGAAAACGGATAGCGCCCCTACTCTCGCCTCTCGTAGCTCTTATCGTATAGACTGTATAAGTCTAATTTTTCGGAGAAAATTCGACTAAAAAATGACGACAGTTTATAAACTAATAAATAGGTGTGTCAAATATCATGTGACAGTTTAAAAAGAAAGTTTCTTATTTATGTATATTCACTGATCATATTTGGAATCAAGATAGAAAGAAGAAAAATTATAATATTTCGAAAACAGCAAATTTATAAAAAAATATTTGATTTGCATTACAAAATAGCTATTAATTTATTAATATATTACAAGCATGTAAGGGAATATTTTTAAAAATTGTCAAAAATTAGTCTTTAAAATATCCATAAGCATCTTTCACCTGACGCAATAACATCATTAAAAACACCTCATTTCCCCTGTACCTCAGCTGCGTCGATTGTCTATATAAAGCCCATATACTATAGTTAGTATTATTATAAAAAGTTAAGATGAATTACAGTCGCCACTATGAAACTGTGCACTACCAAAGTGTTACACAACCACCACTCTTGTATGACAAACACAATCAAACGCTGCATGTAAGTATACACAGAATGTTTGTTTTGTTATTGTCGTAGTACAGGTACATAGCAGTAAACTAGGCACTGGCGTCCAGGTATTCTTTTGTTTGTTAAAATTAATAAAACTGAATCAACAAAACATAAAAATTTAAATAAAAAATATATTAATTTTATCTATTTTTTTTTATTTATTTGTTAATTTAATGTACATTCTGTGTTATAAACTTTACATTTTAATTTCTTAATAAACTTCTTAAATGTATAATTAAAATTTTTCTTTGGCGCCTATCTCACCATGAAACTGTTATTTAGTCCCGCGTTGTAACACTTTCATAGTGCCGACTGTATTGTAATTTCTCAATAAACAAAAATTTGTAGTCCCAATTTGTAGTATTAGTACCAATTTTTATAAATATTTTACATTTCCCTAAAAATTTTATGTCGATTATAATTAGAAAATTATTTTCTATTAGTCTTTCAATCTAAAAATAATTTTCTTTTTGGGTTGAAAGACTAATAGAAAATAATTTGTAACTTGCAAATGTGCTGTAAATAGTTTATTCAGACCAACTTGCTTTTACGAACTCTTTATTCAGGCTTCGTTTTTGTGACATACTGTACAAAATACATTATAATATGTGCTACATATAATATGTATCCATGTACGAATGGTGGTATACAAACAAAAACAACAACTCCTAGGTAATTTATAGTTTTGATTGTTGTATTTTCCTAGATTTTTCTCATTAATATTCGATTATATTATTGTAGTACACTTTTAAATGTTAATTACATTGTTTATGTATCAACCATGGTCGTTGGTAGACTGGTCGAAGTGAGGCAGCAAGTGAACGCGTTCTCTTTTATTATTAATGTTTACCACCAGTACAGTTAACTGGTAACCGGTAACACTACTAATGTAAAAATTGGGAACCAAATAGATTTTTCATTTGTCTTTAACTGTTTTATAAATATAGCGTTTGCGCATACTTAACCATTGAACGCTCTATTCCTTTAATTGTAATTTTCGAGATGATTAGCAAAACTGAATAATAAATGTCGTATTTTAAGAGTGTGAACTCCCTTAAACGTTTTCTAGACCCGAACGGAACCACACCCTTTTGACACCTAATGCTTCGTATGTACAATAAAACATGGATTTTACAAATCGTCCATACAAAACAAGAGTGATACAACTCAAAAAAATAGTTTTTTTTTTTCAGTACAGCCATTTAAAAAAATTTTTTTGTCAGTATAGCCATTTAAAAAATGCAAGACTTGTCCAAACCCTTGGTTTTTTATCATTTTTAGAGGTTCCTTGGGAATAAATCATTAGTATTCATCTTGTATTCTAACAAAAACAAATTAATTAAAATTCACATAGTGACTGAAAAATTATCAAACTGGATCGGCCGGGACTTGAACCCGTCTCCCTTAGTTTGTAGCCAAAAACCTTTACCGATTAGGCCAGGGGTAGGCCAACCTTTTTTGGATGGCGGGCCATTTTTAAAAAAAAAATAATTTGTAGCGGGCCGCACTGTCAAATATTTTGAAATGTAGTATGTGACTTAAGTAGGTTTTTTTAACGAATTTTCGAATCGAAAATTCAACGATTAGAGTCACTGTCTTGAGGCTGCTTGAGTCCGGAACTACGATAGATATAATTTATTTTGAAGTCTCGAAAAGCCAAAAATGACATTCACTAAAATTTATATAACTTTCGAACGAAAAATCCTGTTTTTACGAAATTTGGTAAAAATATTGGAAGTCCAAAAAGTCAGATACGTCCGATGCCCGGGATGGATTTTTGAGCATTTTTGTTTAAAAAATTTTTGTAGAAAAAGTAAGTTTTTTGCCCAAGTTTCCTCAAGTCTTTGCCATATTTTCTTACATCGTTGGAGAGGGGAGAAAATAATCACATAAAAAGGATTTTTGAACAATAATTCTATATCAAGTAGTTTCCAAGAAAAACTAATTGTTGTAAACGGAAATTCGCTATATTTTGCAGGATACTGCGGCAGAGTATTTTTTTTTCAACATAAATTAATATAAATATTATTAAAAATCAACATGAGGAAAATTTTTTAGTAACAGTTTTATATACATTGTGTTATAAAACATCAAAGAACAAAAAAGTATAAAAAAGTATGCTCAAATCTGCATAGGCAGAGCAAATTGTTCGAAAAGTTACATTGCTTGGCGGGCCGCATGAAAGCTTGCAAAGGGCCGCAGGTTGCCAACCCCCGGATTAGGCCACCGAACTACTTATTACACTTCAGTTCAAGAAAAACTCGCAACTCTGAAGTAAGAACGATAAAACCTCTTTCCACCAGTCATTTTTAGAGGTAGCTACATGTCGTTCTCCGACATAAAAATATGCAAAGTTTGTTATTTAATTTTCACAAGAAACTTGAAAATGTGAATTTTTGAGTTTTATTACTCTTGTTCTGTACCGACGATACGGAAAAAAAAATAGATAAAATAAAATCCTGAGGATCATTGAAATTTTGTATACTCCAAATCTATTGTTAAATATTTGAACAATTGATTAATGCTGGTCAATACGCATCAGATTTTCAGAGCTGTATTTATATGTGTGTCAAGATATAAATATAAGGTTATATACCAGACATAGTATTGTTTTGTTTTCTTTTGTTTTAAGTAGGTGTGTATGTATTCAATTTCCACAAATACTTCGCAATTGTTTTCACAATGCCCTCGCGCTCCTCCTCGCTATTACTAGGTACTGTTTATTAGTAGTAATATTTTATTTGAATTTGTAAACTTATTTTATGTAAACATGTGTTATATTTATGTATGAATGATTTGTTTGTTTAAAAATTTTAATAGGGCAGGATTCATACGAAAATACTCTTCATTTGGACTCGAAAGATTTATTTCCCATAGAAAATAAAGTGCCATCAAACGTACCTTTTCTAACTGTAGTTTTGACGTAACAAGTCTTATGAGACGTGTTAAAACATAAAATGGAATTCTCAAAAAGAGTATTCATAAGTGCAGATACTTGAATAAGAATGGAAAACACCTTGACCGCTTCTTCTACTTGGGAAAGTTAATTATGAATGTAAAACTTGCATTAAATTGAAATTACAATTTTTAATCTAAACCAAAAGATGCCTTATATTATAATTTTAATACGTTAACGGTCATGAGGAATTGTAACGGAACGGCCAACTAATACACTATTTTGATAACTAGTACACTTTAATAAAATTATTTTTATAAGGTATACAAACAATGTAGGTTGCTCTCTGTCATGGCACAATAGGTAGGATAAATGTCACAGGTATTTGATTGCAGGATAATACATATAGTAAAGCATATGGCACCACTGTGATACCTATTGTGCTATAAAACAGAGAGTGAGCTAAGTTTATATCATGAGCGTCAACGCGTTAACTAATGTAAGAAATATAATTATTTATGGGCCTGTGTTGCCCTTAGACCTCTACTACTTACCAGTCGACTTAAATTTTCTACAATGGTTGTCGACAAAAAACCGGACAGAGGCTACTTTTATCACGGGAAAATATCTAATTTCCGTAGCAAAATATAATTAAATATTGTTTCTTTCATTTTTGGTTCTCAATCGCACAACCAACCGCCCTAAAAATTCGGGCAATGACAGTCGAGGAAACGAAGAGGGCATAGATTACATTTTAACCCTTTATGGGCCATGGATATTTCTAACAATTGTACAAGTATGATTTTTGGTACATAGTTTAGAAATATCGTAAATATTGAAACCCTGTCATGTATTTACCAGAGAAATGCGTGGAAATTGGTTTTTCCTTTTGTATCCATATGGCTATATTGGCCCTTATCTGTAAATGTTGCTTATATGTAAAATGTTGTCATATGGCTATACTGGCTTTAGAATAAAACAAACGTTTTAACAAAAAAATAATATTTATCTATTTCTGCAAAACAGTTTTATTATTCATTTACAAGCAGAAATAATGTTACAATTTATTACTGATGAAATGAAACAAAATATTTCTTTGCTTTGGTGAGACGAAGTCGTATATCACATTTTATATTTGTTGGTCTAAACTAGCAAATGATGAATAAAGTTATCTTTTTGTGACGATAAGCTGGATTGCGAACGTTTGGGACTCTTATTTAAATAAGGTTCTTCAAAATCTGATTCTGACGCCAGCATTTCTGTGCCCTCATTATCTGGCTAAGAAAAATCTGATACATCGGATACATCTGGTGGTAAAATAGTCACATCACAAAGTTTACTATAAAATTGGCTATAGCAGGTATAACTGCACGTATCATATTCTAAAAGTGAAAAATGTTATTAAAGGCCAATGTATCCATATGGCTACGAATTGTTCATAACGGTTATATTTAAAAATTATTTATCTAAATCAATGTATCCAATTGGCAACAGTAAGTTTTTAGTAAATTTATAAGGGTTTCTAGCCATAAATAACATAAAATAATGTTAGCTAATTAAAATTAAGTATATAATTAAACTAGTAACATACATCAAAAAATATTTTAAAATGTATTAATCACCAAAAAATGTAATTATTTTAAACACTTTAAACAATCAGTCAAACAAGCAACTTCCATGACAGTTTTAGCATTGTCCAGCATGACATTGCATAAGGACCATTTTATGTGTGTATGCTAGTTTAAATGCATAATTCTTAAAAATATAACAAAAAATGATAATTAAAGTTCAAGTAGACATTTGGCCACCGTGGCCCATAAAGAGTTAATAAGGGAAAACATCATTTTCGCGAAAGAAAATGTTTGAAAACAGAACAGTGAATTTATGACGAAAATAGGAATGACTTATGTAGCTACTTATTTCCTCAAAATTAAATAATGACATTACGCCAGTTGTTTGTTAAAAAATTTCTGACGAAATCACTGATTTCGTTTGAGCTTTGCACAATATTAGCAGAAAAATATATCAGTGTCATCATTTCAAATGTTACTGGAGCGAAGCTGTGGGTAAAGTCTATAATAAGCAATAGATTACCATAATAAGTGACTAAAATTGATATATAAAGTTATCTGAATTATCACCACAAGTAAATTGTTAATTTGACTATAAGGATTAAATGCCTCGTTCTGATGTATTGCTGAACGTTTAGAAACTTAAATTGGAAAGTTTTGGAGTGTAAAATATTTTGGTCAGTTTTTTGCTTCAAAATTTATAAAAAAGGACAAGTTGCTCAAATTTTACGAATTTGGTACGAAAATTCAAACAATTTGGTGGTGAATTTTTGACTTTTGCTACATCAAAATTCCTAAAATTGGTAGGAAAATGTAATGTATCAATTAATCTGACTGAATGTATTTTTACGATCCTGAAAAAGAAAAATTTATTTAAAATTTATAGTCGTTTACGATTAAAAAAAATATTGTTTACCTCTCAGTTGATATAAGCGTATTGTGTTAAGGTGAATAAATGTTTCTATTACGTAATAGGGTAAGACAGGGATGGATGGCCATACGGGAGAGATGCCCAACGGCTGTAATTTTCAAATAACTCACTTGATAGCACTACCAATCAGTCAGTAGTAAGTCTTTATTGTTAGTGTTGGTTGTATCGCCTAGTTATTTTAAAAACATTTTAGGATTATTTATTTCTAATTCCATACTACCACGTTCTTTTTGTTTACGTTTTCGTCCGCCATATTTGTTGACGCGTTATGGTCATTGTTCCTACCGTTTGGAATGGATGGCCTGAATTCTTTGCCTATGCATGTATGTATGCATTAAAAAATGAAAGTATTAAGTTAAATAGATACATGTAAACAAATGATGAACCTTTTTAGTACAATTTCTCCTTCGTTTTTAGGGATTTTGTAGGCTAGCTTTCTATCACTCTGGTATATGGCCATCTCAAGTATTACATAGTCATAAAAAGTCCATTATTTTTTTTTAAGCTAAGATCTTACTTTGTTAAGGAACTCGTATTTTGGTTCACATATACATGAAGCAGTTTCAGTAAATTTTCCAGATTTTTGTAGCCATAATTGACTCCGCTATTGGCTTTTGAAAAAATCATGGCCATCTATACCTGCTTTACCCTATATACTTTTTTGTGTTTATGTAAAAATATGTAGGTACCTATCCTTTTACTCACTGTAACAATACTACTACGTTGACGAACAAAGAGAATTAATTATAGATATCGCGTGTACGAGCGAGATATAATGTATTTTGTAATGTCACACTTTTCGTTTCAACACCTTGCGTCGCGGCACGACGGAGGGACAATTCACGTAGTAGAAAGTTAAGTTTACATTATTATAGGTGGTTTTAACGTATCATCTTACATCAGCCGTCGCTTTTAATCTCAAGAGGTGAAAGTTATTTCCGGCCCTTTTTAATGAAATCGTCTCACTCCAATAGTGACAAGTATGTATGGCTCGTTGTACATACATATTTTTCAATTCCACGTTTTCACGACAACGATACGATACGTTTTTTTTTTTATAATAGAGTTTTTTCTTTTGTTTACATTAGAGTATTGAAGCATTTAAATTGTATTAGCGTTTATTATAAATATTTTATACGTATAAAAATATATATAAGAAGATTGTGTTCTTACGGCCTGAGTAGGGAAAATGTATTTTTGTTTCTTTGTTTCTCTGTTTGTTTAGTTATTTTTTTTTTTTCGTTTGTATGCGTCCTGTAAATTATTGAGTAGGATTTTTGTTCTTTTAACATCCATTAGATATTGTAAGATAATCCTAATAAAATCTAATATTTTTTGTTGAAAAATATTATTTTTTATGTTTTCTCTTCAGACTATTCTTTGTTGCTCTCATCTTTTTGATATTATAAAATTTAATTTAGGTTGAAGTATTAGACGTGTTAAATATTATGATTTTTTTATCTCTTTATAAAATGGTAGCAACAAAAATTTTATTAAATGTGTATTATTATTGTTTTAAAATACATTTTTAGTATTTTTGACTTTAATGAAATATTATCAATGTACTCTAAACTATTGAAAAGTTCTTTAAGCTTTTTCTCTTTAATAGTTAATTATGGTAAGTGTATATTTAAGATCGCAAAGGTGTAAAATGGCAAGTAGTACATAATACAATCTATAAATTGTATACATAATTCGTTAGATTTACTGGTTTTAGAAAAATATTTACGAATTGAGTGTTTATTTTAAAACATGTAAACAAAAAACCTTCATAAAGCTAACCGTCCGTCCCAAGAAAAAAAATTTGCAAAATCCCAAAAAATTAGTAGAAAAAAATAGGTGTACTTTAGGCGTAAATTAGGTGTGCTAATCAAAAATTTGGTGTTCTTACGGTTTTCGAGAAAACATGAAAAACAAAAGGGACGGCTTGGTTTACGTAAACCTAGCCGTCTCTTAGGTAAAAAAAGTGTTTCGAGTAATTAAAAGTATGGAGAATTAGGTATAAATTAGGTGTTTTTCGACCATGCTGACAAAAATTTTGTAAATTGAAAATTTTAAGAAAAATCATATAAAGCATTGTAAACCATGGCAGCGCTGTAGAGCATGTTGAATGTTACATATTTTATTATGTAACTGAACAGCAAAATGTCAAAAATTTCCTTAACGTTCCCAGCACCCCCACCAGCACTATAATAATGATGTTATAAAAATAAAAACTTGTTATATATTTAAATTACCATGTAAAAATGTATAAACCGTAAACACAGAACTGCAGTTTTCAATCATTTTAATGAATGAGTGTAAAAAACTCTAGAAAAATAATTTATTTATTATACACAAAATTTACACCTACTTCTCTACGGAAAACACATAATTTACACATAATTTACCGTTTTCTCCATACATTAAATTACCCAAAACATTATAGGTTTATGGAAACCTAGCCGTCCCTTTTGTTTTTCATGTTTGCTTGAAAACGATAAGAACACCAAATTTTTATTAGCACACCTAATTTACACCTAAAATACACCTATTTTTATCTACTAATATTTTGGGATTCTGCAATTTTTTTTTCTTGGAACGGCTAGCTTTATGGAGGTAAACAACAAAGTTAATATAAAGTTATAGTTGAATTTGATAAAATTTTTTATGAGTAAATAAATCTAAGAAGAAAAAAGTAAATCTTTAAAAGGAAAGGTTATTTAAATCTAAAAGGGAAAAAGTCGTAGAAAGAATATAATATTATACTCGTGTGTAATGGCTATTGCTCACTCATTGTCTGGTGAATTACGATATTCTCCTCGTAAACTCGGCTTGTGTCGCAATTTCGTCTTCGTGAATAGCACCCAACATTAGGTACTGCCATTTAGATAGATTTTTATGATTCTTAAATGTCGTGATAGTGATAAAAATGTCTGTTATTAAAACAGGAAAGTTCCAAACGTTGATCGAAGGTTACAAACAAGAAGTTAATTTTGGTAAATTTAATTTTATTAAATGAAAATTGGAATCACTGTGGCATTTCGAAGCTTTTTGTAATATTCTGTTTTCCCTTACACTACTGTTTTATCTTTTTTGGGTGATAAATGATGCAATTAGGTGTAATTAAAAAAAAATAATATCAGTATATATCAATGTTCTGATTAGACGTAAAAACCTCTGGACTTTGAGAACCCCAGAGTACAGAGGTACAGCAACTATCTCTTTTCTAAAATCACGAGTGTGTACTTCTGTGCTCATTAGGCTTCTTAGTTGTCAGTTTGTCAGTAGCAGTCGATGACTGAAGATCAACCACACGATAATGGACTTGATTGTTGTTGGTATTGTTACATCCCCTAGTACATGCGTATGCTGTCATAGCTATGTATGCAATAACTGAGCCACGTGACCGCCCCTACTATCTCCGTTACTCACACAAATACACAAAATCGCACTAATACAATGTAAACCCAGTGCACGTATACAACATATTGTCTATCTCTTACATGTTACACTGGTTCCAGTAGTGTAGGGATAGATATGTTGTCTCTATTACTCTATGTTGAGAACCTTGGAAGAAAACTCATCCCAAAAGTTTTCCGAATTAGGATTCTGCCCTCAAACTGATTAGTTTATTCATTGAATTTCTTCTTCAAAAACATTACTAATTGGAGGATAAATTTTAATTCAAAGAAAAACAATAAAATGAAATCTTTTTTCAGAGATATCATTTGGATATATAATATGAATATCCTTGATACATGAACATTTTGCTATATTTGGACTAAGAAAAATGTAAATAACTACACATATTACGACCAAATTTCCTATTCAAATTACATGAACGATCTTGCTTACTGTATGTGCTTGGTAACTCCCTACTTGCCTTTTTGTACTAGAGGAGCGGGACGGTAGTATTTTGAATATTTTTACATGTTTAGAAAAAAAAACACAGGATAAATAAAATGATAAGACAGCAATAATGGGCAAGGAGAAAAGATGTAAAGAATTTATCCCCATAGTCATTCCAAAATATAACATAACAATGTTGTATATTTATCTGTCTACGGAAAATCACCGAAATGCTATTGTTTGCCAAAAAACATCTAAAGTAAAACTGTCACACAGTACGGGACGGGGTGAAAAAAAATTGCATTTACATTCATATGTTATAGTTGTGTCGTGCCGTCACATGCAAATATAAATATACGAGAAACTGGCAGGAATAAGTGTGCCTCTGTAAAAAGTGTATGCAATGGTCATCTAACAAAACATTTAAACATTTAAAATATTACATGTTTAGACGTACAGCGTACATTAATTCTTAATACATATAATTTGTGTTACCAAGGCCCGACGAGAGAGGGTAGCCAGGGTTGCAGCCCCGGAACTCGAACTTGAGGAGGAGACTCGAAACAGTACGACGTTTTTTTTATTTGCTCGTCACTAATTTTGGGAGCGACATGGAGAGCAAAATATATGGAGAGACCAATAATTTTGCCTAAATATCTACAATGATAACTGGATTAATAACAGTGTTTATTTTTGTTGAACTGTAAAAATTTATTTTAAATTATTTTTGGGAATATACTTTCATATTCCAAAAATTAGGTACCTATAAGGAGGTAAAGGAGAAAATGGAGGTAATTTGCGCTAGCAACAACTTTTTAAACAGTGCTCAGAACGGATAATAGTTTTTTACAATATAAGTTCGGTAAGTTACTTTTACTGACCGAGAAAATGTTGCGAAAACGAGACCCGCAGGGTCGAGATTTTACAATGTTCGAGATCAGTAAAGGCACTTAGCGCATCGTGTATTGTATAATATTTTTTGCACGATCGATTTAAAATAATTAAAAAATAAAAATATAGTAAATAAAAAATAAAATTCGGATAATATAGGTGAAATTTATATTTCTATGTTATCACATAGAATGCCATGAAAAAATATTATAAATTTTTATAGCAACTATACGAATCTTTGTAGTGACAATTGACAACTACATTTGTAAATAAAAAATTAAATGTCAATATTTAATTGGCGTGATTATTTTTTTGAATTTTCTATTAAAAAAATTGTGGAAAATAGTTTGTTAAACTATAATATTAGTGAGAATAATGAAATTGATGAAACATTAAAATTTTGGCTGCAAATTTAGCCTCGTAAAATGAAAGGAAGATTATGAAAATTTTAACCATTGAACAACCTTTTGAAATGTCAATAAAATATGAAGACCAATGGCAACAATAATAATAATAATGTGCAAACTAGTGAAAGATTTCATATTAATCGGTTAATTTTGCTAATTGTTCACGTTGTACTTTTAATTTCAATATAAATAAATAATTACAATCATTTTTGAGCTCATTTCACTTACTGCACTTCTATTCACTTACCAGGTATCTATTTTACTTACGCCATTGTTATTTTTTGGTTTTCATGGATATAAACAAACACTCGGGAAATGTAAGTTACCAGCATTGTTAACAGGATCGGTAAATGCATGAAAATACACGATTGTGCAAAAAAAAATTTTCCTATAATTTACATTAGTTTTACTAACGTAAAGACAACATTACTAAAAAATGTTGAGACAACATTATTCTAAAAAATATTGACTTACAGATAAATGGCATCAGTTTGAAAAAAATTTTAATGATCAATGCAAAAATTAATTGTAATTTTTTTATAAAGATTTATTTTAAAACCAATTTCAAAAATCTTGTGTGTTGCCCCAGATAATCTATCTAAGACTGGTAAAATTTCAAGTCAGTCTGATGAAAATTGCTGGAGTCGTTTGCTCATCGTTTGAGAAAAATGTATGTAAAGTTTCAAAACGTGCTTACCGTTTTGTATGTTTATGCCCACCGTTAACGCCATCTGTGAGTTATTTATAGAAATATAACTGATCGTAATGAATGAAAGTCGATGAAACTAAGAGGCTCCAAAATGCTACATGCAGCAGAGCAGCGTGGAAGAGTTTTGGAAGGTTTTCAACTGTTCGAATTTGTTTCGGAGATCGGGTTCAAAACGATTCTTAAAATATTTTCGCAGTTATAATTCCTTCTGAGATATTAAATGCATCATTTAAGTTTTAATTCTCTAATTTAAATCCCTCATTCAAATATTTAAGTTTTAAATCCATTCTAGAGACGTTAAATACATCATTTAAGTTTTAAACGTAACGTTATGTAAAGCCTTAAGGTCACAATTTTGGGCAGACATAAACTTTCGTCCTTACCTTATTCAGTTAATCGGCTTTATAAACGCGCATTCATAAAGTGAGCAGATATTTTCGATTATATAGACAAAGTTACTTTTGTCATGACATCTATACGTATATATAGTTACTATTTAAATAATATTATTTATACCATTTATCTATTTACTTTACTTGAGAGTTCTGTTAGTGTCTGCTTACTTGCTTGCTCACTATACGGATAGCATGTTTGTTTAAATGAAATGGCGCAGGAGATAGTTTAAATGTCATGGAATAATATACTACTTCATTTCACACAGTGTCTTATCACACAAACAATGTAAATGACAATTCTTATAGAAAATAAAAATGTTTATGTAAAAATTTTGTCACATCACTCTTACAAATCTAATAATACTATTGAAAATACTTATAGGTATGTATACATATAGTAGAATGCAGCTGTATAGCGAAATATAAATAGGTACAGTGGAAAAACTACTTTTAATTTAAATGCTGATCGATCCAGTTTACAAAAATGTTATTTCGTAATTGAAAATAAAAGTATTAGATATCAATATTGAAATAAAATTCTATTTCATATCAATAAGGAAATGTATTAAGGTATAAGCAGAGAACTAGCTTTAGAAATCTTTATAGTTTTACCTCTTCTGTATTGTATATACATTACAATTTTTTCAAGAACTGTGTAAATGTCTAGATTAAATAATTTAGGATTCCTAAAATATCGTAAATTTTCAGTGGTTTGTTTGTAGTTATACTATAATATACAATGGAACTAGGTTATTATGACTCGGTTATTATTATATAAGATTCCTGGGATACCACCTCCCGCCAAAATAGACCATAGGATTCAACATACCTATGAACCAAAATGTACCGTTTGCACATAAAAAAGTTCAAAATTTACTTAAGGTACGATCACAGTGTGATCGGTCGAACAATAGTCAATTTTCACAATTTTTTTTTGGATGGATAGGATGGGGGAATGATGTTATCTGAAAAAAAAATCAAATGAATTCTCAATCTGTACGTAAGCCTCTATGTTCCTATGGGAGCTTTTATATTTTTAAAATCAACCAATTTTTTCACACGGAAAACTGTAAAAAATTGTGTACTTTTTAATCAAACCGCCGCCATTTTTTCAGATTTCAAAAAAAAGCTCCCATAAGAACATAGCAGCTTACCTACAGATTGATATTCCATTTGATTTTTTTCTTTTCAGATAAAAACTGCGGCCCAATCGTCGGCACCAAATTTCGCCCTATTTTAAAGACACTTTTTTCAAAAAATTATAATAATTATAGAGAATAAATAAAAATAAATAAAAAAAAAATATTTATGTAAATTGTCAAATAGGGGTGTTAATCGTAAAAAAAATTCATTCCTATTCCCCCATTCTATCCATCCAAAAAAAAAAATTGTGAAAATTGCCTATTTTTCGGCCGATCACACTGTGATGTTACCTTAAAAATTCACATTTTTGTACGTTGTTCAAAAACGCGTGAACCAATTTTAATGAAATTTGACAACAGCGCACTTCACAGGATTTCGCTACTTTCAGTAACCAAAGAAACCAAAACAAAATATTGGAGAATGGTTGAAACCACCCCGACCCTCAGATAAATTTATTCAGAATTTTCTTAAGTATGATGATAGGGTTCTAAGATTATTTCAAGGGGGAGATTTATTCATTATCTTTATTTTCTGATTCTTGTAAAAGTTTCGTATTTCGCCTAGTTTTGGACACTGATAACCGATATTGTTAGAGCTAATTTAATTTTATTACAGAATTTACTTGGCCGTGGGTACAAAGGCAAAATTTTCTCTTGCAATATTTCCTCCAAATAACTTAGTTACTAGAAAGCTTACCCCGTAACTTGCCTCGACACATGTTTTCCATATACGACGATGCATTAAATTCTATAATAAAATTCAATCAATTCTAACAACATCGGTAGAAAAAGACATCAATATTTAACGGGATTTCACGATGGAGGCGTGGTTATTATTACTCCGATTGCGATAAAAATTCGTAACGGATCATCCAGGAATCAAACCGTATAGTTTCTAAAAATTTCACCACAAACGATCAAGTGGTTCCGAGGTTATATTCCGAGGGATCTTCAGATATGCAAACGGACAGACAGATACGAAATCAGAACTGTCAAGGAAGTTTGAATGGAAAGATATTTATATTTCAAAAGTGATCAAAATGCTTTCTTCGCTACTTTAATAGTCTCGAAAACAGTAAAGACAAATTAAAGAATTTTTCAACTTGATATGGCAATTTAAAGTAATACAAATCCAACGAATACTTGGTAGCTACTTTTACAAGTTAAGGTCTTGACGTGATAATTTCCGATTTTTTATTTTTAAAGATGTTATAAGTAAAATATTGAGTGCACACGTAAGATTTTAGATTAAGATTTGAGCTTTTAATTTTAACGTAACGGCTTTTAGGAAAATCAGATGTGATATTAGTAGTTTGATTGGTCGAACCATATTCACCCTATTTCAAATTTTACCGCCAATTTTATAGTCAAAGCCCCTCCAGTAGGTCCGACCCTCGATTTGAAAACATCAGTAGAAAGATTTTTAAAAATGAAGGTTGTGTCAATTTAAACTTTTTTTCTATCAGTTATAATTTTCGAGTAATTTGACAAAATTAAATTTTTACCCCAAATTTGGGTGTGAATTTCAATGGCGTTTTGGCCAATAAAAAAATACGTGTCTGTTATCTTTCTTTGTTCTACACACCAATCAAGTTTCATAAAAATCGGGAATTATCACTTCAAACATCACATCACCTGTTAGTGGCGAAAGTGAATTTTTTCGTTACAAATTTTCCTTTTAAGACAATAATTTTCGCTCAGTTTTGTCATAAAGTAGTTCAATTGTACACAAGTTTATACACCAACGATAAATATTATCTAAGTTCTGGATTTACATAATATTCTTGTTATAATTTATGTATATAATATCATAAATTTTTTTTTAACCAGTAAATAATATGTTACAAATTATAAACAGAACGAATCTTCTCCCGCTTGTAATTTATGTCAGCAAGATACTGACTCAATGTCTCAATACTACACCATCACCAACCATTCATAGTTATCGCCAAGTTTGTTTTTGTAAACACAACTTTTCTCGCCTATTACTCTCTTGATACTCTTTTCTTCGATGTTTTTTCTCATTCTCGCATGTACGTGTGTACCAACTTCAAATCAGTATAGGGTGGTTTGTTTTAATAAATTTATTTATTCATGTTCGGGCTAGGCTAGGCTAGGCATGCGAGTGTAGCACGCCTGCGAGCAAACTATATAGTGAGACAGTTAACAAAATATGTTGCCGTAAATTGGTACAGAGTGAATAATTTGTTTGGCTTGTTGTATGTATGTATGTATGTATGTAATATTGTGTACATACACATGAATAATTAATTAGTTGAAAGAAATTCACGTCTAATTTTAATTTAATCAACCTTTATGTATTTGGCACACCAAGGTTAATTTATGTACACGTTTCTCTCGTTACATTTTGTTTAATATGATAGGTAGACGTACTATAAACTTGTATAAATGAGATGTGTAGATTTCGCAAAATTTTATCAAATTATTCACCCGCTTACGTATAAAATAATTTAAAGAAAATTTAATAGACAAACGAATTTAAAATTCTAATTTTATTCTAACATGTTTCAGGATAATTAGTTTGGGTTATAGTTCCATACCAAATCGACATCATCCAGAAAAAGTTTTTGTATATCAATAATAATTAGGTAACAAAAAATTGAGAACAGACTTGCGGCTCATTATCAGTGTCATCATCATCATCAGTATCCTGCCGTAAGAGTTTTTAAAGCAGTAATTACAACGCTTTTAATATCGAAAAATTATATGATTCAATATTTTTTTATTACTCATGCGGGAGAAGTACTAACTTAGGGCATACATTTTTGCACGCAAAATAACTGTTTGCTCACTGTTCTCTTCTCACATACTATTTTGCGTGCGGAAAGTATACTTTCCATACGCAAATTGACAATAAAACACGCAAAATTTAATCAAAACACGCAAAGCCGCTTCTTGATTTTTCATTTAATAAATATTTCATAAGTATTTCTATAGAAACCACCAACAAGGTAATTTACACAATATTTAATTCAGAAAAAAAAGACAAATACTCAAAAATGTTATTTTAAAAGGTAATAAAAAATAGTAATTATAATAGAAAAAAGTATGTAAAATTCGTAATAAAAAATAGTATGTGTAACTCGTACGGGATTGTCGATGGCCCACTCGAGCAAATAAGCACACTCACTACGATCGTGCGTTCAACTTCGCTCTCGTGAGCAATCGACGATTTCCGGCCCTTATTGCACAATATACATTTTTATTACTCATGCGGGAGAAGTACTAACTTGCTGCACTAAATTTTGTACGGAAATTAGCTGTTTATCCACTGTACTCTTCCCACATGCTCTTTGCGTGCGGAAAGTATAGTTTTATACTAGCTTTTTTTGAGGAGATATTTCTTTAATTACAGA
The DNA here is from genome assembly GCA_035578155.1 of Brachynemurus nebulosus. NCBI lineage: Eukaryota > Metazoa > Arthropoda > Insecta > Neuroptera > Myrmeleontidae > Brachynemurus > Brachynemurus nebulosus. Next base: position 27,147,234 of record JAPWDM010000004.1, on the reverse strand, counting down.
AAGATCAGATTGGTTACACTTTTGACTCGTTGTAAGCAATATCAAAATTGAAATAGCATCATATGCCTTACTCTTTTTACGTATATGCGAATTTTATTATTTAAAAAAAGTAAAATATATGACTCTACTAGCTGTTACCCGCGGCTTTGCCCGCGTGGAATTTGAAATTATGGCATCTTGTTAAAACATATAAAGTGTACTTTCATCACGTCGCTATTACGCGTCGAGTAGGTATCACTACTTTTTCTTTGGAATTTTCCCACAGAAATACAATATTTTCCCCGGAGAAAACATAGACTATAACATTCCTTTAGCAACATGCCAAGTTCCAATAAATCAATGATTCTTTTTTATACTGTTGTTTTAAATATATATTTTCCCACGGGAATAAGACTTTCTACGGGAGTTAGATACTTTCCCGGGATAGAAAGTAGTCTGTGTCCTTTCTAATCGTCTCGGTAAACAATATGCAAAGTTTGAAATCAATCATGTTTTTTTTTTTACTAGTCAGTTGTTATTTCATTGTTTCGTTTTAAATACATTTTCCCTCGGGAATGACATATTTTGTCGGGATAAAAAGTAACCTATGTTTATCGCTGTATATCGTCATATTTGTCTATCATCATTTTTTGTTTCATTTAAAATATACTTTTCCACAGGAATGAAATTTCCCACGGGAAATTTCCCCGAGTATAAAGTAGTTCTTGTCCTTTCTCATCCCTTCTGTTAGCAATATACAAAGTTTGAAATCATTTATCCGTTTTTTAATAGTCAGCTGTTGTAATTTTCCCTTGGGAATGAAATATTTTCCCGAAATAAAAAGTAGCCTATAACCGTCTCTGGCCCGCAAGCAACGTCTGTGCAAAGTTTCAAGTTGATTGGTTAAGCTGTTGAGGCGTAAAAGCCAGTCAAACAAACAAACAAACAAACAAACTCACTTTCGCATTTATAATATTAGTAAGGATTCAAGTGGCTTACAACGAGTCAAAAGTGTATTATAATTTTCATTTTTGTCAACTCTTTTATTATGTTGCCTACAAATTCGAACTAATAAAAATATACAATTTCTACAATATCACTTCATTGCTGTTTTAATGTAAGAAGACTCATTTTTCGTCCTTGCCAAGTTTCCATATTTATTTGAACCTAATTAAAATGGCCGGATAATTAAACTCAGCAATCCACTTACGCCCATAATAAAAACAATAAAGACAGAAAGACAATACGTTTTCTAGTTGATTTTCGAGTCGAAAAGAAATAAAAAAAATGTTAATTAAAGCCCACTTTCCCATCAATTTGATGTAATGTAAAACAAATAGAACTGAAGAGACTATAAGGACAATATTTAAAAAAAAATACCCCTGTCGCAGCATCCTGCATAACATAGCGAATTTCCATTTACAAAAGTACGTTTTTCTCGGAAACTAGTTGATATAGAGTAATTGTAAATAAAAACACCTTCTTTATGTGATTTTTCCGCCTCATTCCGCCAAATTTTTTTCACGAAAAATGTCCAAAACCCCGTAAACGTTTTCACGAAATTTCTTAAAAATAAGATGTTTCGTTCTTGAGTTATCGTGCGGACACTTAGTAAACATATATATAAATGTGTCCGCACGATAACTCAAGAACGAAACATCTTATTTTTAAGAAATTTCGTGAAAACGTTTACGGGGTTTTGGACATTTTTCGTGAAAAAAATTTGGCGGAATGAGGCGGAAAAATCACATAAAGAAGGTGTTTTTATTTACAATTATACTCTATATCAACTAGTTTCCGAGAAAAACGTACTTTTGTAAATGGAAATTCGCTATGTTATGCAGGATGCTGCGACAGGGGTATTTTTTTTTTCAGAGACTTACCAATATGTAATATGAAAGTTTTATATGGTACATTAAAATAGACAGGTCTTACTTTATTTATGAATTTTTTCGTTAAAAATAAAGCTACAACACGTACTTTTTCTGTACTTTGTTTTGAAAATTTTTCTTAACTGTCCAATAACTATACCATTTACCCTACATAGCTAATAACCAAGAAGTCAGACTAGAATGTCTATGTCTCTGTTCCACTTGTAATCAGTGGGTGACGTAAAATCTCTCCACTATGTTGTGTAGGTACACACTGTTTGCAATTGTGTTAGTTTGTTGTTTGCTTCTGTGTGCGTATTCACACACACTACTACAAAACACGTATTATGGGACAGACCAACCGGTCCAATTCAAGTAACAATGTCTAACAATGTATTACAATGCACTCTGCGTTTGGCGACGGACACCGACTCACTACATGCCTTAAGCTGTGACAGGCCTACAAATGGCTCCAAGCGAATTACACTTTTTTGATATTAGTCGGCTTCTAGTGTTCTATGCTAATAACCTTGTTTAGAACTTTATTGCTTATTGGTTTCAAGCAATAAACTAATTAACCTAGAATAATAATTCAAAAACTTTTTTATGTGATTTTTTTCCGTCCGGAATTAAGATGTTTCGTTCTTGAGTTATCGTGCGGATATATATATATATATATATATATATATATATATATATATATATATATATATATATATATATATATAGTGCGTTCGTAATATTTTGAAGTTTCAATGACCTGAAAATTATCATATCTAGTGTATTTCAATTTTTGAAGTGATACCTCCTCCGCTCAAAAAAATCGGATGGAGGGTCCAGAACTGTCCAATTCCGCTACTGACCTTTTTTTCTTATTTTCTCAAAAACTACCTAACCTAGAATAATAGTTCAAAAACCTTTTTTTGTGATTTTTTTCCGTCTTTGCAATGGTGTAAAAAAATGTGGCAAAAACTTGTAAATTATAGCAAATTTTGGCAAAAAACTAATTTTTTGCAAGAACAAAAACCATGTTCCTGGCATCCGACGTGTCTGGCTGAAGAACTCATCCAAGATTTTTGGATTTCCAACGTTCTCACCAAATTTGGTAAACCTAGGACATTTCGTTCGAGAGTTATCGTGCTGATACATAAATACATACACATATATATATATATATATATATATATATATATATATATATATATATATATATATATATATATATATATATAAATTTTAGTGAATATTATTTTTGGTTTCTAGGGACCTCAAAACAAATTTCTGCCATATTCCCGGGCTCAAGTCGTGTCATGAGACCTACTGGAATAGCTGAATTTCTGGAAATTCGCTAAAAGTAATACAAATTTTTCATTAAGTAATAAAGTGGAAGTTTCATGTGGAAATTTTTCTTTATTTATTTTTTTTTTTTTGTTCTGCCTCTCTTTTAACGTACCGGCAAGTTTTCCCTCTTTTTTGTTGTAAATGAGAAAACTGTGTGTGCATTTGTGGAATAAAATTAAATTTACATAATCTACAACCTTCAAACTCCTCTATATAGCAGCTCTCGCGGAACAATTTACAAAAGGGATCATTAAGAAAAATAATTAATGTTAATAATTAACTTTTATATTAGTTCTTTTTAAATCAACTTTTTTTTTTTCACTTTGAAAAAAAAAATTAATAAATACGTACGTGATATACCTATACATGCTGTGACTAAATTAAAGACTTAAATGAATTTCGTGTGTTTTTATGTTTTTTATGGTTCCGTGTTTATAAGTATTATCTTGTCGATGGTATGAGAGTCATATTGTTTCAGTGTTGGAATTTCTTTGAAATCTGCAGACGAAGGCAACATAACAAATAAAAAATTAATTTGGCATAAATTTAACATGGATTTGACATTCAAAAAGCTGTTCGAAATTTAAAAAATTTAATTTGTTTCTTGAAAACTAGTAAAATATTAGCGGTTCCGCACTTCAATGATAAGTTTCGCTCGCCACACTCTTTCGTGCATTAGCTCTGAAATCATTCAAATGAATTAGTAATTTATTACGGGAAAAACAGTGAAAGAAATTTTATGAAATCAATTTAAGCCCATTTTCGTTAACGATTAGAATCCCGTAAAACACAAGCAAGAGAATCTGCTATAAGGCGAGATGATTGTAGTTTTATGAGTTTAATTTAATTTTTCACAAGGTAGTAAACTATTCGAAAAGTCCAAATTTAATTTGAGTCTTAACACCTTCAGATGCATCTAAGTATCCCCGTATCTGTTTTATATAAAATAAAACACTTCTTAATATACCTATACAATATTATTATATATAGAATATAATCTTAATATATACAGAGTGAATCAGAACTGTCGAACAGTCCTTCTAGAGACGATAAATACTATAAGATACTATAGTAATAGCGGATACAAATTTACGTCCAAAATCGCTTATTAAAGGTATTGGAACGCGCCGAAAGGACTTTGAAATAAGTTGCTTTTCGTAAATGTCTTTCGAAAGGGAAAGGGATATCTTTCGTGGCAAATGCAAATTTAAGGTAGCACCTTTGGATCCTAAGTTGCGACATTCATTTATTTTCTTTTGAATCATTCAATTTACTAAGGGTGGTTTTTAAGGGGTGAATTACTCTTTTTAGACATTTCTTTGTTCAAACCTTTCGTAAAGTTTGTTAATAAATGTTCAAAAAATGAATCGAATGACCATTTCTTGGCAAAATTTGGAGAAATTCATAACTGTTGATGGATCACTACACACCAGAATTTAAACAACAGTCACAACAATGCGTAGAAACTGTTTTAAGTGTTCTAAAGAAAACAAGAAGAAAACAAAAATCTCTTCTAGAATGCGGAAGGCATAATATTAATCAACTATCTTAAGAAGGGTAAAACTATTACAGGCAGATACTACACATCATTATGAAGCACACTGAATGATAAAATTAAGAAAAAACGGCCAAATTTGAAAAAGAAAAAAGTACTCTCCGATCGCGACAATGCATCGCTATATTCATCATGGAAAAGGCAGTAATAAAATTGAATGAATTGGGCTTCAAAGTGCTTCTCTATCCACAATATTCACCTGATCTATCACCATCTGATTTTTTCTAATTTCTTCAAACATGAAGAAATGGACCGATGGAAAGAGCTTTGGGTCAAACGATGAAGTAAGACCTGAAATGAATGCTTAATTTGAAAAAGGTTTAACGAAATTACAAAACGTTGGAATAAGTGTATCGAGCTATAAAAGGAGACATTTTAAAAAAAGGATTGTTGAACCCTTAGTAAACTATTTTGGGCACAAGTACATCACACAAATGCTGCTTATTTGTAGATGTTCTATACAGTACCTAGAAGTATTGTACAACAATTCTGCGTCACCCGGTATATAGAGATATGTATGAAAATCTGTTCACACATTATTACCTAAATAATATCTATATACCCACTTGAAAACATTATGAAAATTAATATGTAAAAATATGCAATAGCATGTTAGAAATGTCATTTATGAAAATATGTTATTTAATCTGAAGAAATGGCTTGAAGAAGATAAATGTACATGTGTATACACATATAAATACTAGAAATAATACAAGTACCAAACCAACCGACATACTTGTGAGTACGACAGCATAATAGGAAATTGGTTTCACAGTTATGAGAAGATATGAGATATATGTATAGGAGCGTATATGTGTATGTGATATAAGAAGAAATAAGCAATGAGTGAAACACACATTCCTGCCATACTTTGCTTATTCTTATTACTACGTTTTGCGATTAAAGCAACAAACAAGAAGACAACATGGTCGCACATAATATCACACACATTCATTACGCCGCCACTTGCAAGATTTATTGTAAGCACAATGTATAGTCGGTGACAAAACATTCAAATACAGTGGAGCTTCACTAAAGTTACGAAAAAATTGGTAAACTTAAGTGAAACGTAACTTTAGTGAAGCAGATTGAAGTCAGTGGCGGTCAATTAATTCATAACCATGACTAAATAATAATTTAAGTCATAGGTGAGATATAAGAGAAAACTAATAATTTGGATTCCAGTGGATTGATTGGATTTTATACTAATGTATTATTAAATATATTACCGTTAGAAAGCTTTCCTTTATACATATTATATCTGCTATAAAAATAGTTTTTTGTCTCTTGAATGGACAATTGACAAATACCGTATCTAATTTTCAATCTGTGTAACCAGTCACGATTTGCTTTGGATTCACCAAATCCTCCGAATTGATTATTAAGTATTTTGGTATTTGTTGTTCAAATTTATTTATTATATTAAGTGAAGTACGGAATTGAGTAAGTAGCCTTTAATCAGATCATTGGCTTTTTATATATCTGGAAAAATTTTTAAAAATTCTATAAATCTAAATTCTAGAGTTCTTTTTGCATAGAAAAATATTTTTATTAAAAGACACCACTGATTTGTTTACGTTTTTATGTTATTAGACTTCAGAATTTATGCATTTATAGTTCAACTCATAACCATTCTGTGTTACGCTATGTAAAATAGGTGACTAATATTATTTCGCTTTGTTTTTGTAATATTGTCTGATTTTTCACTTTAAATAAATATAACTAGTAATATTTATGAACTTTAAGTCACAAACGAAGTTCTAAAATTCAACAGAGAAAAGATTTAATTTGAATACTCTTATGACATCCAAACCAATTTCTTTAAATTATACTATATAATATTGTTTTTTTTGTTTTGTTTTTTTTTTTACTACGCATATAGCTTTTATAGAATTTATAATATCTCTGTCTTAAAAATGTATAATACAATAATATTGTTTCTTTCTATTTCTATAAAATCTTAACTGAGGTAAAAGTGACGTCACTTAATAAAACTGATGTTAACTTTACCGAAGCTCTACCGTATATACATATTTGTGAATTAAATAATAATCTAGTTGTAGCCTTTAGGAATTGATATTGGATGATATTACGACATCTAACGTCAAATTTTTAAAGCTGGCGAATAGAGCATTTAATTTATTGTTATGTATTTGAATTGTCATGAAACTGACTGTAATTATGTGTTTTATTTTAACTGAATGATTGTAGTAACGGAAGCAGGTGTGTAAAAAATCAAAAACTAGGGTTTTTGACAGGAACTCAATGGGGAGAAAAGAGTTTCAGAGATATTTATGTTTAAATACGTATAGAGCAATAAAGTATTGGAGTATTAACTTGGAATATTCTTGAGAAATATTATGTCTTCAATCACAAGAAATTCATATTCATTGTTTTTCTTCTAACTTAAGAAAAAAAGATCTGAAAAGCACGATTGTCGATATTAAGTTAAAAAATGTGACAGATTGACTCTCAAGGGGTTACTCAGAAACTTCAGCATCTGAGAAAAGTTAGATAGTTTCTGGGATGTTACCGATGGGAAATCCCATCGGGTATACGACCAGTATCTACATAAGAATGAGCCGGGAAACATCGACTTTTTATAACTCAATTTTGATTTTGCGATTTAGATTTCAATACATAGTAAGATATTACATCTTAAGTACTATTAAGACAACTACGATTTTTAATTTGAAAATAGGGGTAATCTAAGCCTATATAATATAACATACTTAGACACTTAAAAGTTACACGATGACTTTCATACGAAAACTATACAACTACGTTCATTGAAAATATCAATTGACCCTATCCAGAGAGGGTGAAAGGGACCACTAAAATATTCCATTAAAATGTCTACTGTTAGGTAATATTTTTAAATAAAAAAGCTACTTTACAAAAATTTAAAAATTGCATTTTGCCCAAAAAATTGGTTGTTAGACACTATTGTGCAGGGAACCCTAGAATCATACGTTGGTCTACGAGAAACGTTAATCATACATCGACGTCGTTTTGACGGATGGTCTTTTTATGGAGAGTTTTAGAGTTTATTTGCAAAAAACATTTTTTTACATAACAATACTACAAAAGCGAACAAAATATTTAAAAAAAATTGGATTTGGAAAAATTTTTTAATGTAAATATTTTTTACATTAATTTTTTTAATCTTTATCAAAGCATATTTTCATTATAAAAATTAAAAAATAGATAAATACATCAATTGTATCATAAAACATGTGTTTTAAATAATTAATTTATGAACTATTATGAGTCAGTGGACATGTGTGACTTTACAGAATGTGAAATTTCTCAGTCATAAATATTCCTATAGATATGTAGTTATTTCCCCATTAGGCACATTTGTAAATTTTCTAAAATTTGTTAGTAATTTTTCGAATAAGATCTCAAAAAATAATAAAAATTAAAATATTTTCCACAAAATAAATTGTTAACCTTTTATTAAGTCACTTGAAACGCATTCTTTTGTTTTCGATTCAATATATTAAAACGTCAGTATTATGTCGTCTCTATAAGTCAAGCAGCTGTAATCATCTTTCACATTATCATAATCATAGAATAAATTACTATAACATGCATATCTTTAATAAATTTTAGAAAAATTAGGAAAACTTTTATATGTGAAGTACAAAATCTTAAAAAAAAAAACATCGCGTAATCATACATCGACGTCCTTTTGACGGACACTATTTCAATACAAACAAAACGACAATGACTATAAACAAAATAAATACGTCTTATGTGTTATAACAACAAATAAATTAGATAACAGAAATCTCACAGCAAGCAGGTACCGACAAGTTGTAGTATTAGAGCAGGTAGAGAAGTTCGTTCGTCGTTTTGACGTGTACGTATGATTCTAGGGTTAATAATCAGAGCTTTACAAGATTATGACTTCTCTAAGACTATTCCAAATAAAAAAAGGTACTTCCTCCAACATAAAAGTAAACATTTAAGACTTTATGACTATAAAATTAACAGACTTCTTTACAACACTACCGTTTTCATTATACTCCTTACCATTATTGATTTCTATCAAACAGTTTTAAAGTTTCCACTTCAAAAAATACTGGATAAAATACAGATAGTATTTTGTTACAGTGTGTAGATACTACCACATACACGCATACATTACATACCATATAACTAACACTTAAATGGAATTTTCATATATGAGTTAACTGGAATGAAAACTTCATAATGAAACTAAACAACTTCATAAGATTCATATTTTAATAATTTTATAATTTAAATAAATGAGTCTATTTGCATATGTGTACGTGTTACGTACATATTATATTTGTATACATACATTGGCAAGTATATGTACATATATCGGTGTGTGAGTGAATACCAGTGTACTCGGTGCCGTGTTGAGCTTACTTCTAGATAGAGTTATATTACGTAAGAGTTAACCACTAGTGATGTCAACCTGAAGAGAAATTAGTCGATGAATCGACTAAAGTTGTTTTTTAGACAAAATTAGTCTTTAGTCGAAAATACCAAACAGGTAATAGTCGACTAGTAATCGAGTAAATTTTTAGTCGAATTCATAAATGGGGTAACCTATCTAATCCTTTTTAAAAAAAATGTTTTCTCTTGAATTTGATTATTAATTCTTAATATTTTTTTATTATTATTTTTTTTTAACAAAAAGAAAGCTGAAAAATGAAAAATGAAGAATCGTACCAACGGATAAATTTAAATTTCTGATTTTTCGAATTTTATATAAATAATATAGGAAAAAAATTAAATTAGACGTTTTTAGTCATTAAAAAAAAAATTAATCATTTTAGTCATTTAGTTGAGGGTATAATAGTCGATTAAAAACTGACTAAACTTAAACAAAATTAGTCGACTAAACCGATTAATCGATTAATCATCCGACATCACTATTAACCACTGTGAATAGTTTTAAATTTAATAAATCGTTATAGCATTATTACGCATAAAATAAATCATCTATTTCTTAAAATGAAACACTGAGAAGACAAGAGACTCAAGTTGACCCTCAAAATAAATTTTCATACACTGTAGCCTATTAGCTTAATCGCTTTTTATGGCATATTAACTTTTTACGTAAATTTTTACATAATTACATAATTTGAACTATTATTAATATTTATTCCAGGCAAATTCCTCGTCTCTTCTTTAAATATCAATATTTTTATTTATAAATCGTTTAAAAATGTCGCAGTATTTTATTAACTTCAGATGACAGATAATCACAACCAAAGCATGCTTTAACATATAATAAATCTATGCCATCTAACGTAAAAGCCCCTATACTAGAACGCGATCATATGTCAGAACAGTTTTGACATTTACATATTAATGAAGTTATTTCTGAAAGAAACCTCTGATAACAAAAATTATTATTAATAGAATGGTTACTTTTCAATTTAAATTCACCTCGCGTTAAATGTTTCCTTAATTAGTTACAGAAATATATATATATATATATATATATATATATATATATATATATATATTTCTGTAACTAATTAAGGAAACATTTAACGCGAGGTGAATTTAAATTGAAAAGTAACCATTCTATTAATAATAATTTTTGTTATCAGAGGTTTCTTTCAGAAATAACTTCATTAATATGTAAATGTCAAATATATATATATATATATATTAAACAATTTTTGTTAGACAATATATATATATAAATATATATATATATATATATATATATATATATATATATATATATATATATATATATATATATATATATTAAACAATTTTTGTTAAATACAGTATTTTGATCCTTTATTTACGTCTAATACTTAAACCATTCTATATTTCCTACTTTGACGTCTAGATGTCACTCTATGTGTCATATTACTCATATTACACGTCTCTTTGTATACCGGTTCCCAACTCCTAGTGTCATTAATATTTCTTTGTTTGGATATAGATGTCGACATTTTGTAAAAGAAAAACATTAATCAATAAAAATTTTTGGTTTGTATCTTTTTAAAAACATTTTCATTGGATTAAAAAAACTTTCTTTCATGCTTACTAAGAAAAAAAGTGGGTGTTAATTTATTTGTCAATTTTTATAAGCCAGTTTAATTACACACCTAAAAATAGTGCTCATATATAGGGGCATTTACGTTATATATAGAAAAACGCCGTGAGCAGCGGGGCCCCATCACGGTAGTCGAATTTTCCCCTTCATCTTCGGTATTGAATGTCTACAAGCGAAATGTGATTGAAAGTCTACAACCGAATTGTCATTTTGTTGGTTTCAAAACTGGTGATGAGTGTTCGGCTGATCGAGACTTTAAAAAAAGGTTTTAAGTATTTAAGGGCTGTATCTCAGTAAATTTCAATTTTGTGCCGAAAACAGGTAGCAGAAAAAAAGCCAACACAATTCGTACGAGGACATTCCTGCCCATGTTTATCCGCTAATTGCCTTTATGTTTTAGTTTTAAATATTAAAAAAGGACCTTCAATAGTAAACTGGAAGGCCTTTATAAAGATATTTTTTCTTTCCAAAAAAATCCAAAATTTCTATTTTATAAATACTAAAAATTCAAAATTCCTAATTTATAAATAAACAGTGACTTTAATAACATTTTTAAATTACTTAATATGTACGTATTTCATTTGTCATAAAAGTAAGTTCACCTTTTTTTTAAATTTTTTAAAATTACTATTCGCCTACTTGTATTTAGAATAAACATAATGCTTTTAAAACACATTTAACAATAGCATTCAATTCCGATGTAAAAATGGGAGAAGTGGGGGGAAAAGTGATGTGGACTCCCTACAAGGTACTAGCTGGATACTAACTGAATACACGTACAAAATTTCAGCCCTCTAGGTTTCCTTATGGAGTCTCTAGACGTGTTAGAAAACAAGCAAAAAAATTAAGGAAATATTGGCGTAAAAATCGTGGGGGTAAGGGTTAAAAGTTGAAACCTCCAAAAAACAGTGTCTGGCTATTAGCTTAACCTGTACACCAAATTTCAGCCCTCTAGGTTTATTTGGGGAGATTTTGACCCGAACGAAACTGTTAAAAAACAAGAAAAATCATGTTCTTTTGGGTATAAAAATGGTGGGGGTAGGGGTTAAAAGTCGAGACCCCCAAAAGGCACCCCCTTGATACTAACTCAATCCGAATACAAAATTTCAGCCCTCTAGGTTTATTCGGGTGACCTGTGAGAGTGGTACAAACTTCGAAAACGTCGAAAATGCATGAAATTGTAGCTTAAAAATGAGGGGGGTGGGGGTAAAATATTAAAACCTCCAAAAAGCACAACCTAGGTACGAACTTTATCAACACACCAAATTTCAACCCTCTACGTTAATTCTGGGGGGCTGGGGGCCTGTTAGATCCAGCGAAAATCGTTTTTCCCCCCTCTACTCCCACCATATCATCCTAGGAAGCTGAATTTTGGATATGTTGTAGATAATTGACCGAAACATTATTTAAAACCGATTTGGAAAAGTTTTATTGCTTTTCCGCCCCCCACAACCCCCTTAAAGGTCGGGTCCGAAAAAAAATTTGCCCAAAATTTGACCCCACTTTGATAGTATTGTTGTGCATCGGAATAAGCCCCACTTACCAAATTTCATCTCTTAACCTCCATAGGGGGGCCCTACACATATTAAAAGGTTGCGGGAAAATATATATATATATATATATATATATATATATATATATATATATATATATATATATATATATATATATATATATATATATATATATCAGACATCTTTTTTTTTTACATAATCGTGTTCTACGGGTCCGAAAACGGATAGCGCCCCTGGTCTCGCCTCTCGCAGCTCTTATCGTATAGACTGTATAAGTCTAATTTTTCGGAGAAAATTCGACTAATAATTTTTTTATTTAAAGTGTAACCGCCAGGTTTATAAATTCGATTTTTATTGATATTTATGAATTTTAGCAGACGTACATAAAGCTTTTTATGCAACTTCTACATAATTTGACTTTATCAACTCACCTTCTTAGTCGAATTTTCTCCGAAAAATTAGACTTATACAGTCTATACGATAAGAGCTGCGAGAGGCGAGAGTAGGGGCGCTATCCGTTTTCGGACCCGTAGAACACGAATATGTAGAAAAAAAAATGTCTGATATATATATATATATATATATATATATATATATATATATATATATATATATATATATATATATATATATATGTATTTTCCCGCCACCTTGTAATTTGTGTAGGGCCCCCCTATGAAAGTTAAGAGATGAAATTTGGTAAATGGGGCTCATTTTCGAGGCACCTCATACTATCAAAGTGGGGTCAAATTTTGGGCAAATTTTTTTTCTGACCCGACCTTTAAGGGGGTGGTGGGGGGCGGAAAAGCAATAAAACTTTTCCAAATCGGTTTTAAATAATGTTTCGGTCAATTATCTACAACATATCCAAAATTCAGCTTCCTAGGATGATATGGTGGGAGTAGAGGGGGGAAAAACGATTTTCACTGGATCTAACAGGCCCCCAGCCCCCCTGAATTAACGTAGAGGGTTGAAATTTGGTGTGTTGATAAAGTTCGTACCTAGGTTGTGCTTTTTGGAGGTTTTAATATTTTACCCCCACCCCCCTCATTTTTAAGCTACAATTTCATGCATTTTCGACGTTTTCGAAGTTTGTACCACTCGCACAGGTCACCCGAATAAACCTAGAGGGCTGAAATTTTGTATTCGGATTGAGTTAGTATCAAGGGGGTGCCTTTTGGGGGTCTCGGCTTTTAACCCCTACCCCCACCATTTTTATACCCAAAAGAACACGATTTTTCTTGTTTTTTAACAGTTTCGTTCGGGTCAAAATCTCCCCAAATAAACCTAGAGGGCTGAAATTTGGTGTACAGGTTAAGCTAATAGCCAGACACTGTTTTTTGGAGGTTTCAACTTTTAACCCTTACCCCCACGATTTTTACGCCAATATTTCCTTAATTTTTTTGCTTGTTTTCTAACACGTCTAGAGACTCCATAAGGAAACCTAGAGGGCTGAAATTTTGTACGTGTATTCAGTTAGTATCCAACTAGTACCTTGTAGGGAGTCCGCATCACTTTTCCCCCCACTTCTCCCATTTTTACATCGGAATTGAATGCTATTGTTAAATGTGTTTTAAAAGCATTATGTTTATTCTAAATACAAGTAGGCGAATAGTAATTTTAAAAAATTTAAAAAAAAGTGAACTTACTTTTATGACAAATGAAATACATACATATTAAGTAATTTAAAAATGTTATTAAAGTCACTGTTTATTTATAAATTAGGAATTTTGGATTTTTAGTATTTATAAAATAGATATTTTGGATTTTTTTGGAAAGAAAAAATATCTTTATAAAGGCCTTTCAGTTTACTATTTAAGGTCCTTTTTTAATTTTTAAAACTAAAACATAAAGGCAATTAGCGGATAAACATGGGCAGGAATGTCCTCGTACGAATTGTGTTGGCTTTTTTTCTGCTACCTGTTTTCGGCACAAAATTGAAATTTACTGAGATACAGTCCTTAAATACTTAAAACCTTTTTTTAAAGCCTCGATCAGCCGAACACTCATCACCAGATTTGAAACCAACAAAATGATAATTCGGTTGTAGACTTTCAATCACATTTCGCTTGTAGACATTCAATACCGAAGATGAAGGGGAAAATTCGACTACCGTGATGGGGCCCCGCTGCTCACGGCGTTTTTTTATTGGCCTCGCTCGCAAGTTCGCTCAGCCGTAAACACGGCACTTCCATAAAGATCTTCATGATGTACTTATTGCATTAATAGCTATTTTGTTTTAAAACATAACATAATAAGCCTGTATTATTTGTTTTATAAAATAATTTAAACTACTGTCAAAAAAAAATTATTTAAAATATTAATTTTTTCACATTGCTGACTACTCGTAACCCCTTAAGAGCGGCAAAGAGTTCTCAGTTAGTTATAAAAACTTGCTCGGATCCTACTCTAACTAATTTTAAAATTTCTACTCTTTTCCAAGTGAAATCAACATAGATAGGTAGGTAATTCCAATCAGAATATACAGACCGTTCATAAAGTTGCGGTACAGCTGAAAATCTCAGTTAATATTGACATTATCGAAAAATGACCCAGATAAAAGTTTCATGGGAAGAAATGAGAAACTAGAAAATGACCTCGAATTTTACCTTGAACATGACCTTGGCCAAAATTTGGAGGTCGACTTTGTCTTTTAAATGGAAACCCCTATTTTTGACCTCGGATTCGGAAAGAGTGGGAAACTCTACGTTCAAAACCATATTCATACTTCATATCCCAAAGTCTTGTGGAGGTCACAAAAACGAAAAAAGTATGATACTGGTTGGTCAAGGTCATGTTCAAAGTCAAATTCGAAGTCATTTTCTAGTTCGTCATTTCTTCCCATGAAACTTTTGTCCGAGTTATTTTTCGATAAAGTCAATATTAACTGAGATTTTTGGGAACTTTTGCGGAGCTGTTCCGGCACTTTATGAACGCTCTGAACAGCTCCGCAAAAGTTCCGCAAAATCTCAATTAATATTGACTTTATCGAAAAATAACCCGGACAAAAGTTTCATGGGAAGAAATAAGGAACTAGAAAATGACCTCGATTTTGATCTTGAACATGACCTTGATCAACCAGTATCATATTTTTTTCGTTTTTGTGACCTTCACACGACTTTGGGATATGAAGTATGAATACGGTTTTGAACGTAGAATTTCCCGCTCTTTCCGAATCTGAGGTCAAAAATAGGAGTTTCTATTTAAAAAAACAAAGTTTACCACCAAATTTTGGTCAAGGTCATATTCAAGGTCAAATTCGAGGTCATTTTCTAGTTCCTCATTTCTTCCCATAAAACTTTTGTCCGGATCATGTTTCGATAAAGTCAATATTACCTGAGAGTTTCAGCTGTCCCGCAACTTTATGAACGCTCTGTATATTATAAGAACAGAATTATTAAATTAATGTAATAAATCTAGATATATGTTCTAGATTTGAAAATTGTCTGTACAGAACATAAGACTGTACGGTAGCTATGTGTTATAATAAATGAAATATTTAATTTTATACGTTCGTTTAATAAATGATAGGTAATTAAAGGTGGACCTGGTTTGATAAAACGAATACATGAACACTCTCACTCAAAAACATTTCCAACAAAAACTATTCATTCAGTTTCAACTTATCCTGCTCCTGCTGTAAATGTGTTCTGAGTTATTTATATTGGAGTAGGTATATGTATTTGCGCTACTATTCTGTATCCGTATCTACCTGTGTAAAAGTAGATGTTGCATAGGATGATCTATTTAAAGATAAATCATTTCTCAACGTATTTTCTTTATAATAAAAACAAAGAACATTACTTACAAACTTATTCCATCAATTTAGCATAAATTTAGTGACCTTAATGTCATATGGAAAATTTACTAAACACCATATATATCCTATAGTTTAATTGTACATCTTTCAAAAAAAGTCTATTGAAATTCTCTCATACAAAATTCATTTTATAAATTAGTAGTAGTTTGAAGATTTCGTCATTATTCACACGTGCTTTCTTTGTTACAATTCCCATACATATAATTTTAATATTCAGATAAAAGTCTTTCGTTATATTTGTAAATTAAAATAAAAAAAACGCCGTGAGCAGCGGGGCCCCATCACGGTAGTCGAATTTTCCCCGTCATCTTCGGTATTGAATGTCTACAAGTGAAAAGTGATTGAAAGTCCACAAGCGATTTGTAATTTTGGTGGTTTCAAAACTGGTGATGAGTGGCCGGTTGATCGGGGCTTTAAAAAAAGGTTTTAAGTTTTTAAGGGCTGAATCTCAGTAAATTTCAATTTTGTGCCGATAGCAGTTAACAGGGAAAAAGCCAACACAATTCGTACGAGGGCATTTCTATCCATGCTTATCCGCCAATTGCCTGTGTGTTTTATTTTTAAATATTAAAAAAGGAACTTAAATAGACCGGTGTGAACCTGGCGCCCGACTTTCGAAAATTTAAAAATAAATAATACAGCTCGTTTGTACTTCGTTTGTACCCGTTTGTACCGTATTTTATTTTGTTTGTACCTCGAAGGGTAAACATCTAGAAAAAATTTAAAAAATGACCCGCGCCCAACTTTTAGACATTTTAATTTTATTAGTGTCATTCGACAGGGGTTCGTTTGTACCCGTTTGTACCTTTTTTCTTTTCGTTTGTACCTCAAAGGGTTCGGAGATACATGATATTCGAAACATTCTAGGTCGCATTAAGTTTGTGTTTTTAGAGACATTGAAAATATGACGACGGCATTTAAGAGAGCTCTATTTCCACACGTTTGTACCTTTTTCCTTTTCGTTTGTACCTCAAAGGGTTCGGAGATACATGGCAATCGAAACATTCTAGGTCGAATTAAACACTGAAAATATGAAGACGGCATTTTATAGAGGTTCGTTTGTACACGTTTGTACCTTTTTTCTTTTCGTTTGTACCTCAAAGGGTTCGGAGATACTTCGTATTCGAAACATTCCAGGTCGAATTAAATTTGTGTTTTTAGAGACATTGAAAATATGACGACGGCATTTTATAGAGTTTCGTTTGTACACGATTGTACCTTTTTTCTTTTCGTTTGTACCTCAAAGGGTTCGGAGATACATGTTATTCGAAACATTCTAGGTCGAATGAATGTTTGACATCCTAGAATGTTTTCGTACGAGGGCATTTCTATCCATGCTTATCCGCCAATTGCCTTTGTGTTTTATTTTTAAATATTAAAAAAGGAACTTAAATAGTAAACTGGAAGGCTTTTATGAAGATATTTTTTCTTTCCAAAAAAATCCAAAATTTCTATTTTATAAATAATAAAAATCCACAATTCCTAATTTATAAATAAACAGTGACTTTAATAACATTTTCGAATTACTTAATATGTATGTAAGGTACCTAAGGCAATTAAGGCCCACCTAAGCAAAATATGCTTATTATTTATATATCTTATAAAATATCAAAAATATAGTATTTAATTATAAAAATTTACTTATTTTTTGATAAAAATTCCTAAAAAAATTAATGAATTTGTAATTATACAAGTCAAAAATTTGATTCTAAAAAGTGTCTGCAATTGGGCCTTATTTCCGACTGGTGTAGAAAATAAGGCCCACCTATTATAACTGCCAGAAATAGTACATTTATTATTTTTTTTAAATTAATTGGGGGATTTTAATTACTTTAAGAATAACTTGAACTTATATATCAAAATATTTTGTTATTTTTACACGTTCAGAAAAGTTTCGAAAATCCTTGAATCCCGCTTGACTGCGTGACTGTTATTGAAAACAACCATAAAAAAAATTACCTAAGTCATTATTTTTAATTTTTAATTTTTTTATCATATTTTTCGAATAAGTCAAGTACTAGGTGTTTGAATATATTAAGTCGAAATAAATAAATATTAAATCTAAGAGTTCTTCTTAGAATTCCGAATCTCCTTGCAACCTCTCTTTGATTGCCATGTCGAGTGACATAGCTTAAGGCTGATGCCAGTGCTTCCTCAGACCACAACGCTTTCTTCTTTTTATCAGCCATACTTCCAAACACTAAGGAATAAAAATAAAAATTCGACCAAACCAACTAAAACTGATCTGGCATCATTAAACAAATGCAACAAATAAATCAAAATTAAATGTGATTAGTTTTTTGTCCTTTTTCATTTTTGTTATTTTTATAGTAGAGTAACTATAGTAATTTAAGGTTGTGCGTCTAATTTTGCTTCATTTGTTAATGACTTCAGACCTGTTTTAATTGATTTGACTTTGTAGTGTTTGATTTTAATTGTGTTGGTAATAAAGCCCAAACAAAATTTGCATGGGCCTTATTATCAACATGTCAATATTTATGCTTATATACATTTTATATAAATACTTTAGAAATAAACTAAATTAATTGATGTAAAACTTAAAGAATATTAATTTTTTTCAATTTTGATAACAATTTGAAAGAAACATACCTTTAAAAAATCATTAATATAACACTCACAATGTGCACAATTTTTATATCAACGAACGAAAATGTAACCTCTAAATTTGTTTGTTAAAATATGACATGAGTTTGTTATTCTGAGTAGCTCAACTTTTGTATCTGGTTTTGAAATGATTGAAAGTTCAATTTAAACTTGTTGATAAGTTAGAGAACTTTTCTTGGTAAGAAATATAGCTAATGGGCCTTATTACCCTCTGGGCCTTAAATGCCTTAGGTACCTTATTTCATTTGTTAAAAAATTGTATTCACTTTTTTTTAAATTTTTTAAAATTACTATTCGCCTACTTGTATTTAGAACATTTAAAACACATTTAACAATAGCATTCAATTCCGATGTAAAAATGGAAGAAGTGGGGGGAAAAGTAATGTGGACTCCCTAAAAGGTACTAGCTGGATACTAACTGAATACACGTACAAAATTTCAGCCCTCTAGGTTTCCTTAGAGAGTCTCTAGACGTGTTAGAAAACAAGCAAAAAAATTAAGGAAATATTGGCGTAAAAATCGTGGGGGTAAGGGTTAAAAGTTGAAACCTCCAAAAAACAGTGTCTGGCTATTAGCTTAACCTGTACACCAAATTTCAGCCCTCTAGGTTTATTTGGGGAGATTTTGACCCGAACGAAACTATTAAAAAACAAGAAAAATCATGTTCTTTTGGGTATAAAAATGGTGGGGGTAGGGGTTAAAAGTCGAGACCCCCAAAAGGCACCCCCTTGATACTAACTCAATCCGAATACAAAATTTCAGCCCTGTAGGTTTATTCGGGTGACCTGTGCGAGTGGTACAAACTTCGAAAACGTCGAAAATGCATGAAATTGTAGCTTAAAAATGAGGGGGGTGGGGGTAAAATATTAAAACCTCCAAAAAGCACAACCTAGGTACGAACTTTATCAACACACCAAATTTCAACCCTCTACGTTAATTCTGGGGGGCTGGGAGCCTGTTAGATCCAGCGAAAATCGTTTTTCCCCCCTCCACTCCCACCAAATCATCCTAGGAAGCTGAATTTTGGATATGTTGTAGATAATTGACCGAAACATTATTTAAAACCGGTTTGGAAAAGTTTTATTGCTTTTCCGCCCCCACCACCCCCTTAAAGGTCGGATCAGAAAAAAAATTTGCCCAAAATTTGACCCCACTTTGATAGTATGAGGTGCCTCAAAAATGAGCCCCATTTACCAAATTTCATCTCTTAACTTCCACAGGGGGGCCCTACACTAATTAAAAGGTGGCGGGAATATATATATATATATATATATATATATATATATATATATATATATATATATATATATATATATATATATATATATATATCAGACATTTTTTTTTCTACATATTCGTGTTCTACGGGTCCGAAAACGGATAGCGCCCCTACTCTCGCCTCTCGCAGCTCTTATCGTATAGACTGTATAAGTTTAATTTTTCGGAGAAAATTCGACTAAAAATGTGAAAAATCTAACATTACAAATATAAAAGTGAAAATATTGCATTAAATTTTTTAAAATTATAAGTAATGAGCAGAGATGGGAAGAAAAGGTCCCTAACAGAGTCGCCATATAAAATATTTTGTACTGGGGGGCTACGAATAGAGCTGGAGGGCTGTCATAAAACGTAAAAATATTATCAATCTTTTTAAAAATCAGTTTTACGACGTTTTACTACTAATACCACATCGTTAATGTTGTTTTGTGTCTGTTTGTGTTTTTTAATTGCCAATATTATGAATCATTTGGCTTGTTATACGTACATACATATCTTATATTTTTCTAATGCAAAAACAAAACCATCTTCAATCTAGAGTGATACAATCTACTAATGCAATCAATTTCGTTTACATTAAAGCAGGTATAAAGAAGGTGAGGTATAGATATTATTTAAATAATCATAAAGGAAACAGAGATATTGTTTACATTATAAATGTTTTGAATTCGTCTAAATTAATTTCTATTATAGTCGACCACTTATTTATTCAACATTAATTTTTTAAAATTAAAATTATATATTATGAAAAATGGGTAATTTTTGATTTTTACTGATTTGTTCTCAAAAGCTTCCTTAGGCTAATCTTCAAATCCAGAGAAAAATCCCCAGTTTTGTAATAAAATTTATAGCCCCCAATCCAAAATATTTTATATGGCGATTATGTTAGGGACCACTGTTTTCCCAAGTCTGGTAATGAGTTTTTATTTAGTTCTGTGAATATAAACCATTTGTTCTTGTACAGTAGGTACTATCGTTTGGATACTTTAGAGCAGTGTTTTTCAACCGCCGGTCCGCGGACCGATAACGGGTCGCAAAATTAGCTTTCCGGTCCGCAAAAGATGTGTGAATTATCAAAATAATTATAATTTTTGTTTCTTAACACATAAAAAGAGCATGCTCTGAAATTTAAAATTTTTTATTTACGGCACGCATGATAACACACATTTAGCACAATATACGGCACAATTCTTTTGTTTCTAAAAAAGAAAACAGTGGGGTCAACTTTATGAATAGATCGTCGACCAAATGGTTGAAAAACGACATTTCATTTTATACGACCTAATGTTATCCCAACTATAACGGTGGAAATGTTTCTAGGCAATAAGGCTATTTAGATTTGAAGAACGGCTCTTAAACATTTTTCTTATGCTTATAAGAAAGTGTTGACATTTATAAGAATTACATGATCGGCTAAGTGGTCGGAAGAGGACATTTTATATATTACACAACCTAATGTTATTCCAATGAAGCGAACGGTGAAAATGATTCCAGGAGATTTTACAGGGTCGTGTCCCGTGGCCAGGGCCGGATTTACCTTAAGTGCCATCTCGAGCATCGTAAAAAATGCTGACCTAAAAATCTAGATAATAATAAAATCTGACTGAAATAACTTCAATTTAATTTTTAAAGTAGTTCCTTGTGCTACTTCAGGTTTTAAAAATGTTAATGAAATACAAACATAATTTTTACTTTATTTAAATTTAGACATGCAACAAGTTTATATACATCAAAAATACTAATGAAACATAAATAAAACCTCATTTTACATAATATTATATTACAAATAATAAATTTATAAGTATTCGTGAAGCTAGATCTTTCTATTAAAATTAAAACTTGTAAATAAATTATAACACATGTTTTTAATAAAAATTATTTCTAAACAATAAAAGAAAAGAAAACAGAGAACTACAGAATAAAATTAATGTGAAAAATATTCTATTTTTCTAATAATCAAACACAACTTTTGGAACCTAAAAGCTAACGCTCGGATTGTTTTAAACTTGCTCATGTGCTTTCGTAAAATATAAAATAGGTTTGAAATATTTTCAGCACCTTCGCCATTTAGATAAAGTAAAAAAAAGACAAAAGGAACGTAATATTTTGGCCTTGATTTATTCGGCAAACCATTATCTAATAGGGACTCGATAACACTTGTGTTTCCACAAAAAATTCTTAATAATCGCTCCATGTTGAAATTATAGAATAAAAATGATTAACCAAAAAAGATGGCAGGTAAAGCAACCCGAATAACAGTATATTAAATGTGAACTACGAAATAAATGCATAATGTAAAAATTTAAATGTGATAACTTGGAATGTCTAGAAAATATTTCTAAAGCTGTTAGGCATTCGTTTAACATTTCAGTACATTTTATTTACTCTACTGTACGAATTCAAAATATCTAAAGCTGATAGCTAAGGAAACTAGATTACATTTTAATACAAATGTAGGAAAATTTACAGAAGAATGTATTTATTTGTACCCACTCTGAATTATTAAATTGTGTTGCATCTGCCCATTTTGGAAAAGTGAAAATATAAGCAACCAAGTATACGTTATATATTGTCGTTTGCGTATATTGAGAGGTAAGTAAGTTAATCAGATGGACAATATTAATTTAATATATTTTTTATTACTCATGCGAGAGAAGTACTAACTTGGCGCACACATTTCTGTACGCAAAATTGCTGTTGGCCCACTGTACTCTCCCCACATACTTTTTTGCGTGTAGAAAGTAACTCTCCACGCGCTAATTGACAATAAAACACGCAAAATTTAATCAAAACACGCAAAGGCGCCTCTTAATTTTTCATTTAATAAATATTTCATAATTAATTCTATAGAAACCACCAACAAAGTAATTTAAACGATAATTAATTCAGAAAAAAAAGACGAACACTTAAAAATATTGTTTTAAAAAGTAATAAAAATGTCAAAAATAGTGATAATAATAAAAAAAAGTATGTGAAATTCGTAATAAAAAATAGTATGTGCAACTCGTGCGGGATTGTCGATTGCCCCACTCAAGCGAACGTCAATTGCCCCACTTCGCTTTCGTGGGCAATCGACAATTTTCCGCACTTATTGCACAATATACTATTAATTAATATCCAGAAAAATAAAAATTAATTTTCTGTTATAATAATTGCTGATTACAATAGGGCAATTTATGGGTAACGAGTTCCTCAACTTCAAAGGCGAATTTTTTCCGATTGCGTTATATCAGCTCCATCACGCTCCTAGGATAATGGTGGTACTATATAAAGAAATAATTCTTATATTCTTAAAAATAAATAGAGGTTGAATTTCATTAATTCTCATTACAGAAATTTTAAGATTTTTGATTTCGAGCAGGACTATTCAAAAATTCAGCTTCCACCATAAATTAAGCCTTATTTATTTTTAAATCACCTGTACGTACCTTTAAAATGAACACCATTATCTACAAGTATGTCGAGTTAGTTAGCTTAACATTTCCACATGTAGGAGTATCCGAGTATATACCTAATACCAATATAGGATATATAAGAATTTTCTATAGATACCATATCTATCTATGTATATGAAATAAAGCTGTGTTTGCCTTTACTATATACATACATATAGTAATACATAAAATCTGCTTGAATACATAGAGTCAGTGATTCGAGAGCCGAGCAAGTTTTATTGCTCATAATAATGTAACATGGGCACTACTAATCCATTACATTTATAAAACTGAATCAAAATCCCGACCGAGCGAGCATGGAAACGGAAGAGCAACATGGGCAATGCGAGTATGAGTCTTTTAAAAATGAGTTTTAATTTATTATAATTGAAATAACCGACAGTTTGTTTTATTTATTTTTATTTGTGCTGAATTTCATTTTATTATTTATACTGACTGGGGGAAGGGGGGGGGGCATGTCATTAATTGAACTGAACAGAATGAATAGAAAATTGATTGAATTTATTATTCCCGAAGATTTTGAGTTGAATATAGTCGAATTGTGGAAAATAAGGGAGCATTAGTTTATAATATTTTTGTAATAAATTGATATAATTTAATAAAAAATATTTAATTTAATACATTTAAGATTTAAGATATAATTTAAGATAACAAAATTGGGTGTTTTCTTGATCCACCTGCAAGTTTGTGACGTCAAGATTCAAGTTTCTAGTAATATTGGAACCAAGGACGTCACTAGTCCATAAGCCAGTGAGATAAGAGCAAGATGGCGAAATATAAATTGTAGATACAAATACAGTACAAACTCTTAAGGGGGAGGGTCCTCCAGACAACAGGATTTTTAATAATTTTTTTTAAGAAACTGGATATATTTATTGTATCAAATGAAGTTACATAGTATAGTACATGTTATGGTGTATTCTCTCATAAATTTCTATGCAAAAAAAAAAATGGCGGCGTTACAGCTGTTCCAAGTTCACTCTTTTAATTTGCGCCGTGGAATGCCCAGCCTCTTGTAATCAACTGAATTCAATCGGACAAAAAAATGTTATTAAAATAAGTCATTACGCTTTGCATATACCTATTTCTGATGAGAAAAAAATTTTTTTTCACAATTTAAAACCAAAAAGAAAAAATTTCACTTCTTTTTTTATAAACAAATTGTTATAAAAATATTTATAGTAATAATTTATGCAAAATTTTAGGTATATGCAAAGGCCAATATCTTAAAGAATATCTCTACAAAATTATCTCTACAAAGTTAATACCTTAATAACTTTTTAAGTTATGTTCCACGGCACGGAAAAAACCTGTTTTGAGAAAAACGCTATTAAAAAGTTTTCGTTCTTGAAAAGTAGAGTTAAAAGCAGTTTTGTCGTTAACTAAAATAATCGTTCTGTTGGGATTAAAACATTAGAAATATATTCCTTAAAGTTCAAATGAACTTTTAAAGCAAAACAAAAAATGAAAAATTTTAAATTTCTGGAGGATCCTCCCGCCTTAATAAGAACGGATTGATTTTTTTTAAAGGGGACAGGAGTGGAAACGGGCGGGAGTGACACTAAGAATAATGTAACTCCCAACGGGACCCACAATAAAAACGGGATTAAAACTGATAAATCGGACAGGATGGGTTTGAGTGAAATTTGACAAACTTTCCCAAGATTGGGAACGGGCGAGAATGGCAAATTAATTTCAGTGGTGGGCGGGAGCGGGATAAAAAAATTACTCCCGGCGACATCTCTACGCGAGAGTCTTCTCCACCATATGAAATATAACATACGTATGTATTGTAAAAAGTGATGCAATATCCCAGAAATAATTTTAAAAATTAAGTAATTTTACCCTCTTACTGGGCAAGCTTGTTAACCTCTTCAGTGGCAGTTTAAATAGGCCTAATTAACAGGGCCCTAGGTCTTCAGAGGCCCCGGGGCACAAGGTATATTCGAGACCCCTACGCCGCCCCGGGCGAAACAAAAAAATTCGCTAAAACAAAAAGTGACGACCTTTTTTTTGCTGCCCTAATTTTACAGAAATACCGCCCTTAGAATTTGCCAAGAAATTTACAAATTTGGAATTTCTTGTATTCTCTTGGGGACCCCCTTTGTTTGCCTCGGCCTAGTTACGGCCCTGGTAATTAAGTACGTTCGAAAACCAACATTGAATATTTTAATCTAAATTTTAATAAGTATTTAAAAAATGTTATGTTACCGAATATTCCATTTTAGTAGTCCAGCACAATTGCTATACAATTAGTTTGTTGCTATGTTTTTGGCATCAAAAGAGTTAACCATTTAAAAACTACCATTAATTTTGGTTTTCGGTATTATCGACCTACCTCATAAATATTATAAATTATACGGACCTCTCCTGCATAAGAAACTTATCCCGGGTCTTTGTGTAGAATTTTATCAAAATCTGGCAAGTAGAAATACGGGCGGAATGTAATGAATTAATCTGAATTGAAATGTAGAAAAAAACTAAGATTACAGTGTCCAAATGTATTTAGGAAGCGAACAAGAGAATCATTTCTAAACTGTTGACAAAAGAAAAATATTTTGGCAGTCACACAATTGGAGATTGGTGGATTATCTCAAAAATAATAAGTTATTATTTTTTATTTACGACGGAAAAATTCTTTTTTGAGTAAAGATCATTATTTCTTCTTCTCATAGTGTCGTAGATTTTCTGACAAGAGTAAATAAATATATCTAGGTACGTTGTCTTAACTAACAATACGCATGTATCATACAAGTACTATACAAAACAAATTGTAAACGAAAGTATAGAACATACAATAAATACTTCGTTAATAAAACATAATTTTTTGATGTACGAGTATGTTACTTCTCTTGTTACACTAAGTCGTTGCGACACTACAAATTACTCCAATAAGATGAAAGAAAGTCTGAAATATTTGTGGTATTCGAGTCCAGACTTATTTATGTAAGTATATTTAATACATCCATTTACAAATAGTATACGCATGTTAGAAGTGAATGTTTTATAAAAATGTAGGGGAGACCGGGGCATGTTGACACAGTTTTTAGTTTTCGAGTTTTCTAATTTTTTATATTACAGCTATTTACATGTTTTTTATACTCAAATATAACTTGATTATTAAGCTTCATTTTGACACCTATAAAAAAACTCCCTACTATCATACCTTATTAGATACTTAACTTTTTCTTGAGCGATGTCGCCTGTATAAACATGCCCCCTTTACGGGGCATGTTTATACAGTACCTAGGGTAAGTTTACACACTTTTCGAAATAAGAAAAAATAGGACTAACAATTGTCAAAAAAAAAGAATAAATAAATAAATAAATATGCGAATCAGAAATCAGTTAGGATGAGTCACAGTCAAAATCACTGTCACAGTTCATGCACACAAAAAAGATTGCATCAGTTTCAATAGACCTACACCATAGAACACTAGAAACCAACTAACATTAAAAACGTGTAATTGGCGCGGAGTCATTTGGAGTCGTATCACAGCTTAAGGCATTAGTCAGTCCGTGTCCGTCGTCGAACCCACAGTGCATTATATATACATTGTTACCATTGTTGGTTAAACACGTTGAACAGCTCTCTCTGGTAATACGTGTATTGCGGTGGTGTGCGTAAATACGCACACTACTAAAAACACCAAACTAATACACTGCAAACAGTGTGTATCTACACAAATAGAGTGGGGAGATTTACGTCATAAATTCATTACAAGTGCAACAGAGACATAGACAATCTAGTTTGACCCCTTGACCTACACGCATGATGTGCGCATCTCTTACATTGTATGCACTGTATCCAATGTGCACCAGGGTTAGAATTTTTGAATTGCTTTAAACAGTATATGCAAGCACAGTTCTCATCGCCATTTTCATTGACTGATTCGCATGAATCGTCATCTTTTGGTTTCTTAAAAAGGAAAAGCCTAATGCCAGATGTTTCAGCGATGTGTTACTCAGAAGGCTAGATATAGACACGTGTAGAACTAGAAACCGATTAGTCAGTATGCAAAAGAACTCGAAAGTGCTACGGAAGTAGACGGAGTACATTCGGAAGAAAGCGTTGATAAATCAACAAATAAAACACGATTTAAAAAATGTGTAAACATACCGCATGTGCCTTGTGTAAACTTTCCCCTTCGGCATATTTTCAACAAAATCTAACTTATAATTTTTTTTAATGAGATTAACATTTAACAAGCTATCTTAAAATAACCGTAAAAGAATGGCCTAACAAGATAATAATCTATTATGAATTGTAAAGATCTAATAGTATAATTACTATTCACACTAACATAATGGTGTAAAAATTTACTCATTTAAAAAAAAAATCATAAATTTTGCTCTACGTTGGTTGTACCGGTTGCAAGCTGATGTACTTGTAAATTGCAGTCTCAGTAACTTATTTGGTCTGACAAGTGCTGCGCTCCGATCAACGGTTTGTGAGGTATAAGGATTGTGTAAACTTACCCCTGTACCAAGCTTGGCCCGTTCTACCCTATATATGTATTATTATTTTAATAACATTTATATTAGAGTCTGCCTAAGGTGGATTCATAAAACATACGTCAATAACAAGGTAATTTTTTGATATCATTATACTTGATTTTCATAACGACATCAAGAAAAATTTTTTCTTTAAGACGTAAAGAACTAACCGAACTTCTGGCAAGTTTATCTTTGGAATCACTGAATATATTTTCTTTTTGTTACTTAAAGTACCTAATGCGTCTTGAAATTATAATACGGTATATAGCTATTTTCAATAGGTTTTCCACTTATAAGTTAATTTTTAATATTTTTAATATTGAAATAATGGTCCTATCAAACGAACTCAAAACCTGAGATCATTTATACGAAGAGCACAAAGGATTGAGATTATAGATTTCATTATTACCTGGCAGCCTTGTGGTAGGTTACACAATTAAAATTATTTTCATTAGATACCTAAGATACATGTCGATAGCTATGTCCAAATACCCATCCAGATCCAGGTATCACTCATAAAATTTTCAACAGGAGAATCTTGTAAACCGTGAGAGATACACTTTCAGTTAACTTAGATAAATTGTGCAGAAGCACTAGACGCGCTGAATGTTATCTTCAATTTTCCTACATTCCATGTAGTTGAGGTGCTATTGTCAAAAAACCCATTATTCCTATCGAATCCATTAATTAGTAAATGGAAAGTGATGATCTCAAAACAATTAATGGCTTTAAAAGATTTTCTGACTCCTGTAAAACTGAGTATTGCTAATTTGTTCCATTTTAAAAACAAAACGGAGTCGATAGGACGCTTCTCGTTTACGAAATCCGCATAAGGGACGCTCTCTATATTACATCATTTCATCATTTACTCGTTCTTAGTAACAATTACCTTATCGGTATAATGACGTCAGTACATACAAAGCAGGTACATACTGTTCAAGACAAACTGAGCCGTTCAGTTAAACAGCACAATATGAAGCCATTAATAGAATGATTTATAATTAATACAAACAAATAATACGATGCCATCCGTATAGAAGTGTATGTAAACATGACCTAATAATATTAATACAATATAATAACCGACAATAACCAATACAATTTTGGTATTAACGTAGTTCCCAGATATTATAGAGTTTAGGGTTCCGAAGAAAAAAATCCCGAGCCCTTATCTGTTCGTTTGTCATACTTCCATACATTTTGCATATACGTGTTATACGTGTTACATATACATTTCAATTAATATATTATAGCAATATAAAATTTTACTCAATTTCTTGAAGTATTTTCCCATATTGAAAAGGCGGGATGAAAATTTTTCTTTCACGTACCACCTTGTGGAAGGGTATCGTTAAAAAGGGCTCGCAAAATGAAGCAGAGGTCTATTTCGCAATTTTTCTTAATTTTAAGCCCCGTTTGCTGAATAATGAGCTTGTAGTCCACCGTAATTTTTCAACTATTGATTTAAGAAATTAAAAAAAAAACTTACTTAAAATTAACAGCTGAGACAGCTCACTTAACCTGAGAAAATCGTCTCCAATAGTAGAAAATTTGCATCGAGGTCCGATTCAGTACTGAAAAACAGCTTTCAAAAATTCAAGTTCAAATCATTAAAGGAAATGCTGTAAAATGTACAAAATTTTCATTTTTTGTATGTACCTGCAGAAATAAATTCAGGTACCCTATCGCGTGGAATACTGCCGAAAAGACCTTTTAAAAAAAAGCTTCGTTTGCCAAATACTGAACTTCAAAGTTTGTATGTTTCCTACTATAACTGTAGCAGTTATGGACGAGTTAAACTAAGACGTTTGTCGAATATATTTATCAATATTTAGATAAATCCTAATAAAATTAATTAATAATAAATTATAAAAGGAAATTTTAAATTGGGGTTTTGATGACACTGGAAGTTATAATTTTTAAGGATATTTTGGAGTAATGGTCATCCAGGAAAACAAAAATGTGTTTTTTTCCTAAAGGCTACCGGTTTCGACTTTTATAGTCTTCTTCAGGCCTATAATTGTATTTGTATGTTGCACAACATTAGCAACTGTTGCTCTTCATTTTAACTCTCTAAAGTTAATTCACAAAACTTTGATACTAACCTTATTCGTTTTTCGTGATGGACAGTTTGATTGTATATTTTTTCAAATTATTAAAATTTTTAAATAATGCTTTTCATATCTCTAATCATTTTAATCTTAAAATGTTGCTTTCAACTGCTTTTTAAACTTTTTAATTGTAAATCAGTGTTGTTATTTTTTATTTTTTAATTTCAAATGTCAGTTTGACATACAAATACAATTATAGGCATGAAGAAGACTATAAAAGTCGAAACCGGTAGCCTTTAGGAAAAAAACACATTTTCCTTTTCCTGGATGACCATTACTCCAAAATATCCTTAAAAATTATAAAAGGGTTTAACGTTCGTTTTTAAACGACTAGCCTCTAACAAACTCCACCCACATCGTCACTTTTATTCATTCAATTAGATATTACAACTTTTACTTTAATATAATGTGAGTGGAGGTTAAGAAAAATGGTGTGAAACTATGCCGAGTTTCATCTGGAATTGTGATGGGAAACTGCAGAAAACCTTCACGAACAGGCCACGAAATTCAAACGTTCGACCTATTAGTCTGCAAGTGTCAGTACCAAAGCACGCTCGCCCACTCCACTGGTAAAATAAATTTACAAAAACTTATTTAATTCCAAAAGCTGTGAAAAATTCAAGACAGCCAGCAACCCTGATTTAGTACTTGTCCAACACACATTTGGTGAATTTAATTTTTCCAACAATTTAGTTACTAAATATGTTCAATGTATTAACCAATGTTGGTCGAAAGTTATGTTGGACAAACTGTACGCGCCCGTCTATGCTAAGCTAATATTAGATGATCATGTAGGTTGCAGGGCATACAAGTACAACGTTTTCTAATCTGTAAGAACAAATACTAAGCTATGGATAGCTTTGAAGCTCCTATGTAAACGTATAGAGGTCGACGAGACATGCAATAAGAAGGTAATAATTAATGGCATGTTAATATGTATGCATATGTATGTTCTTGTTATCATCATATATCAAATGAACAGGCATGCTTTAGGTATTTCCATAACGGTTATTACATATTTATTATGTATATATTATGCTTATGTATGTAATGTATTTATTGCGTAGTTCACACATGAGGTGAAGCGGCAAACCTACTTTCAGTGTAAGGTGCCTATATACCTACTTTATGAATCGAATAAAAAAAGATATCTTTCCCCACTCATAAGTGTACGGAAATATTATTAAAGAATAAATTTTTAAATTAATAGAACGAGATACCAAAATCAGACTACTCAACATTACCAGGTAGGTAGGTTTTTTGAGAGTTTCCATCTTTATTACGACCAATCCGTTAATGTAATCAAAAAATTATTCAAATAAGAATTACAGATTGCAGTACCTAGAGGAAACAGACTGCTATAGTCAGGAGCTTTACAACGCGTAAGTTGTGTGATAAAAACATATTCTTTGTTTGGCGTCACATTTTGATCAGTTTTAATGGCGTTGTATTGAGGGAATACACCGTTATTCTCACGTTCTAAATTTCCGCAACTGATAGTAATTTAAATTTTAGAATATAGATATACTTAAATTTTTTTAGTTTTTAATATGTACCTAGTGGAATTTTTATCATAAAATAGCATTTTTATCATGAAGCATATTCACTGATTTATTGAAAATTATCTGAATTTTTTTACATATTTAAACAACAGCAGATTGCAATACAGTACATACTTTCATATAAGATACCAATGAAACAATAGTTAGGGTCAAGCTATAAAGTAGTGATGTCGAGCCGGCGAGGAGTTCTTCAGACAAGATTAGTCATTAGTCGAAAATATCGAGCATACAACAGTCTATCAATCGATTAAATTTTTAGTCGTATTCATGAATAGGGTTTTTTTTAAATTTAATTACTGAATTTTAATATAATTTTAAAAAAAAAAGTAAAAAAAATGTTTTTTAAGAAAAAACTTTTATTTAAAAATGGGCTAAGAAAAAAATAAAATAACTTTTTAGTGAAGTTTGAAGCAATATGCAACATAATTTATAAAAGCTTGAGGCGTTATCATTAATTATTTCTGTTTTGGATATAAGTGTAGCTATTTTAGTTTTCAGTAGTTATCAACTTAATTAAACGCCTCAAGCTTTTATAAATTATGTTGCATATTGCTTCAAACTTTACTAAAAAGTTACTTTATTTTTTTCTTAGCCCATTTTTTAATAAAAGCTTTTTCTTAAAAAACATTTTTTTTACTTTAATTTATTTTCTACTTTTTAGTCTGATCACAATTAATTTTAAAAAAAAAATTAAAGAAGTATTTTTTTTTACCTATATTTTAATAGGTTAACTTAACCCAATCAAATATAACTATGGAACAGTGATATACATGGAATGGATGGCGAACTATGTATTATGGGTGCAAGCTAAAAAGACCATTTTTATCTATATCTGCATTTATCTTTGTCTATCATATTAATAAATAGAAGTTTACTCACTCGCTCCTATAAAAACTTAATTACTTGGTTTGGTTAGTAACTATGGAAATAATACAATTTGTGTTCTCCTCACCTCAGTTTCTGACGGTCTTTTGAGCTTGCGGCCATAATACCTATTTTTGAAGCAAGTATATTGTACACAACTGGGATTGTATCTCTATGCTATGGAAACAAAAAATTGCAATGTAAAACCAATGGACAATATTTGACAATTCGAAATGTCAAAAAGTTGCACATGACTAAAAATCAAAAATTCTTATCTGGGGTGATTTAGGGCAAAACTAATTATACAATATTGCATTGTCATCAAGGTTAGACACGTATGTAAAATTTGAAACCTCTAGCTCAATTAGAACCTGCCTAAATTTTGTTTCCAAGATTTGATCTAAACCAACATACTAACATAGCAAGTTAAATAAAAACTTTTAAAAAAGGAAAGATATTGTTAATCTCATAAAAGTGAAAAACCATACAAACAGATAATTTTTTAGTTTTCATTTTTTTAAGTCCAGCAAATAATATAGAAACATTAATAACTTATTTGTTTTAGTCAGTTAAAAATCATTTTTGTCATTTAGTCAAAGGTAAAATAGTCGACTAAAAAATGACTAGAGATAAACAAAATTAATCGACTAAACCGATTAATCGATTAATCATCCGACATTACTACAATAATAAGCAATAGCCCGTAAGGCATGTATTTTAAAAAAAACATTTCTGTTCATTTCAATCCAAATTTTACATACGCGAATATAATCTAATTGAAGAAGGTTTACATAAATACAATAGCTATTTAAAATTAAGCAATTTTATACACAAATTAATTATACGTAGATAAATAAATTTATTAATTTTATTTTATTATTATTTCATACTTGTTTTGCTTTAATTCAATTGTTAAGTTTACATTTGATTTAAATTTTAAACTGTTTGTTTATCATTATCATTTATTTTTGGGTAAAATCACCACAATTGGATACAGAGTTAACTGTGTTTTATTATAATAGGTATATACTTTGTTAAGTTGAAAGGGAAACTACTGCTCCCAATACAGATGTAAATTCATTTATTTCTATATTTATATATTAATTTATATAAAAAGAAAAACCATTAAACTTTTAATGTCTAGGTAAAATAAAAATATAGTCTATTTGCATTAGAATATACTCGGAAATTTTTAATAAAAGCTCCTAACAATTTTTGGTGAGTATACTGAAATTTACTGAACTTTATTGAATTTTTTGTAAAGAAATGGATAATTTTGAAGGGTTATTTAATTTGCATAATTGCATAGGAATTTGTGTTTTATAATTTTCTCCGTATATATATCAATATGAATGTGGTCTAAAATAATGATGGTAATTTTAAATATCCCTGTCGCAGCAGCTGCATAACATAGCGAATTTCCAAATATTGAGCACGGGCGGATTTCATCTAAGAACACTTTTCAAAATCAGTTCAGTAGTTAATTTTTGGCGCTTTTGGGTTCTCAGGACCCTAACGAATCTCATATAGTGTAGCATACATCCATTTAACAATATTTTATTACATTAGGTAGATAACTATAGTTTTCGATTTTCTTTCAAGGTATATCTACAAATATATATATATATATATATATATATATATATATATATATATATATATATATATATATATATATATATAAACTATATTTTCTCTCTAAAGGAGGAAATCATACAAGAATTTCCTTTCCATAACGTACTCTTAAAAAATCTGGCTAATTTTAATATAAAAAAAAAATGAGACAGAACTATTGTTATTATAACACATACATACATATTGAATAACTAACTAGCACTCGTTTCATCTAGAAAAGAATTGCTAAAACGATGAAGCATTTATTGTAAAAAAATTCAGAAAATTTGTTAATTTTTCTAAAAGATGGTTCACTTAAAACAATGTTTTAGAAGCTTATCTTATGCAATTTTTTACGCCCTTTTCGACGGTGTAAAAAAATTTTGAATTCTGGCCAAATTTTGCAAAAAACGACTAAAAATGGCGAAAAATGGCCAAAAAATCTATTTCTGGGCATCTGGCGTATCTGGCTAATGTACTTGGCCGAGCCAGTCCGGATTCCAGCTCGCATACCAAATTTTATAAGCATTAAACGTTTCGTTCGAGAGTTATCGCGTACTCACGTAAAAACATACATATATATATATATATATATATATATATATATATATATATATTAGCATATATATATTAGCATATGTATATATATATATATATATATACATATACATATATATATATATATATATATATATATATATATATATATATATATATATATATATATATATATATATATATATATATATATATATAAGGTGGTCCAGAATTATGTACCGTAATTGGTGGAGCTCGTAGTACGTTCAAAAATAATGGTACCTTTTCATGTACACTTTTTTTCAAAACTCAATAATAAGGGAGATACAACTCTGTAAAGGGGTGAAACGAAACCAATTATTTCTTAAATATTTTCCAAACGCTTTTGAATAACGGATTGGTATTTTAGGGGTACTTATTTTCCGTTAGAAGGATTAAATTTATGCAAACACTTATTCCACCACTCATGACTAAGGGGAGGTTTTGGGTAGTAGGTGTGAGTTATCACGTCTTTTCTTTTTTAATTTGCAATTATTTAAACAAATTCCTTGATAATATGATTCCTCAGATAATTTCACGCAAAAAAGGTATACTTGTTACATTTCGATAAATATTACCGTTTTCGAGTAATTTAAAGTAGAAGTATCTGTTTTCAAATTATCCCCTAATCATAAGTGATGGAATAATTGATACCATAAATTTAATTATCTTAATGTTTATACGCGCCCTTAGATTATGAATCCAGTAATCAAAAGGGCCCAAAAAATTTAAAAAGAAAAGAGGTCAGTTTCGTTCTACCCCTCTACATTTTACCCCTCTGCTTTATCGCCCTTATTATTGAGTTTTGGAAAAAAGTGTAGATGAAAAGGTACCATTATTTTTGAACATACTATCAGCTCCAGCAACTACGGTACATAATTCTGGACCACCCTGTATATATATATATATATATATATATATATATATATATATATATATATATATATATATATATATATATATATATATATATATATATATATATATATATTAGTGAAGTAAATTTTCGGGTTCTAGAGGCTGCAAAACAAATTTCTACCATAGTCCCGGACTTACCACAAGAGCTGCTGTAATAGCTGGATTTCCAGAATGGCAAATTCGTTAAAAGTTATTTTTTATCTAACATGAAAGAATTCGTCAAGTGCGTGTTGTTGACACGCACTAAGTAATGTCACCTCAGTGAAAGTGTTAATTAATGATTTTTGGCTCGTTTTTTAAGTACAGTGAGAATCCAGCCCTGTTGCGTTTATTCAATATATGCATGTACAACTCTATAATATAGTGACAATACAGCCCTCTTGCATTTATTTAATATATGCATGTACAACTCTATAATTATTATATTATATATTATTATTATTATTATTAATTTTTCCCCCACTATAATCACACAACGAGATTAATATGTCATCCTTCGGTGACATAACTAGAATACAACGAAACTATATAAAACCTTGCTTTAAAAATGCCTGAACGAAAAAGAATAAAAAGAAAACTGAGATCTATGAACGACAAGTGTTTAATAACTGATTATAATACGCCATTATTTAATAATAATATAACATATTTTCAACTTTTCCAGATAACTCATAACTTATGGAAAAGTAAATGTATTATATAATAGTAGAGCAAATTCATTCAGAAGCAATAAACTAAACACCATTTCACCGTGAGAATTTGTGTTCAGTGTGTACAGTATTAGTCAAATTAAACACACCTGGGAGTTTGTCGGTACATATCTATGTATACATTTTTAAAATCCGATATTTTTGAGTAAATACATCGAACAACATCGAATATAGCTATTTATTGGTAGAAATATTGAATTGAAAACATAATTTAAAAAAAAAATTGGTTTAGTAATTCTATTATACTGCACCTAAAATAATTATATACGTACTAAAGATTGACTGTGGTTTTCCATGTATTAGTAAGTTTACTTACGTAAAATTATTTTGTCCTCAATGTATTTTTTAAACACGTTCTTGGTCATAACCTATATAATGCCCAAATGGTACACTATTTTGATAGCTAATATACTTTATATTAAATTGTTGACGTCGTACAGCGTGGTGTCTGAGTTAGTCACGTTTCACAGTATTAATGACTGCAAATGAGTCAATATCTTATATTTTTTACAACGTACATATTTATTCAGTAAATTTAAAATACCAAAAATAATTTATCCAACAAAAATTCAATAAATATTTATTTATAAAACTAAGAAATCGAAATTATTTCGAAAATGTATTCGAATAATAAATACAATACGTTATCTGGAAGAAAATATGCGTAAAATTTTTAATCTCGATATTTACAAAATACATATTGTTTTATCGTTTGTAAAAAATACCTTAGTATGGGGAGATTCGGTGAGGAATACACCTGGTTGTCACAGTCAAAATGGGGATTTCTGTCGGGGAATAAATTGAGATAAAAACATCACTCATATTAGAAAAGCTTGAAGAAATTTTGGTAAATAAGAAAATTTAATTAATTGGTCTTCAGATACACGTAAAGTAACTACTGTGCGAAGTCGTCATTTGGCGGAAGTTTTATACACCGTAATTTTTGTTAACCATATAAATACACTGTCAGTGGGATGAGACACGTTGTTTCCTTGTATCCGTAGCAGGTATTTATCCAATCTTTGAGTGATTTTGTGCTTAAATTATATTTTAAATTATATTTCGTATCTTATCATATTACTAACATTATATTTGAAATAAGAAAACTGCATAGCTTTTTTCATAATATTAAAAGAATGTATAGAAAAATTTTACTAAAGAAAACAAACAGACATTATTTATTTGACGCTTTGAACTGTCAAATACTGGTAGAAAATTAAAAGATTTTGGTTTTTATAGCTCAGGATTTTGTTTTTCTAGAAACATAAAAACAAGGAATTCATTCTATACACCCAGTGTTAACATATTTTACGTTTACACATACACAGTAGATACCATTACTCTGCTTTTAGAGTGAAATTTAATAGGGGGCCTATATGGTGTCTAGCTCCTAAATACTCACAAACTTTGATTGAAGTAGGACTAGAGATAATAAGATATCGACATTTAATTTGATTGCTTCGATTGCAATGAAATTTGTAGGGTGCCATCGAGGAACCAAATCGCACATTTCATCCAAACGATTGAACAGTTCCGAGGTTATTGCTACCAGGTGGAATCTTCGGACAGGCAGACGGACAGACAATAGGACCAACAGACAGACACGAAACCAAAATTTTCAAGGAAGCTTTAAAAGGTAAAATGCGAAGGAAAATTTTCGTCTTGGAGGGATCGAAATTTTCACATTTTAAAAGTGATTATAAGGCTCCCACTACTTTAGTAGTCTCGGAAGCAAAATTACTACAATTTCAATAATACAGGATGAGTATGACCACTCATCCCCAAACTAAAACTGATGATAGGCCACAAAAAGTTGAACAAAAACCCTTAATACCACTCTTTGCTAAAACGTGTAGTTTCGAAGAAAATAATTTTTAAAAAAAATTTTTAAGGCCACTGGTTGCCTACCTTTTTTAATAATGTTGCATATAGCTGGACATGCTGAAATACGCCAACGTCATTTCGTATTATTCGTATCTGCTGTATTCAATTTCCAAATCTTCAACATCACTCACTTTCACGTAAACTAACACGTAATGAAATAATTTTCTAAAGACTAAACATTAAATTTAACTCTTTAGTTACTAAGCACTAAAGGGAAATGTAAAATAAAAGTTACCAATAAAAATACTAATGACCATAAAAGTTAAAAAAAATATTCAAAATAAATCAATATGAAATTAAAGAAATTTACAATCAAACTTTAACTGCGCTTCAACAACAAGAAATCAACAATCAAATAAAAAATATAAAAAACACGTGTCAAAATTTGAATACAAATAAGACCAACATGGTATATATGTATCATGGTATCTGTCATCATAGAATATGACTATGCACTGCATTCGAGTATTCCCAAAAATCTGAAGGTCATATGTATGTATTAATATAATACACCGATATTCATCAGTTCATCACACATACACACATAAACCAATGTATTTGTATGCATGCTAAAACTATTAGACCAGTGATCCTAAAACAATGGCCTCGAAATTTGGAATTAATTTTTTCGAAAACTAAGCACCATAGAAAAAAGTTGTATTAGGATTTTTTGTTCAACTTTTTGTGGCCTATCATCAGTTTTAATTTGGGGCCATGGTTACGACTCAGCCTGTATTTATATATGTAATTTATAAAAAGTGAATAATATTGAGTTTGAGAAAAATTTGAATTTTACACGAAATTTCTTTTTATTACAACGAAAGCGTATACTTTATTTCTAGGGATGTAACGATTCCGAATCTGATACCAATAATCGGCAAGCCAATATATCGGTATCGCCGATTAGAATACAAGCGATACCGATATTACATAGTTCACAAATCGCGCGCGACGTTACTGCTCCAGCGCAGCGTTGCAGGCGGGAAAGAGTACTGATACAAAATGGTTTTCGTAACAGATTTGCTGCAAACAATCTGAAAAAAACTTTGCTTTCTTAACAAAAATCTGCCAAAAGTAAACTTTAATTACTAACTTTGTGTATCGGTTTATTACTATGTGCAATGATAATTACTCTACTTACTTTCTTAATTATAATTTTAGCTGATAATAATAACTGTAATAAATATTTTCTTTGAATTTTGATTTGACATTTTCTTTAAACTTCCCACAAGATCCAATCTCTGTTCAATTTTAGGTAAGTTTTATACATATAAAGGCATACAACCTAATATACATATCGATGGTTTTCGAGAAAAGTGACATAAGTCAAAAAACGGCTTTTCACGTTTTATGTGAAAAACAAACTTTTTTTATGTGGAAAAATGTCATAAGTGTAACTTGAAACGTGGCTAAGAGAGAGCGTAAGTGTCGTTTTGGTTCGAGACTGAATCGCATCGACACATATCAAGAAAACTGTCATAAATCAGTTGTGTTTTGGTGTTGGTTAGGTAAGCATCGGTTTGTTTCCAGATAAACGGCATATCTAAAAAAGTGTCTTAATAAAATTAATATTTCATGGTTCTTTTTTCAGGAAAAGTGACATATATAAATACCCCTGTCGCAGCATCTGCATAACATAGCGAATTTCCAAATTTTGGGGACTGGCGGATCTCATCTAAGAACTGTACCTATTTAAAATAGTTTAGCTTTCTAAGAGTAAAAGATTTTTTAAAATCGGCTGGGTAATTAGTTTTGATATTTTTGGAACCCAAGAACCCGAACGGACTTTGTGCAGCATAGTTGTATCCATCTAAAATAATTTAGTTCTCTAACAGTGAAAAAATTTTCAAAATCGGTCGGTTAGTTTATTTTTTACAATAATGGGAACAGTAAACCCTGGCGGAAATCATACAACATAACCTTTATTCATCTAAAATAATTTTAGTAAAAAGTTTATCCTAACAGTAAAAAACGGGTCCTAGGGATCTCATATAACTTATGGTAGTTCGTAAGGTTCTTGTGGACATCATTTAATTACTTAATGAATTCAAATACTTTAACTTACTAACGGTGAAAAAATTTTCAAAATTTTCGACATTCGCTAAAAAAATCATTGAAAAATATTTGATATGTTTCGATCAATTAATGGTCAACATCAGCAAATAAAAGTTACTAAAATCGAAGAAAAGAATGAGTTATTTGTCCGTAGAAATTAAAATACAAATTCTGAAAACGAGCAAAGAAATATTGAAAAAACTAGATCGGCAAAACATTCTGACAAATAACACTACCCAACTAATACTTGCCAATTTGAATGAAACTTAACATACTTATTAAACAGCGAAAAATATTAAATACGTGTTTTTTTATTTCGGCTAAATACGCTTTTTAGGGGTAGAAAACACCATTCAACCTCTGTAGATGAAAACAGTTATAGCTAAATATTTTTGAAACGGCATATTTTTTGAAAAAAGGGCTGAGTACCAAATTTGTAGAATTTAAAGCGATGCACTTGATAGTGACCCTGAAATCGATTTTCAAGGTCAGTTGAAAATGATTAGCCATTGCCGAACTTTGACCATATCCTGTACCTATAAGCAGTAATTTCATGTATTGACTCAATCTATCTTCAAAATTGATTTGTTGCGTTATTTTTCTAAAATAAAAAAAATAAAAACCTGACGAAATGAAAAAATAGGCGCAAATTTATAGAAAAAATTAGAAGAAAACATTTTTGTAAGTAATTTTAGAAGTTAAGAAAAGATTTAATATCACTCCAATTGTAAGTTAAACATTAACTTTATGTTATATTAGAAATTTTCAAAATTTTTTAAAATTTTTATTGCTACTCTATAGTTATCATATTAGGAATTCAATTCAACATATGATTAACTATTATTTTTCCGATTGCGATTGAGCAAGTATTTTTCAAAATTACTTCTTGATCACTTATTTTCTATCTTGCATGTGAAATTCGTTCGAATATACTTTGAACCATTTATGGATGAAAAGTAAACTACTCCTTTTGAAAAATATTAAATGATTTTCAAATGACTTTGGAAATTGACCTCAAGGTCAACTTCAAAGGCAAGTGCATCACGAGAGTCAAGTGCTTCAAGATCATCAAGTGCATCACTTTGAACTCTATAACTTTGGTCCTAAGCACTTTTTTCAGAAAATATATCGTACCATAATCCACTTCTATGTTGATTCCTGGTCTCTTTTCCTGCGTTTCTAATATTTATGTCAATAAAAAATGTGCTACCGTAGACAAGGATGAATAGGTACGCATTCCGACTTCACACCGTATTTTTTTGTATTTATTTTATGAGTACCTAATCTTTAATATATTAAAAATTTACGCGAAGATGGTCACTTTATCAGCAGTATCCAAAAAAATTTAAAAATACGGTGGTTTTTGAAAAATTAACAAAAATCGTATAATTTCTTCTCTATGAAAAATTGGGGTCAAAAGAGACGAGAAAAGAGTAAATGGGGACAACCCGTAGGGTCGACCAAAATTGAAATTCTAATATAAAATAATTTCGAACTTTTTGTATTTATACATTCAAAAAAGAAATAATAGGTACTTGATGATTTTCTGTAAAAATAAACGTAGAATCTAAAATAAAGTTTATATACTCCTGTCGTTTACCCCTAAGTTTATATTCCTCCTATTCTTATTTTAGTTCAAAAAATAATTTTTCAAAAGACTAAGACATAATAATTAATAACAGTGAGATTCTACGTCCATTTTCAGACTTTTGTTTATTAAATTGCGTAAAAGCTAGTAAATGCAATAACAGATATGATGAATTTATAAGGATTTTCTTGTACTACAAAATCTTAAAAATATGGAAACGCGTACTTTTTTTTCGTTAATTGTGTTTTATTCTTTTGCACAAAATTTTAAAAATACTTTATTTTCTTAAGAAAGGGAGGCAACTTTAGTCACAGATATGCCTATGAACAGTTTTTGGTAATCCGGGAAAAACGAAAACACTTTTTAAAATTTTTTTATTGTTAAAATCGAAATGTTCTTTTAAAGAGGGTTAAAATTACCATATTTTATATTACAATTTTAACACAATCACTCCCTAATTAACGAGCCTTACTTAATATTAGCAAATTGAGAAAAAACACGTCAATTAGATTTTTTTACACAGATTTTATTTGTTATATAATTCAAAAGGATATTTTAAAAATGTGTATGAATGGCTTTCATTAAATAAATTTCAATATATTTTCCATTTATTTTAACAGTGGAATGTCCTTATTAGTGGCTATACTTTCGGCTTGGAGCGAATTAGACGAAGATTTTCTTCTAAAACCAAATTTAATAATTAATTAAAGAAATAAAAAAAAATTTGTGGATTTCCTACCGTTCAAATATAATCTTTATTGTATGTAAAAATGTTATTACATTTTTTCAAAAAACTGTAAGTAAACTGTAAAATTTTCTTTACAAATATGTTAAAATAGAGAAATGTTTCCTTTTTAATTTATTTTTAACTCTTTTTAAATGATTCACTTTAAAATTTTTTAATATTTCTTAATCGAAATTTCATAAAAGAATGTGTCAAAATTTAAAAAAATTTTTCTTTGTTAAAAAAAAAAATTGAATGTGCAAAATTATTTAATATTAGAATGCTCTGATTATACAATTCTAATCATAACTGTATTGTCAATTGGATAAAAAATTACGTAAAAATATTATTGTTTGAATATGATTTAACGTAATTTTTATACGATTGAAGCAAACTCTTATTAATTTTAGGAAGGTGTAAATATAATCTAAATTCTGATCATATCACATAACAGATATCGTCGGGATTTTTTTTGTAAAAAAAAATGGAACAGAGATACATTATAAAAACATTTAACTGACAGAGAAATAGAATATAGCCGAATCGTTAAATTGGATTAAAAAAATCATGACACGCTACTTATAAAGCGGCTTTTTTCGAATTTAGCTCGCAAAAAATGAGACAGAAAAAAAAAGAATGCGAGTGCGAGTGAAATGGAGAACGACATATTTCCTAGTTTTTCTCGAAAAATAAGTAATTTAGAGCAACGGTATAAAAACATTTTTTATGCGTTTTACCTTTTACAATGGCTTAGTGTGAAAAAAAATTTGAAAAATTGCTTAATTCTGGCAAAAAACTCATTTTGTTGACAAAAAACGCCCGGAAAACCTACTTCTGGGCATCCGACGTGTCTGGCTAACGAACTCATCCAACGATTTGGAAAATCGAATTCGCACACAAAATTTCATAAGCATTAAACGTTTCGTTCGAGAGTTATCGCGCGGATACATATATATATATATATATATATATATATATATATATATATATATATAATTTTAGTGAATATCATTTTCGTATTCTAGGGACCTCAAAACATATTTCTGATATGGTCTCGGGCTTAGGTCGCACCATGACACCTGGCGTAAAAGCTGAATTTCCAGTTTTGGAAATTCGCTAAAAAATACTGGTATTAAATACATTTAACTTATCAGGAAAAGTGTCATATTCTTAGTTGTGACCTTTTCCATAATCAGGTAATTCTAATATCTTCTAATATAACTTCAAGAAAAATGTCACATCTGGGAAAAAAGTAATTTCTT
Organism: Brachynemurus nebulosus; assembly: GCA_035578155.1. Lineage (NCBI taxonomy): Eukaryota > Metazoa > Arthropoda > Insecta > Neuroptera > Myrmeleontidae > Brachynemurus > Brachynemurus nebulosus. The sequence continues at coordinate 27,103,373 of JAPWDM010000004.1, read as the reverse complement.
TTCTTAAACTGCAAAAAGAAATATATGAAACTGGACGAAAAGTCATTTTCCAGTATATTATTTTATAATAATAGCACAAATAAATTAAAAGTTTACAAAATTAATACAGATGATGAAAAAACCTTAATAATCTGTTCAAGTAATTTTAAAAATGAATTCCTGCAAAATGACGTTTCTTGACTTATGTCAGTTTTCCGGAAAACCATCGATATATAGGTATATTTTGATCTATTATCTACTAATTCATCGATATCGGTATCGGTATCGGTATCGCCGATTATTTCCTACAATAATCGGTATCGGTATCGTATCGGCAAAATTAGGTATCGTTACATAACTACTTTTTTTCAAAATATTAACTCGAAACCAGTTGGGAATCTGGATCTAAAATTACTAAGATTTTTCAAATCTCCCTTTCCTTAAAAAAACTGCTCCTGAAATCTAAAAAAATGATTGTGATTAGTTATATGATACGAATTATTTTATCATTTTCACTACTTTATGTCGTAAATATCGTAAATTCTAAAACTAAATGATACAAAATAAAAATACGTAGAAATCTTTGATTTTGACTTGAACTGTAAAAATAAATATAATGTTGATTACACGTAGTAAAATCAGAGCAAAATGTTAGATAATATTGTTCAGTTATTGATGGCTGTCAAGAGATTTCCGATAACGACCACCAGTAGTGCTAACTACCGTACTACAATATACCACACCATATCCACCCTGTCCTACCTATAGCCATCATCCATTTTGTTAGCTAACTAACGTTCGCTGGTCCATCCACTTCGCTATTCGTTCTGTTTGAATAAATACACCTAGAAAGGCGCACCGCACTTACACTATGTACACAGAGAAATATATCGACAAGGATAAATTGGCATCTGGAAAATTATAATACGCAGAGATTAAATTTAAGCCTAAAGTTCTCTGTTTTTAAAACAAAAAAGCTTGAGCTGTATTGTGCTAAGCGTGTGCTATCACGAACTGTAAATAAAAAAAAAAAAAACTAAATTCGAAAAGATGCAATTTTTATTTCATAAAGCTAGTTCCGTCATTCTTTTGTTTTTAAAGCGAAAATAAAATTGAATTATTTTGTAATTCAATTTAATTTACACATCTTTCTGTGGACCGTTGAGATACTTTCACGGACTTTCGTTTACAGATAATGTAAACGATTCAAACCTTTAACGAAAACATTCATTTTAAACTACTTGTTTATTTTTCGCCAATAGCAGGAACATAATCTTCAAAATGGTGTCCTAATCATTAATTTTGGTGAAGTATGGCGAATTAAGGGAAATATGGAAATATAATAAATATAACAAAAAATATGTATAGTTCTTATTGCGCTAGCTTAATATCAATTATAAGATACACTGTGTATCTTATAAGGAGACTCCTCTCCTAGGAGTAGACAGGGTAGACACTGTCTACCTACATTTTACAAACTATATCATGTAATTTTTGCTTTGTTATTTTAAAAAAAATATAAGTGAAATAAGAAAAACGAAAATATATTCTTATTTAATAAAAACTAATTTCTTTACTATTTAACTAAATATTGATTAATTATTATAACAATAACAAAATAGATAATATATTTTTTCTTTTATTATTTTAAATTATTTATATGTATTTATCTTTGTTTCCCATCTCTGCAAGTAATAAAGTTTTTGCACATACAAAGCATTTAAATCTGTATGGTAAACGTTTTCAAATAAGTCTACCTTCTTCTTCCTTTTTCTTCTAACCGTAAATCATATAACTCCATCACTATCACTTTTTTGCTTATATAAAGCAGTATGCATGTACTGTGAAACGATTCTCTGGTTACATGTAACATGTGAAATGTGAATGCTATATACGATAAATACCTACTTTTAAAAAGACTTGTCTACCTTACCCTTCTTTTTCTTTCTAATCGCACGTTACATAAGTGCATCTTTGTCAGAAGAAACGTATTTTCGTTAGAGAATACATATTATATTCTGTGAAAAAATGGAAACTACGGAACACAATGGAAACATACATTTATAGTTATTTTTAAATTGGAACCCACAAAGCTTAAAATATAAATTAAGCTATATACTTAGGTAACTGTTTTATTATTTTAATTATAGTAACTCAAATTTAAATGTAATTTAATAATTAGGCATTTTTAATACTGATATAAATGTTGTTAAAATTTGAATTCATTGTTGCAAAGTTCCATTCCATTTAACAGTTCTTGGTATCCTTGCTTTTTTAATAGTATGTAGTTAGTATTTGTTTATCTTTTCCCAAATATAACTAAAATAAAATAATCATTCAAATTATTTATCGTGTCAATGTTCATTATTCGAAAACATAGGTTTCAGTGTATCGAATTTGGAAGTTTTATTGAGACGTGAGTGATAAAAGTGATATAAATTTAAAAGATTTTTGTTTTTTATTTTAATCGAATTTACAAATTAGTGTTCTATTTAAAATTGTACGGATTTTTTTATTATTTTAAACGCTAACTATAAAAGAGTGTTCAGGTACATGTATCTTCATTCTTTATATAACTTTGAATATTATCAAGTGTGCCATTAGTTTTGATTGATTTCTAATTTCTATTATTTATATTTTTTAACATTCAGTTTCCTAATACATAAATATTATTAAATAATTAAGTTTTTGCTTAATTTCCAGTATCTGTTTTACTTTGTTCTCTTTCTTTTATTAAAATAATTATTAAATATTTCAAAAAATGAATTTCGAAGATCCAAATTTCAATGTTTTTGAATTTTTAGCAGTTAATAGCTTCTCTCAATTAACATTGGAAGATAAAATTGTTATTAAACAAAAATTACCCACACCGTCTTTAAATATTTCTCAAATAGATGGTAAAATTAAGAGACAATTTCAAATTAATTGGTACAAAAAGCACAAATGGCTTGCAGGAGACAGTTTAAATAATAAACTTTATTGTTACCCATGTTACCTTTTTTCAAAAAAATCAAAAAGTGCATGGTCTCAGGGTTTTGACGTGATAAAAAATTTTGAAGCTAAAGCTATTAAACATGAAAATTCTCGAGAACATCTTGAAAATTATGATAGTTTTCATATGCTAGGACGAAACAGAATCGATTTTGCCTTGTCACAAAGTTTGCGCACATCAGCCATGCAACATAATGAAAAAGTAGAAAAAAATCGTAAGATTGTCGGCCGTTTAATTGATATTGTTTGTTTATTGGGGAAACTAGAATTGCCTTTCCGGGGTCATTTTGAAGGAGAGTCTTCTGATAATAAAGGTTTGTATAGAGAAATTCTAGATTTGTTATCTCAGGAAGAAACTTTTATGAGAGATCATTTAGAATCAAGTTCTGTGTTTAAAGGAACATCACCAGATATTCAAAATGATTTAATTAGTTCCATTTCTTCCATCCTAAATGACAAAATAAGGGAAGAAATAAATTGTGTCTCTTTTATATCTGTTCAAGCAGATGAAACTACAGATGTCTCTTGTAAAAGTCAGTTCAGTATAATTGTACGCTATTGTAAGGAAGATGGAGAAATTTGTGAACGCTTTTTAGGTTTTTTTGACGTTTCAAGCGATAAGACGGCATTGGGTCTTTCTTCAAAAATATTAGAAATTTTGAAAGAATGGAATATAGAAAAAAAATTAATTTGCCAGACTTATGATGGTGCAAGCGTCATGTCAGGTAAAAAGGGTGGTGTTCAGCGACTAATAAAAAATGAATGTCCTCAGGCTATTTTTATTCATTGTTATGCTCATCAATTGAATTTATGTTTATTACATGGGTCTAAATACATTAAGGATGTTAAGTTGTTTATTTGTAACCTGACAGCTTTTCATAGTTTTTTTAGCCGCTCTCCAATGAGAATGCAAGTTTTACGCGAGAAAGGATTTGCATTACCACGTCCCAATGAAACCAGATGGAATTTCCATTCTCGTGCCGTGTTTACAATAAAAGAGCAATTTAGTCAGTTATTAGCAGTCGTGTCTCATATTATTGATTTTGATGAATATGACCCAGAAACTACCAATTTAGCAAATGGATTAAAAAAAATACTTATTTCCGAAAAATTCATATTTTTTTTATCTTTGTACTACAAAATTTTTACGTTTACTGATCACTTATATAATATTTTACAATCCAAGACTACCTCTGATATAAATTTATGCAGAAATGAGATACAGCAGACCATCTTAAACTTAAAAAAATTAAGAACTGATGAAACTATTGCTGATGTATATAAAGAGTGTAATATTATCGGCAGTAAATTAACCCTTCCTCGAAAGACGTATGTCCCTAATAAAGTTATAATTTTTGAAATTCTTGATTCAATTATTGTACAAATGGAAATGCGATTTTCTGATACAGAAAACCTCGCTTTTTGTGAATTATTAAATGAGAAAAAATTCGCCTTATATAGTAAAACTGATTCTTTTCCGATTACACAATTAAATACTTTGATCAAAAATTATCCCAACATTTTTAATGAAAGCAAATTAAAGAATGAATTAACAATATTATATAGTAGTCCACAAAAACACTTAAACCCAATAGAACTTTTAAATTACATAAACGAAAATGAGTTATCCGAAATTTATACAGAACTAAAAAAACTAATTATTTTGTATTTAACTATTCCGGTTACAACAGCTTCAAGTGAAAGGGTTATGAGCACACTTAAGCGCATCAAAACTTATTTAAGAAACTCAATGACACAAGAAAGGTTTTCTCAACTAGCTACGATATCAATAGAGAAACATTTGTTGAACAAGATTTACAAAACTACAGACTTTAAAGATAGCGTCATTAATCACTTTGCTAATCAGAAGCAAAGAAGAATTGATTTTATTTATAAAAATATCTAATAATGTCAAAATTAAGATTCCCAATCTAATGGTAATTATCACTTAAATTACGTCATAATGTTACATTATCTTTACTGATTTTATTGTTTTTTAACTTTTAGAGAATTTTTACATATTTAGAAGGGATATCTTATATCCGACTTGTAATTTAATGTAAGATGGACGCAAATATACATCCATTTTTGATTACTAAGTTTCAGCTGTTCGACGAATAGCTAAACGAATATGTAGTATCTCCATAGTCATTCTAGAATTTAGATTGTGTCTACCCACATCCTTTTATCACGCTACGCTACTGGATACACAATACTTATGTTGCAAAATCTTAAAGGAGGTGTGCAATTATTCTTGTCAATTTTATGTGTACTTATCATATATTATACCTACGTCAGCTAGTCTTGTCTGAATATGACGAGGAGTACGTATCAAGTCAACAGTTATGTTAATCTTTGACGAATTTGACAATGACTATCAACAAACACTCCCGACGCTTCGGCAGGCCGGACGCCAGTAATCTAGCTCGTACTTGAGGACTATGGTTTTTTTTTTAGCGAATTTCCATTCTGGAAATTCAGCTATTACAGAGCAACTCTTATGGTAAAACCAAAGTCTGGGACTATGATAGAAATTTGTTTTAGACCCTCTAGAACGCGAAAATCTACTTCACTAAAATTTATATATATATATATATATATATATATATATATATATATATATATATATATATATATATATATATATATATATATATATATATATTTGTACACGATAACTCTCGAATGAAACGTTAAATGCTTATGAAATTTGGTATGCGTGCTGGAATTCGGATTGGCTCGGTTAAGTTCGCTAGTCAAACACATCGGATACACAGAAGTAGGTTTTTTGGCCATTTTTCGCCATTTTTCGCTATTTTTAGTGGTATTTTTGCAAAATTTGGCTAGGATTCAAAAATTATTTACCATCGAAAAGGGCGTAAAAAATTGCATAAGATAGGCCTTTTAAAATATTGTACTAAGTGAACTAGCTTTTAAGAAAAATTAAGAAATTTGCTGAATTTTTTACAATAAATGTCTCATCGTTTTAGCAATTCTTTTCTAGATAAAGCAAGTGCTAGTTAGTTATTCAATACTAGCCGTATACCCGATAGGATTTCCCATCGGCAACATCTTTTTATTAGGTAATCACTGCTCATTTTCAATGTTTCTCAAAAGCCTAAGTACCAATTTCCACGTTACCAAAAATGATGAACTTTCTATACGAACTTTCATTTCCTATTTTAACCCCTTAGGGAATGAATTTTCAGAAACGTTTACACAACTGACTTTTATTTATAAATAGAAGCCTAAAGATCAATCTTCATACATTTCTTCTGTGCTAAATTTCGTCCTTCTAAACCCAACAGTTTAGGCTGTGCGTTGTCTGTCAATCAGTGTATAAAATATTATTTTTTATAATACCCGCTTCTAAAGTTCAATATTCGAGCGTTGTGTAGTGGGCGTAAGAAAAGCAGTTTTCATATCATTGTAAAACAAACGACAGTAACTGTGCGTGAAAGTATAACTGTGCGTGAAAGTAGCTAAAACTATGCGAGAAAATAATCATATTCATTTGTCAATGATAATCATATTCAAATTAAACATGGAAACGATCAAAAAATTAATAAAAAAAAGTAAAAACGATCTACAAATTAATAAAAAAGAATTATTTTCATATAACATTATAAAATAAAATTAACCCTACTATTTTATAAAATTACTTAAAAATAATTAATTTTTTTCTCTCTATTGAACTTTAGAAGCCGTCGTTATAAAAAATTATGTTCGATACGTATGCGTAAAGTAAGGTATCTATCCAATAGGCTTAAACTGGAGCACTCGCTAAAGGGACTGACGCATACACAACGAGATCTCGTGCGCTTACCCCCACTCGCCTGACGGCTTGTGGGGGTATACAGCGCACTCCGTCGGCCATCTCACAAATGGTCGTATCTCATTTTTCCTGATTTTTCCATTTATGACGATTTGTGAGACAGTAACCGAAGTCCAAGTTAAAAACGCGTAAACCGTTCATCAATACAGTTTCTAAACGGTAAAATCTAGGGATACAACGGTTCGCGACACTTATTTAAAATTATGAGTAAATATTGTCGGTGTCGCAACTCAAAATTTGAATAGAGATACGATATTGAGATACGACCATTCATGAGATGGCCGACGACTCGATCTCGTTGTGTATGCGTCCGTCCCTTAGACTCGTGCCCCAATTTAAGCCTACTAGAATACCTCTCTTTACGCATATGTATCGAAAATAACTATATTTGAATAATCATAGTAACATATTTTTATATATCTAACTTCAAAAATGTCGAATTTCCATAAAAATTTTCATTCCTTATTTAACCCACTTAGGGGGCGAATTTTCAGAAATCCTTTCTTAGTGGGCACCTACGTTGCATAGGGAACTCCTGTGCAAAATTTCATTCTTCCAAACCCAACGGTTTAGGCTGTGCGTTTTCTGTCAGTCAATCAGTCAGTCAGTCAGTCAGTGTTAGAAATTTATTAAGCAGATGTATGTATGTGTTATAATAAGAATAGTTCTGTCTCATCTTTTTAAATTAAAATTAGTCAGATTTTTTAAGAGTACGTTATGGAAAAGAAATTTTTGTATGATGTCCTCCTTTAGAGAGAAAATATAATTTATATATATTTGCATGCCTAGAAAGAAAATCGAAAACTATAGTTATATAAAATAACAATATATTGTTAAATGGATATATGCTACACTATATGAGATTCGTTAGGGTCCTGAGGACCTAAAACCGCCAAAAATTAACTACTGAACTGATTTTGAAAATATTGTTTCACTGTTAGAAAGCTAAACTATTTTAAATAGATACAGGTCTTAGATGAGATCCGCCAGTGCCCAATATTTGGAAATTCGCTATGTTATGCAGATGCTGACAGGCGTATTTTGTTCTGTTTTTAACAATCCATTTATGACGGTTATAGAAATAGATTTTTATGTGTCATTGTGTGGTATAAAACGAGGGAACAATTTTTCTAGTGGTATTTTTTTTTTTAGGAAAATCTGACAAAAAAGCCTTTATGACTGAATGTAAATTGATGATTGGTTGTGCTAAAGCATACGGTTAATATTTAATGATCAAAATAAAAATAAAATACCCCTGACGTAACATCTACATAACATAGCGAATTTCCAAAGTTTGGGCACTGAAAGATCTCAAGTAACAACTTATATCCATCCAAAATTGTTTAGTTCTTTAACAGCGAAAAAATTATCAAAATTGGTTGAGTAGTTATTTTTTGGAGTATTTGGGTCTCCAGGACTCTGGCGGATTTCATATAATAGGTATCGCATACATGCATTTAAAATAGTTTAACCTCTTCACTACTGTTGCACAGTATATTGTACCTACATCAAATTTAGAGGTATGTTAACATGATTTTTTAACTGAGAAAAATTAAAAGCTTCTTAATATTATTTAAAATTACTAAATTACACTTATTTAAAGATGTGAAATCAAAATTTTAATTAAAATAAACGCTTGTTTAAAATAATGTCCAGTATGCTGGACAAAAGTAGAGGTAGTCATTGTCGTAAAAAATTTTTAAAAATTAGTAGCGAAGAAGTTAACTTTCTAGTGGCGACAAAATGTTCAGGACGCAGGATCCTTGCGGACCTAATATAACATAACCTATATTCATCTAAAGTACCGCTCTAACAGTCAACAATTTTTCAAAATCGGTAGTGTCACATTCCTAAAAAAAATTAATTAATTTTTATTCTAACCAATGAAACAGATATAAATACTGTTACCGAAATGACAAAAACGATAAAGTATTTATCGTAAAGAAATTCGGCAAATTTTCTAATTTTTTTTAACGACTTCATTTAGAACAATGGTTCAAACCACCAAAAATTTTGAATTTTAAAAATCGGACGTGTCTGGCTGACGAAGAGTTTGGGATTTTTGACGAGAATTATCGCGCAGACATATATAGTTAGCAACAAAAGTATCTGGACAAAATTTTGAGAATTTTTTTTTTTTTTTTAGAATCATACCTTAAATATTACTACTAACGTTATTAATTATGTATTTAAATAAATGCTACTATTTATCTTATACCTTTATACTAAAATGACGAAGAAAGTGAATCTCGTCTTTATTTTTATTTAGATAAAATATACAAGTAATATTTATTACATTTTAAATACCATGTTGCATCTGAAACCCAGAAATCGAATCTAAGTCCGTAAAAGCTTTTACTACTTTGAATATAAGAGCTCACCAAATTTCGAGTTTATGCTCCAAGCCATTTCCAATATACCACCCTTATCAAAACATCATAAGACACCTTAATAAAAATAACTATCTGAATAATTCTTCAATTTGTCGTTTTAATATAAACGTATTTAACATAGATTCTTACGTTTATTTTAATTTTATAACTCAACACCAATAATAGTTTTCAAGGAAAATTACAATTTTTTTTCCTAATTTTGTACAAATACTTTTGTAGCTAACTGTACATATATATATATATATATATATATATATATATATATATATATATATATATATATATATATATATTGAGAAAGCTGAATGATCCAATATATTTTAAATGAATTAAATTTATATAATTTATTGCGAATTTGAAATTTGTTGTAAATAAAGTCTAGTATGCAACTCGGCTGTAGGGTATATTAGGCATTCGCTGTACAGTTGTTATGAGACTGTTTGCCTCGTGTACAAAACAAATGCAATATGCAACTTAAACAAACATCTATTAAGTGCTTTGTTACAAAAAAACTTGTATATAAGTAATTTGTAAATATGAACCCAACCAAGTGGAAAATAATGTTTTACTTATATCCTAAAAGAGCGTTTTAAACTTTTTAACGTAATGAACTTATTGATTGGCATCATAAAAAAAGGATTGCGAATAAACACAGATATAATAAACAAAAATAAATCTCTTTTTTGCTCTAAATTCATCACCCAAAATCAAACAAATATTTGTTGTAATTAAAAAATTCCAACCGCCACCATCAGACACCTACGCTATATTTACGGTTCGTGTATGATTTAAATGATAATATCCATGGTGAAGGCAACTCTAGCTATGTATATATAGGTATTGTATATATTGAAGAGGGCCAAATACGTAAAACAAAACACATTTTTAAATTTATTCCTATTTACACCAAAATATCCCTTTTCACAATGGAAATTAACATTTATAAAATATTTGCAATATATCTAAAGCAATTTTTTTAGACATGTCTACCATTTTGTAAAAGTTATGTTATTTTGACATTTATATGACACGTTATATTTCAAAATATTTCTACATAGGTACATATATACATGGTAAACTGTGAATATTTTTTTTCTTTTTTTGGAAAAATAAACACATGTAGAGTGGAGCTTTGTTCTATCGATCTACATCTTATTTATATTCTCACATGTATAAGTACTGTGTATAGTGGTATTTTTATTTTTTAGTTTTTTATTCTTAGTTAGATATTGTATGACAGAAGTTGATTTCAAATAACACTACCGCGTTATTATTCCTCTGCTTAAATTAGGTCAATTTAACTAAAACTATTCTACCGTTATTAACAAATGAAGCAAAATTAGAAGTCCAACCTTAGAAAACAGTCGATAATAAAGGAGATACAATAAGGAATAAGAGATAAGGTGCAAAAAAGACAGAGAAGAATGACAAAGTTCTTTTTTACCTGCCAGCCTAAATTGTCGGAAACAAGTAGACTTCCCGATTTGCTAGGGGAGCACTTGCTTAACGTCACTCCAGGGCGTAAAATTTATAGTTACGCCTCTGTTTCATTTGTTGCATTTATCGATATATTTTTATGAACAAATATTTTTAAACAATAAACTATCAAATCTAAAATCTCGTTTAAAATTAAAGTAAAGGGTCAGTTTCACATGACAGTATGCTGCTATAAAGCCGCTGCTACACGATGCTACGAACACCTTCCAACATTCGTCCTTGAATGGTTCATAGCATCGTGTAGCCGTTGTTCGAACCTACGAGTGTCCAATGTCGAGCGTCAAACATTCGCATTTGGCCATCTCCCGCTCGATGTCGGTATTCTTGCACCGAGTCAAAGGGATGCTTCGAACGTTTGAAGGTCAATGTTGGTTGCGTTGGTTGGTTCGACTCAGCAGCTGCACGACTCGTTCATGTGAAGAGAGACAACATCAGTGTATAACATTAGAGATAACATCAGACAGATGACATCTTCGTCCACTGAATAAACGCTTGTCCCAACACATTACACAAGAGAGACAACATCAGTGTATAACATTAGAGATAACATCAGACAGATAACAGCGTTGTCGACTGAGTACCAACACATCATCATTCGTATTGGATCAAACATTCGATTCACCGTGTAGCAGATACATTCGTCGCATCAACTATCGAACTTAATTGCCTCAAACGTTCGATCGAACGTTGGAAGGAACGTTCGTAGCATCGTGTAGAACCCGCTTAAGAGTAGAACTGTTAAGTGGGAGATGTTGCTACTGTGACAGTTTTACTCTTATATGATGATTCACAATATTTAAAAGTGTTTTAACAGTAGTTTTATTAAAATGGCGGCAAATAAAAATAACTATCAAATTGTATTTTAATACGTTTATTAATATTAAGAAAAAAAAAATATTTAAAAGAAAATATAATAGAGAAAAAGACATTAAATGAAAACACCGTTCTTGAACAGGTTCCTTTTTGACATAGAAAATAATTTATTAACCAAATTATTAACAGTAAATGATTTCCAAAGTTTCATAGGATTACCCTATGCCAAATTTTTAGAACTCCATAAGAAAGTTCATATACAATACTCTTAATATTTTTAAATTAGGAAAACAGCTAATCTCCATAAAATTTTCAGGTTGCACATTTGATTACTAAACAAAGAATTCATTTTCACACTTCTTCTGTCAAATTTAAGTTTTTCGCAATATTTTTTCAAATATATTTTTTCTTTTTATATTATTTTTATAGTCAAATGACTTTGTGTCTCACAAACACCCATTTTTATGTTACAATTGGATTATATTTAGAAGTTTTTCTTCCAAGAACCCAATTCTTTTTATAAATTTCGCCATTTTTAATGCAATAAAATTTTACTGCGATCGCAAAAGTAGAAAAAATTCTAGTTATAACAGTAACTGTCATAACAATCAACTGTGGTAACAGTAAGTATGTTTCACACAAAAAATTGCCTAACAGTATAGCCACGCCTACCAAATTGTTACTGTGATAGCAGTAAATTGTCTTGTGAAAGTGCCGCTTAATGAAGTGTTTATCAAAATTTTAATAAGCTGGCTGGAGAAATTCAAGGACAAAAACCTCATTATAAAATAGAATATTTTAGAATGGAAGCCGGTGACATCAAATATGACATTACAGGATTTTTAAAAAATTGTGTAAGAATTGACGATAAAATTGAATATAAACCAAGTGGTTGCGGTACTTGTCATATCAATTTTTTCTGAAATAAATAAAATAAATAAAATCGTTAAAACAGAATGTTATAAATAAATTATACGTACAAGAGCGCTAAAAATGATCTATTTTTTACTTGGAAAATTTGATTTTATAATTACAAATAGGACTATTGTAATACCAATAATAAATAATAGGAATGCAGAGTACATTTTTTTAACACGACCTTTAAACAAAACACAGGTATTAAGGCTTACTTTTTAATGATGAAAAACTTAATAATTAATTCAATATTCTAACTTGTTGCTCCATATCTGTTACTTTGGATAATAAATATAAAGATGGCTCCATACGCCAACCCCTGGTTTACCAATACTAATAGCAAATATAGCCAAATGATTTTGAAATGGCAAACCTTTCTTCGTTTGCGCAGGTGTAGGGGGTAAAATAAATAAACTAACTGGTCTTATGGCTCATACGGCGCATGTGTTTGATAGATATCGACCTTAATTTAATAATGAGTTAAGCGGGTTCTACACGATGCTACAAACGTTCCTTCCAACGTTCGATCGAACGTTTGAGGTAATTAAGTTCGATAGTTGATGCGACGAATGTATCTGCTACACGGTGAATCGAATTTTTGATCCAATACGAATGATGATGTGTTGGTACTCAGTGGACAACGCTGTTATCTGTCTGATGTTATCTCTAATGTTATACACTGATGTTGTCTCTCTTCGTGTGCACGAGTCGTGCGCAACCAACGAACGCAACCAACATTGACCTTCAAACGTTCGAAGCATCCCTTTGACTCGGTGCAAGAATACCGACATCGAACGGGACACGACCAAATGCGAACGTTTGACGCTCGACATTGGACACTCGTAGGTTCGAACAACGGCTACACGATGCTATGAACCATCCAACGTCGAATGTTGGAAGGTGTTCGCAGCATCGTGTAGCAGCGGCTTTAGGCTGATACATTTTAAAATGCGCTTCTACACATCTCTCAGTTCATTTTCTGTGGAGTTTACATCGATTTTTGACTCACCACTTACTAGCACGTACTTACAGTAACGACTTGCAGAATAACCAGCTTACCTGTAACAAAAAAAATTACACTTTAATTTGTAAACATTGAAATCTTCTTAGTATTGAAATTAAAATAAAAAATTTCTAAAAATACTTAAGGTTATATATACCCTATTTCAAATACAACTGATCATGAGTCAAAGTAAAAAAATTAAATAATTCTCATATTGAAAACAAATCAATCTTCTACTTTTTTCTAAAAACAAACTGGAATTTTAAAATTTACGTAAGTGCAATAATGAAGGAGATAAAGCCAAGGAAACGAAAATTACTTAAATTCATAAGTGATGAAGCATGGTTAAATTTAAGTAAAATTGACCATAATTTCGATTGAAATGTATTTGCACAGTAGTAAATATTATAATTTCGTCAACTTTTTAATTTTACAACAACAAATTCTATCATTTCTTTTCTTTTAAGAAAAAACCTTTTTTCGTTCGTCAGATTTTAATAAGTAAAAGTCAAAGCAACAAACAATAGAGATTCTTAGAGAAATCTAAACAACTTAAACGTTTTGGTAACGATTGGCTAAAATACAAGTTGCCGATGCGAAGGAATTCTATTGACATTAATACCAAACAACAGGCAGACAGGCAGAGAGATAATTACACAATGAATTGTCGAACATTTTCACGTTCCGAAACGCTTATCTCGCTTTTCTTATCTCCCCGCTTTTTATTTGATAAACGTTCTAAGAGTAATGGCCTCACAGCGCCAGTACACAAAAAACTATCAATATGGACACTAGTGTTTAGTTTACTTGATTTTTTTGTAATAAAGAAAAAAAAATTGAAACAAATAATTTTATCAAGCTAGAGATGTAGTAAAATTTTTTTCATCACAATTCAAAAATTATTTATTAATTAAAACACTTGAAAAATTTTTCGGTTGAAACAATTCTGGAAATTTTCTTAATAAAATGTTAAGATAATTTTATATCTTTTCACATTAAATAATTAACAAATTTGAAATTAATTAAAATATTATTTGAAAGGCAATTTTATGTCAAAAACAAATACGATAATAAATGTAGGAAAACATAGGGAGTGGAGGATAGAAGGTGAAAATGTATAGAAGAAAGGTATGTTACCGAAATATCTTACTTTATCTTTTTCATTCTTTTATGGTTTTCATACACTGATACCCACCGATAAAAAATTAAAATTGTTACAGTTGTTTAACGTGTTCAACCTTGTTTAATTAATATTCTTGTTAAAAATTACTTTCATGCCAAATGCACAAATTAATATATTTCCTTTATATTATTATAATATTGTGGTTATTTTAAGTTATTTGTATTTTAAGAAAAAAAATCAAGTCGGCCAGTTTGAAGTTAAATTTACGATTCAAATAAATTATTTAAAATTCAGACGTGGGTAAGTTTCCAAGAACATTCGTTGACGTTCAATATATTATAACGATTACTAAGAATTTATCAAAATTTAACACTTATAGTGAGTAGGTATTTTTAACAAGAAATTGTAAATTAGAAACAAGATTTTAATTTCAATTAGCTAGAAAAAAATGGTGTTTTACCTAAGTAAAAACCGAAATATTAAGCAAAACTTAAATGTTTTCGTAAAACTCAATTGAGGAGTTGGATGGAAGAACGTCTTAACCCGAAAAAGTCTGTTTTGAGAAAAACAAATTTGAAATTTTAGAATTCGATTTTTTGTAATTAAAATGATTTGTTTGATATAAGACTAAACATATAAGATATCTAATGTATATAGTTTAAGAGTACATCAGTATTACCTACCAAAAAATTGAAATTAATTCAAAAACTAAAATTAAAGTACCTAATTAATTTTTAAGACGTTTTTCCGAAGATCGTGTTAATGACCAAAATTTTAGTTTTAATCTCTAAATATGTTCCTTTTGTAGAATTTAAGGAATATTATTTAAGTAATATATAAATATTTTGAAAATATAGGCTTTTTTTTTTCACTAAAAAATTACAGTTTTTTTTAGTCGAATTTTCTCCGAAAAATTAGACTTATACAGTCTATACGATAAGAGCTGCGAGAGGCGAGACCAGGGGCGCTATCCGTTTTCGGACCCGTAGAACACGATTATGTAAAAAAAAAAGATGTCTGATATATATATATATATATATATATTTTCCCGCAACCTTTTAATATGTGTAGGGCCCCCCTATGGAAGTTAAGAGATGAAATTTGGTAAGTGGGGCTTATTCCGATGCACAACAATACTATCAAAGTGGGGTCAAATTTTGGGCAAATTTTTTTTCGGACCCGACCTTTAAGGGGGTGGTGGGGGGCGGAAAAGCAATAAAACTTTTCCAAACCGGTTGGAAATAATGTTTCGGTCAATTATCTACAACATATCCAAAATTCAGCTTCCTAGGATGATTTGGTGGGAGTGGAGGGGGGAAAAACGATTTTCGCTGGATCTAACAGGCCCCCAGCCCCCCAGAATTAACGTAGAGGGTTGAAATTTGGTGTGTTGATAAAGCTCGTACCTAGGTTGTGCTTTTTGGAGGTTTTAATATTTTACCCCCACCCCCCTCATTTTTAAGCTACAATTTCATGCATTTTCGACGTTTTCGAAGTTTGTACCACTCGCACAGGTCACCCGAATAAACCTAGAGGGCTGAAATTTTGTATTCGGATTGAGTTAGTATCAAGGGGGTGCCTTTTGGGGGTCTCGACTTTTAACCCCTACCCCCACCATTTTTATACCCAAAAGAACATGATTTTTCTTGTTTTTTAACAGTTTCGTTCGGGTCAAAATCTCCCCAAATAAACCTAGAGAGCTGAAATTTGGTGTACAGGTTAAGCTAATAGCCAG
This sequence comes from Brachynemurus nebulosus, assembly GCA_035578155.1. Classification (NCBI taxonomy): domain Eukaryota; kingdom Metazoa; phylum Arthropoda; class Insecta; order Neuroptera; family Myrmeleontidae; genus Brachynemurus; species Brachynemurus nebulosus. Next base: position 27,087,089 of record JAPWDM010000004.1, on the reverse strand, counting down.
ACACTGTTTTTTGGAGGTTTCAACTTTTAACCCTTACCCCCACGATTTTTACGCCAATATTTCCTTAATTTTTTTGCTTGTTTTCTAACACGTCTAGAGACTCCATAAGGAAACCTAGAGGGCTGAAATTTTGTACGTGTATTCAGTTAGTATCCAGCTAGTACCTTTTAGTGAGTCCACATTACTTTTCCCCCCACTTCTTCCATTTTTACATCGGAATTGAATGCTATTGTTAAATGTGTTTTAAATGCATTACTTTTATTGTAAATACAAGTAGGCGAATAGTAATTTTAAAAAATTTAAAAAAAAGTGAATACAATTTTTTAACAAATGAAATACATACATATTAAGTAATTTGCAAATGTTATTAAAGTCACTGTTTATTTATTTATTTAATTATTATTTAGGAATTTTGGATTTTTATTATTTATAAAATAGAAATTTTGGATTTTTTTGGAAAGAAAAAATATCTTCATAAAAGCCTTCCAGTTTACTATTTAAGTTCCTTTTTTAATATTTAAATGTAAAACACAAAGGCAATTGGCGGATAAGCATGGATAGAAATGCCCTCGTACGAATTGTGTTGGCTTTTTCCCTGTTAACTTCTATCGGCACAAAATTGAAATTTACTGAGATTCAGCCCTTAAAAACTTAAAATTTTTTTATAAAGCCCCGATCAACCGGACACTCATTATCAGTTTTGAAACCACCAAAATTACAAATCGCTTGTGAACTTTCAATTATATTTCGCTTGTAGACACTCAATACCGAAGAAATAATTTTTTATTTTTTTTATTTTTTATTTATTTATTTTTTTTTTTTTGAAAGAAAAAATATCTTTATAAAGGCCTTCCAGTTTACTATTTAAGGTCCTTTTTTAATATTTAAAACTAAAACATAAAGGCAATTAGCGGATAAACATGGGCAGGAATGCCCTCGTACGAATTGTGTTGGTTTTTTTTCTGCTACCTGTTTTCGGCACAAAATTGAAATTTACTGAGATACAGCCCTTAAATACTTAAAACCTTTTTTTAAAGCCTCGATCAGCCGAACACTCATCACCAGTTTTGAAACCAACAAAATGGCAATTCGGTTGTAGACTTTCAATCACATTTCGCTTGTAAACATTCAATACCGAAGATGAAGGGGAAAATTCGACTACCGTGATGGGGCCCCGCTGCTCACGGCGTTTTATATATCACTTGTATCAGCTGTATCCTTATACTTACTAATTTCGTTACTACTGTCACAAGCTGACGACGCCATTTTAAGAATAACAATACAAACGATTCAAATCATACACACTATGCAAACGGTACAAACGTTCGCTGGAAAAACGTCTTAGCACATTTGATCAAATAAAGTATATTATTGTGCCATCTAGACATTACGACTGATAATAATATTTTACCAGCATATAAACAAACCATTGAAGACCTGAAATACAGCGTTTCCACAAAAACGTCTTTAAATGAGTTAAGACGTTTTTCCACCCAACTTCTCAATTAATAGTGGTAGGAGAGAGCTACCTTAGTGAAATTATAGTGGTGTAACAAGTAATATTTCAGGTTTTTTTCATCGCCAGCTGATTCTTTGACTTTGTTTATGAACCATCCAGTAGTTTTTGTTATCTTCCTTATTATTCTACGAAAAAAAGACTAATTGTAAGAAATGGTATTAATCTCGGGTGACAATCGCGCTTTCTTAGCTAGCTAGCTTTCTTAGATACTGTACCCGACAATAACATGTTTACTGACAGCTACAATACTTTTACATATTATGTAATGACAAAAACAGCTACGAAACAAAAATTTCCAAAAATTTGTAATGAATCTTCATAAAATAATTTTATAATAATGAGTTTCATTAACATTTTTTTATTACCATTATTGTGGAAGAATATAACGAAATATGTTGCAATAAGAAAAAAAAAACAAAAAGCTTATCTAGTTCATTTTTAGTATATTACCATTATTCCACGTACATATTCCTTCCTTTACATATAAACAAAAAATATGTATTCTATATGCATCACTACGTACATAACACACTCGCACATCGCATCAAAGCCATGTCAATAATATATCTAAATACAGGTATCCCTTCTATAACACGGTAGATAAGTTCCTGGAAATATATGTGAAACCCAATGTCAATGAAAAAGGTATAGAATTAGGTTTTAAAAAATTTTTTCAACAAAGATTTTATTTTTATTAAAAATATTACCCAGCTCAAATCATCAAAAATAGGCAGTTATATAAAAAATCTGAATTTTAATTTTGATGTTGAAAAAATATTTCAAGAAAGCATAAATCGATAGTAACGGCAGGTAGTAACAGTGCGACGTTAATGTTATTTTAAGGAAAAATATTTTGTTTCCCACTTGTGGCTTCTGCAATAATATATCGAATTTTGGTTATTTAAGTGTGGTACCTCTTCATTATTCCAATAGCGTATAAGAAAACTTGATTAGGGTACATTTCCACTGCGCGCTATGTGATGCGAGGCTTTGCTATGCGATGCTAGGCTATGCTATTAACTTTTGCTATGTTTCAAGATATGTTCACACTATTTGCTCAAGATGTGAGCGATGTCGGTAAAAAAACATCGACATCGAACTATCGATTCTTTTAATTTTTCGCCATCGAACCATCGATGTTCTTATAAAAATATGGAAACATTGATTGTTGATATCGATATTGAAAACGAGCGCAAAAATTTGAAAAAGTTATAAAGTTATATTTACAATAGATATAGGATAGCAATAATTCAAAATATTCAATTTCGGTTTTCAATTATCAATAATAAATTTAATTTAGTACCTATCGAAATTTTTAATGTCGATTGAAAATATAACGGTACGCAGAAAAAAATTATAGATAAATTACCAAGAGTTGCTAATACAAAAATTTAATTTACTTTGGGCTCGACGATGTCGAAGGCTTAGTAAATCCCATCGACCATCGATGTTTCGATTTTAAAAAAATCGACCAAAAACATCGATGTTTCTTCAAAAAAACATGGACAGTCGAAACATCGATGTATATCGCCCATCCGTATTCAGAATTACTATAAAGTGTGTTTCTACGGAAAACCCTGCGTTAAGATATATGTTTTTTGCGTTAAAATTCTAAATAAAAATCTACCAACAGAGTTTATTGTAGTGGAGACATCTATAATATTAAAGTCACATCGTGGTCAACTATTTAAGGAACAGAGAATATGTATGTACGTATACATAATTATATAACAATATATCGCTGAACAGTTTTACAAATTGAACAGATATATGAATAAAGCACAGAACAGATGAATAGATGAACAAGTGAACCACAGGTGAACAGATGAACAGGCTAAATCGCGGAACTGTTCATTTACAGAACACTTCCAACAAAAGAACAGTTTCAAAAGAACAATTCTGTTCTTTTTGGCACATCACTACAGGAAACCAAGTTATACGAGGGTATTCTGCATTTACTCCATCGTGCAAGAACCAAACCATGTTCTATGAGACCGTGTCGTAAGAGAGGTACCTGTATATGTGTTCTATATCTATGTACGTATGTACCTAGGTATACACATAATAAAAATTTAAATTATTCTAACCTAAATATGATTTTTTTGTGCTTTTTACTGGACTATTTATCATTTTAATGATGTTTAACTGTATTATAATGACTAAAAAGGTTTTCGTTATTAAAGAGGAATATAAGCACTAGCTGTACACATACGGAACGATTAGATATAAACTGACTTAACTTTAAATAGGTCTAACACTATTTACAGTTACGTAAATAGGAAGGGAAAGATTATAATGTTATCCTACTATATCTACAATGAGAACTATGTTGATAGTTGTTTCTTTATTCACGAAATGGACCATTGAACACTGTCATACTAATGGTTTTTTTTAAGAAAACAGTATTTTGTAAACTACCGAGAAACTGGCTTTTAAGGGGTTAGGTGGGTTTTAAAGGTTTAAAAAAAGGATATTTTTACCTCATCTCCCTTGACGTCTCAAAAAAAAAAATGCTCTTGCCGTGGACAGCCAAAGAAAAAATGATACGCCTAAAAACAGACCCTACTAACAAATATAACGAAGAAATTAAAAAATTAATTAATAATAATAAAAGTATTTTTACTGACAAGGATAGACATTATTTGGTGGAGATGAACCCGAGAGCTCCTAGATTGTATGGATTGGTGAGAACGCACAAACCCGACAACTCAATAAGACAAGTAGTTTGCCAAGATTGCCAAGATTGTAATGGTTTTTTCATCGGTCAAACTGGCAGAAATTTTGAAACCCGGAGAGCAGAGCATTTTAGGTCATATAGAAATAAGAAATCCGACTCTGCTTTTGCGAGGCACTTAATAGACACCGGACACACACCAGAACGGGAAATTACTGTGTTACACGAGACAGGCAAAGGGCAAAAGTTAACAATCCTAGAAGCAATAGAAATAAATAAACATAGCTACGATCACCTTTTAAATGATTACACCGATATTTACAGTTCAACTTTATTTTCAATATTATAACTTATTTAAATTTTAATTTCGGTTTAAAACTGTATTCACTGTAATATTGTCTTTTTGTCATTTTTAAGTACAATCTTTTGCCGCGTGTTTGCTTGCCTCTTGTCACATGTAATGTAATCTTGTTTTTCTTGATTTTTGGATTCTCCTATCACTCCCACCCGTTCCACTTCCACATCACAGACCACTCCCCTTTAATAAGTATAGGTAGATAAAATTAGTATATAAGGCATGTAACGAATGTAATATTTATTCTGTTTGAAAATGAACTGACGGTTCGAAACAATATTGTCACAGCTTCAAAATAAAAGTGATATTTTTGCGAAGTAAAATATCTGTTTATTATTTACAAATATGGAATACCATAAAGTAACGCTCAAATCTATTAAAAATAGTAAATTTTTGAACGGCAGTTTCTAAAATTTGATAACCAACAATCAATAAAATCACTAAATTCATAACTAATTGAAAATATTTGGGAACATAATCAGTAGTCATCTTGTTCTGTAATTTTTTATTAAAATCCTAATGAAACCCTAGAACAGAACATAAAGTAAAACATAATTGTTACCACTACTTAAACTATTTTTTTTTGTACGAATGCAAAAAAAAGGCCGTTAAAGGTAGAGTGGCTACTTATACGTGTCGCAGGGTGTCCTAGTCCTTGTATTTGTTAATGAAATGATATCTATTAAAGCGTCGTTTACTCTTCCGTCCATTTACATATTTATGTACATTATCCATATTTGACTCTATTACTAGACTCTACGTATGTTTTGTAGGTATAACAAACTATTGAGAGCTAGTCATATCCATACGTAACAAATACACGTTCGTTTAAATCCATTATCAACTCCCGTAGTTTTTTGCCAAAAAAAGAAATTTTTCCGTCTGAGTAAGAGGGGAGGGACTTTTTTTATTAAATCATAAAGTTGATGGCAACTGTCTTTATTTGAACACATACAATGTATGGAATTATGGATGAGAGAATTATGAGAGGATTCTTTTGTTGGGATTAATTTGAAAAAAGAAATTAAAGCCTTAAAATTACATTTAAAAAAAAAATGATAGAAGTACAATAATAATATGTTGGTATATTTGCGATGTATTATTATAATACATTTTTATACGATCCACGTGTCGCCCTAATAGGTAGATGTAAGTTAGTCCTGTTATCTTCAGACAAAAATATATTTTTTTAGGGTTCCGTAAAAAAAAATAAAAAACGGGACTCCTATGGTGAGACTTCAATGTCCGTCTATCCGTCCGTACGTTACAACCATTTTTTCAGCAATCCCAACAATTTTTATTCCAAAAATTTTTATTCGATTTGAAATGCGATACCAAGATCAAGTGGGATATCAGGGCTTTGTTTACACACTTAAAAACCATTTTTTTTAAATTTTAAGTCGCGTTAGTTTTTGAGATATTACCAAAAATGTGCGAAAAAATACCGTTCCCTCCTTCTTATCTTCGAAGTTCCCGAACCGAAAAATTTAAAAAAATTCATAAAAATAGGAGATTCCATACATATTACAGAAAAAATAAAACGAACTTCTAAATGTCTATAGTTTTTGAAGAAAATGGAAAAATTTTGGCTGGTGTGCCAAAAGTCATATATCTCCGATTGAGCTGAAATTCTGTTTTCACAATCTTTTTGGCTTAGGAAGTTACCCCCTAAACATATTTTTGACGACACGGGCCGGAAGTTGGATATCTGAGGGTCCAAAGTAGGAAAAATTAGTATAAGGGCTACGGACAGATATATCATCGAATGCCTACGACTAAACTTAAATGTCATTTGTATACTCTTTTTGGCCTAAGAAACTACTTTCTAAACTAATATTTGGAAACACAGACCGGAAGTGTATTTTTTAACGCTTTGAGTATACAGACGACGCTGAAAGAAGGTTTACGTTACTATGATAAGAAGAAACTAAAGGCAGATTCTTATAGAATGTTATGAGTAAGACAAAGATGGAAGAATAAATTTTTTCGATATCTTGCTTAGTTTTCGAGATAATACGTGTCAGATTTCTAAAACTTCAATAGGAATCAGGTAATGTATTTTACAGATTACACACATATAGTATCAGTTTTTATGAATTTAGCTGTCATTCATTTAAACCTCAATCCAAAAAAAAATTGAAATTTAACAAAATGGCGGAGTTTTTAAAAAAAATTCAAATTACCACAATTACATTTTTTATAATTCAAAAAAACACAATTACATTTTTTATTCGACCGAGAAACTGGAGGTTCATAGCACGAAGAAATATATATAAAAGAAGCTGCAATAAGAATCAAATCGATCGGATGATTTGTCTTCGAGTTATAACTGCAGCAAATTTGAAAAATGTAGTTTTTCTTTACCTTACCTTTTAGTTTTAATCACTGAGAATTTTTACTAAAATTATTTACGATGACTATAACGGTCATAGTAAAACCAGATGAGTCGTTTAAATGAGCCAGGGTCTAGCTGCTCCACAACATGTGACTAGCAGCCACGTCCAGAAACTCCCGAACTATCAAGTTTCATACATTTCTCAATATCTTAAAGTTAGCAATGAAAATCAGAATCCGCTCTTCAGATGGCTGTAACTCAAAAACTATTTGAGATATGCATTTGAAATTTTAGTATGTTATTTTTAAAGATATAGACTATCTAAACATACAAAAAAAAATTCCCAATTTTTTCAAAATGTCACACTAGTGGTCCCCCTTAAGTATTTAAAAAAATGCTAAACATAAATTTTGGCATTTAAACACTTACTGTTAGCAAAGGTAAAATAAAAGAATCGCCTAGAATAATCAAAATTCAGCTAACGAAACACACAAATCAATTTAAAACATATTTAATTCGGGAAGATAAGAATTCATTTTTATGAAGTAAACTATGCAATCAATTTTAAATTTCGAAATCCATAAATTATTCTGGAATTCTAGACCATTCGTTTCAATTTTCGATAAAACTGAAATTTAATAAGAAACAGGAAAGGATTTCCTCAAAGGGAGCTTGAAAGATTTTTATAGACATTAAGACAAGACACGAATTCTGATCAATATTTCTTATTAGGTTGTTACAAAAGAAATGATGAATGACTGTCTACTGTTTGAAATTTCCACAGTTAATATGAAAATTGAGACAACGAGTGACGATGATTCAATGAATTTCGGACAGAGTGGAACTGGTAATTGGAAATATAACCCTTGAATTTGGCGCAAAAATAGCTTCCATTCAAAGAGTTTCCATTCTGGAAAAGCCAATTCAATAACAATGGAAAACAAAAACAAGCAAAAATGTCAAATGTTTGAAGAAAATCATAATGTAAAATATCATATTGTTTAGTAATTAACACGTTGATGGTCATGAGCATTGTCCCTGGTCAAGTTAAACCGAACAAGTTAGGCTTGGCGCATACACTCAATTAGTATCTCAACTAAACTGTTTATTCGAAATCGATGAGCCTCATGATTTCAACCCAACTAAACTGTTTAGTTGTAGGTTACGCATACTGTCAATCAGTTAGTTTAGCGATTTTACCCTTATTTATTCCTATTCGTGCATAATCCTCTTTTTTTCAACCAATCATAAATAATAGTTCCTATATCTGTCATGTCTATTATATCTATGATTTTCAAAACTTGTTGAATGTTTTGTGTTTTTAATTTTTTTACGATCTTATCAATCATCGAATTCAAAAATGGTTAATAGAAAAGGACTTGTCTGTGCTTTGCTTCATATACAACGTATACGACAAAGAAAAGAAAAAGGAGATATTTCGTACATCCCATATATTTCACAGCATAGATAAAATACTCCAGAATTTACCATAGAGATTATATGTTCGGGTTACAGATCGACTATTTAATTGAGTGTATACGCACTTCAATACACAGCAATGGACATATACCTGTCGATCGATAGTTGTTTAAGTTGTTCGACTTTTTAGTCAAAAAAGGATCGATATGGTTTTATGATTTTTTTTGTCGAGCTACTATCGTGTTGATAGTACGCGCACCTCCTTAAGATTCCATAGTATTTTGATATACAACTAAACAGTTGTTCAACTAAAAATTGTGTGTATGCGGCTAGTCTTAAGATATAACTGTGTACCGCGTCAACAATCATAATTAATATTGTAAATGCGAAAGTGAGTTAGTTTGTTTGTTTGTCCGTTTGACTTGGATTTCACGCTTCAACAGCTTAACCCATTAACTGAAAACTTTGCAAAGACATAGTCTGTTAAAAAAATATGTATTATTACAATAAAAAAATATGGTAATTTTTTACAATATGTGTCTTGAAAATTACAATGTGTCAGTAAATTTAAATAATTTAGTTGTAAAATATGAAATTATGTATAAAAATAAATATTCACTGTAATTTTAAATACTTTGATACTAAAATTACATATAAAAGTGGTATTTGACATGCTAAATTAGTAAAATTACATTTTGAGACGAAAATTTATTGTATTTGTATGTAAATTACTGATCTTTTGGATGTAAATTACCGGTATTACGTGATTGATTCTGCGCAATTTACAGCGTCAGTTGAGTTGACAGTGTAATTTTGCATGTCGTACGTAATTAATTTACATTAAGTGGAGCAAAATTACATCCGAAATGTAAGGTAAAACATTCTACAATGTAATTTTACATAAAAAAATGTTCTAATTTAATATTGGCAATTAAATGCTAACATTAAATGTGGTAAAATTTTTTAACACTGTAGTCTGCGCGACAGAGACGGTTACAGTCTATTTTTAATCCGGGGAGAATATTTCATTTCCGAGGGAAAATATATTAAATTACAACAGGTGACTGTTAAGAAGCGAAAAATTGACTTCAAGCTTTGTATATTATTAACTGAAAGGTCGAAAAATTACACAAATTACTTTTTATCCTAGGAAAATATCTCAATCGCGTGGGAAGTCTTATTCCCGTGGGGAATAAGACCTTTCATAAGAAAAAGAATCATTGAATTTATTCGGACTTTTCATATTGTTAAAAGAATACTATAGGCTACTTTTTACCCAGGGAAAACATTTTATTTCTGTGGGAAAATTACTACCCCCCCCCCAAAAAAAAAAAATAACAGTTCTCAATACTGACGCGATGAAAGTACACTTTATACATTTATACACGATAGCCAACACGAAATGCTAGTTCCACATAATAGTATTTTACAATATAAGTTCGGTAAGTTGCTTTTACTGATCGAGAAAATGTTGCGAAAACGAGACCCGCAGGGTCGAGTTTTTGCAATTTTCGAGATCAGTAAATGCACTTAACGCGTCGTGTATTGCATAATATTTTTTGCACGATCGATTTAAAATAATTAAAGAATAAAAATATGTTAAATAAAAAATAAAATTCGGATAATATAGGTGAAATTTATATTTCTATGTTATGACATAGAATGCCATGAATAAATATTATAAATATTTATAGCAACTTTATACGAATCTTTATAATGACAATTGACAACTATATTTGTAAATAAAAAATTAAGTGTCAATATTTCACTGGTGTGAATATTTTTTGTGAATTTTCTATTAAAAAAATTGAGGAAAATAGTTTGTTAAACTATAATATTAGTGAGAATAATGAAATTGATGAAGCATTTTATTTTTGGCTGCAAATTTATTCTCGTAAAATGAAAGGAACATTATAAAAACCACAGAAAATTTTAATGATTGAACGACCTTTTAAAATGTCAATAAAATATGAAGACTAATGGCAACAATAATAGTAATAATATGCAGACTAGTGAAAATTTTCATATTAATCGATTTATTTTTCTAATTGTTTAAATTGTACTTTTAATTTCGATATAAATAAATAATTACAATAATTTTTGAGCTAATTTCACTTACCGCACTCCTATTTACTTACCACGCATCTATTTCACTTACCGCACTGTTATTTTTTGGTTTCCATGGATATAAGCAAATGTTCGGGAAATGTAACTTACCAGCATTGTCAACAGCATCAGTAAATGCATGAAAATACACGATCGTGCAAAAAGTATATTTAGTTGTTAGAGAAGAGTATATCTGTTGGGCGATTCGCCATAACAGTTTTTGACCGTCACTGTGTTTAAATAATTCACCATTTTCTCTGCAGCAACCTAATATTATTGTAAGTTATCCAGATGTTTTATTTATGACAAAGCACGTAATTTTACTGTGGTTTATATCTAAATAAAAATTTTAAAGAATTTGTTTACTCATTTTAATAGGGCAAGTCTCATATAACATCGTAAAATTTCTTTCAGTAATTCCATACTATAAAACATGGAAACATATATTGCAATAATGACAGAATGGGCGATTACCGTGTATATAAAACTTAGAGCTGTGCATATGGCAATACATGTATGGGCTGGCATATGTAGTAATAAACTGTTTCTGCTTTAGTGTAAAACAATTACTTGTATTAATAACCCATGTGTTTTATGATCGCGGTGGTGGTTACAGCATACCGGCTGAGGTGCAAATTTGATTTAATCAATACACTATGAGGCACCTTGTGTTTATTCCATATTGACTATCTCGACAACTCAAATGAGGTTTTTTCTTCAGGTGGGTGTAAGTAATAGGTATTGGTGATTGTTGAGAATAATGTGATAAGTTGTAAAAACTTAAAGAGTTTTTCGAATGGGAATTAAATTTTTTAGTGAAAATACTTTAAAATTTTCATTTATTACTTCAAGAACGATCCATTTTGTTTTTATGGTCGTTCGTTCGTAGTATGGCGGATTACTTTTCATTTTCAGTAATGCTATTTGCAAATAGGTTATTAAACAGGTGAGGAAAACCACGATATGGCTATTCAAATACTAAATTTTAGGAGACATATATAATACTGAGCAATGGTAACCACTTGAATGTGTGCCATTTTAAAATTGCACATATATAATAAGTGTGTTGTAAGTGGAGTAGAAGGAGCGAAGTAAACGAAGCTTCTACGGGAGGGACTAAAATGATACTTATTATGTTTGGGTATAACTTTGTAATTTTTTCATCGATTTTAGATATTTTTTCGTTGAAATGTTCGAAAATTAGAAAAAACAAATATTAATTAATAAGTACATTAAGAAAAATCTGAGTATCATATTTCTGACATAAATCAACGTAGTAAAATATTTACTACTAGTATCCTATCTTGGCTTCGCTGGGGTATCTGGGTATCTTTTTTTGTTTTCATTTTGATGTGTTATGTAATTTTCTAGATGACTTTGCTACCCAGTAGTCCATAATCACAATGACTTTACTATCCAGCAGTCAATAATCATTATGACTTTACTACCTAGTAATCCATAATCACTATTGCCTTACTATCCAGTCGCTCGCAATCACTATGACCTTACTATCTACTAGCCCATAGTCACTGTGATCTTACTACTCAGTGGTCCACAATCACTATGACCTTATTACCCAGCAGTCAGTAATCAGATCATCTTACTACCCAAGTTCCATCTAGCTGTTTAAGCCCTGACGGACAATTTTGACTTTAACTTAACTTCTCTCAAAATTCAATAGTATTTAAGAAGAAATTTCTTCAAAATCCTGGACAACCTAAAATACAGAGCCTATGTCAACCTCGAATCATTTACCTTCTCAAGAGAAAACATTTTCGAATTATCGGTTGGATAGTTTATTCTGGATGCTTTTTGAGTCCCCAGGATAAAGCGAGACCTCATAATCTCATATAATTTAGAAATAATTGGGTAGTTCACTTTAGTCACTTTTCGGATCTCTATCCCTAATCTGGAATAGTTTAACTTTCTATCCGTGAAAAAACAAATTTTCTCTCCGTATTACATTAGTATAGATATGGTTTCCGCAACAATTTAGAAATAACTGAAATGACATTAACTTAAGACTTATAAGGCAGCAACTATTTTTGTCCAGTGGCGACGCGTGAGAGTAGACAAGGGAGACAGTGTCTCCCCAAAAAAATTAACCTTCACAAAATTTAAAATTTTTTATAAAATTTAAAATAATTATGAAATTTATACAATAATATTGTCCATTTTTATACATTCACATTTCCAAACAAAACACATTTAAGAATAACCAATATACATACGTTTAGATACGTTTACAATAATGTATACATATACATATGCATGATAAATATAAACTTATATAGTTATTTATATTATATTATGTGTATGTGGTTAGACAGAAACAGAATGGACAATACGTAAGTACGTAGACAACTTTCCTTTTGATTCTCCTGGCTTTGTGTGTATGCTTAACAAACATCCCATTTTATACATCCACACACACACTGACACAGTCTATATCATACATGTATGCAAATCTTCTCCAATTTTTACACCATTATAATTCAAAAACTAAGAAAAATTTTGCAAAAATTTTTTTTTATCTCTATGTAAAATGTAGTAATCTTTCTAATAGTACAAAAATAACTAAAATATAATCAGTATTTTTTTAATAATAATAAAAAAACTGAAACAATTATTCAAGGGAAACATTCTTTCCTGTGTCTTTTTTATTGTCCTCAGTACATATCAGTGCAACTGTATACTAGTTATAATGTGCATACATTCGGTAGATAGCAGCGATAGCAGTATAGCGACATAGTACGTAGGTATTTGGTCGTATTTGGTACTATATAGGCTATATAGTCTGTGAAATGGTGAAATTTAATCATATTTTTGATCTTGTATTAATAGATTATTGCCCTTTGGTTTAGTTCAGTTTTTTAATTTTAATATTAAAATGAATTAATTTTAGATTTTGTTGTTTATTTTTTATAACATTTTATTAAAATGTGTATTTATTTTTAATTTGTTTTTCTCCACTATCTGTTTAAATTTTTTACTTATGAAGTTTCTCCTTTTCATTACTTACAATTAGTGTAATTCGGATGTATTAAATTTTTAAATGGATACTACTTTAGAATAAAATATATTTAAACACTATCTAAACAACTAAGTTTGTAATTCACTGATTTGAGCGTTACTTTGTGATAATCCATATTGTAAAATAAAACAAATTTTATTACTTTGCAAAATATCACTATTTTATTTTGACAAAACTTGTTACAAAGTTGACACAACTTATTACAAAGTTTTTTACAAAGTTGACATGTTTCGTTCTATATGAACATCATCTGAACAAGTGAAATTATTTCAGTTACATCCGAGTATTTATATTATTCACAATTTAAAATAGATTTATGGTTACAAATGTAATTAAGATTTTGTGGGTAAACAGGTACATAGTGCAATTGAATACATGATTTTTGTACAAAAGGTCATAAAACTGGTTCTATACATAATTGGATGTACATTCATGGATAATATTACATTAAAATATCTAAACGTTGATTATGACACAGGTACAGTTACGAAAATGAAATATTGCTGTATAAATTAATTGAGATTAGAGCTACCCCAATTGATCATAAAATCATTTTAAAAAATGTTTGATAAGTTAAGGATTAAATATTCCAACATTGATTTTTAATGATAAATTAAAATTGATTATCAATTAATAATTACAACAATCAAGTATAATATCAAAACTGAAATAATTTCTCTTGTTCAGATGATGTTCATATAGAACGAAACATGTCAACTTTGTAAAAAACTTTGTAACAAGTTCTGTCAACTTTGTAACAAGTTTTGTCAAAATAAAATAGTGATATTTTGCAAAGTAATAAAATTTGTTTTATTTTACAACTAAGTTTGTAACTAGAGTTATTTTAAAATCTCTAATTTTTTGAAGACCTTTATATGTTTAATTCAGACCAATCACAAAACAAAAAAAAAATCCAGCATCTTTTACTCTTGGTACAACAATTATAAATGTCTGGTCAAAAATTTCGATATTTTTGTTTTACAATCGAAGTCCTGGGTCATATAAAAAAGCTTTAATAAAGAGATTAGTGATTAAAATAAAAATAGGTACAAAATAAGTCTATTTCAATATGGTAAAAAAGACTGTGTCTCCCCAGGAAATAATTCCACGCGTCGCCACTGTTTTTGTCGAAATTTTCGATCTGCTTAGCTGTTTTGTGATGTTAAATTAATAGGTAGAAATTATCGAAGAGAAAAATAGGCTATTAAAACTGCCAAATAATTTAAAAAATAAAAAACAAAAAAACTTTTTGAATAGTTACCGCGATTTGATAGACGCCGCATTTATGTTCGCAAAATAGCTACCATTGCTCCGAATCAGATAGAATATCGTTTTGAAACTAACTTGAATATTCCTACAAGTTTATCAAAATCGATGAATTGTTTCCGAGTTATGTGCCTTGTAAGAATTTTCAGACACACGGACGAACAGAAAGAATACCCCTGTCGCAGCATCCTGCATAACATAGCGAATTTCCATTTACAAAAGTACGTTTTTCTCGGAAACTAGTTGATATAGAGTAATTGTAAAAAAAAACCTTCTTTATGTGAATTTTCCGCCTCATTCCGCCAAATCTTTTTCACGAAAAATGTCCAAAACACCGTAAACGTTTTCACGAAATTTCACACTTAGTAAACATATATATATATATATAAATGTGTCCGCACGATAACTCAAGAACGAAACATCTTATTTTTAAGAAATTTCGTGAAAACGTTTACAGTGTTTTGGACATTTTTCGTGAAAAAGAGTTGGCGGAATGAGGCGGAAAATTCACATAAAGAAGATTTTTTTTTATTTATAATTACTCTATATCAACTAGTTTCCGAGAAAAACGTACTTTTGTAAATGGAAATTCGCTATGTTATGCAGGATGCTGCGACAGGGGTATTTTAGTTTCAGAATAAATCAATTTGGCACCAACAAACTCAAAAAATCATTTTATTTAAAAGCAATATTTTAAACAAATATGAGTCTCCACCCACCGCCGGAGGTTTCTAGAACCGCCCCGGTAGTGGATGGTGGGTCCAGAACTTGTTTTCTTATTTTCTCAAAAACTAGCTAACCTAGAATAATAGTTCAAAAACCTTTTTTATGTGATTTTTTTCCGTCTTTGCAATGGTGTAAAAAAATGTGGCGAAAACTCTTAAATTATAGCAAATTTTGGCAAAAAACTAATTTTTTGCAAGAACAAAAACCATGTTCCTGGCATCCGACGTGCTTGGCTGAAGAACTCATCCAAGATTTTTGGACTTTCAACGTTGTCACCAAATTTCGTAAAGCTAGCAGTTTTTCCTGAAGAGCTATCGTGCTGATACATATATACATACATAAACCGATACATACATACATACATATATATATATATATATATAAATTTTAGTGAATATTATTTTTGGGTTCTAGGGGCCTCAAAACAAATTTCTGCCATAGTCGCGGGCTGAACTTCCACCATGAGCAAGGCTGGAATAGCGAGTTTCCATTCTGGAAATTCGCTAAAAACCGAGTGAACATTTTGACTATGATGCCTTACAAAAATAATTATGATGCATCCACAACTTTATAATACACTCGAAAGCAAAAACCATATTTATTCGTAAGAATTCAACGACCAAACATTCCCCTTGGTATTAATTAAAATATGCTGAAAAATGCTGCAATTGAAATAGTACAACTAAATTATAGATATGCATTACTCGTAACTTGACCAGTGGCGACGCGTGAGAGTAGACAAGGGAGACAGTGTCTCCCCAAAAAAAACTAACCTTCACAAAATTCAAAATTTTTTATAAAATTTCGAAATAATTATGAAATTTATACAATAATATTGTCCATTTTCATACATTCACATGTCCAAACAAAACGTATTTACTTTTACGGATATCCAATATACATACGTTTAGAGACGTTTACAATAATGTATACGTATACATAATATACATGATAAATATGTATAAAAGCTTATATGTGTATGTGGTTAGAGAGAATGAAATACGTACATACGTATGGATACAAAATAGAAAGCCAGGAGAATCAAACTACAGTTTGATTCTCCTGGCTTTGTGTGTATATGTGTAACAAATATTCGATTTTAATACATCTACACACACTGACACAATCTGTATCATGCATGTATGCAAATCTTCTCCAATTTTTACACCATTATAACTCAAAAACTAAGAAAAATTTTGCAAAAAAATTTTTTTTATCTCTATGTAAAATGTAGTAGTCTTCCTAATAGTACAAAAATTACTAAAATATAATCAGTATTTTCTTAATAATAACAAAAAAACCGAAACAATTATTCAGGGTAAACATTCTGTTTTTTGTCTACCTATAGGCATACGTACATATTTACTATTTGGTACTACATGCGTACACGTACAGGCACAGTCTGTGAAGTGGTGAAATTCAATATTTTTGAACTTGTGTTAATAGATCGTCCTTTGGTTTAGTCCAGTTTTTTAATTTTATTTTAATTTTAATAATATTAAATTTATCAATTCATTTTAGATTTAGTTGTTTATTTTTTATAACTTTTTATTAAAATGTGTATTTATTTTTAATTTGTTTTTCTTCACTATGTTTAAATTTTTTACTTATGAAGTTTAATACTTTTGTTTTACAATCGAAGTCCTGAGTCAGAAAGTCTTGTTAGAATAAAATACCCCTGTCGCAGCATCCTGCATAACATAGCGAATTTCCGTTTATAAAAATTACTTTTTCTCGGAAACTAGTAGACACAGAATAATAGTTTAAAGACCTTTTTTATGTAATTTTTTCTTCTCTTTTAAATGATGTAAAAAAAAATTTTAAATAAGTGGAAATTTTGGTAAAAAACTACTTTTATGCAAGAACAAAAACCATGTTCCTGGCATCCGACGTGTCTGGCTGAAGAACTCATCCAAGGGTTTGGGACTTCCAATGTTTCCAATGTCGCGCGGATACATATATATATATATATATATATATATATATATATATATATATATATATATATATATATATATATATATATATATATATATATACCTATATTAATTTTAGTGAATGCTATTTTCGGACCTTTAGTTTCTAGGGACCTCAAAACAAATTTCTGCCATAGTCCTGGGCTCAAGTCCCGTCACGACAGTGGCTGTAATAGCTGAATTCCGTTCTGGAAATTCGCTAAAAGCTTTAATGAAGTTCATTAGGGACCAAACTAAAAATATATACAAAATCAGTCTATTTAAATATGGCAAAGAAAACTGTGTCTCCCCAGGAAATAATTTCACGAGTCGCCACTGAACTTGACTAGATGACAATCTTACTATGGTCCATTCCAGTTAAATTTAACCATGATTCATCGCTTATAAATTTAAAGAATTTTCGTTTTCTTAGCTTTATCTCTTTCATTGTTGCACCTACGTAAATTTGAAATTTGTAGTTTGTTTTTAGTAAAGAATAGAAGATTGATTTGTTTCGGATAAAAGAATTATTTAATTCTTTATAGATGACTCATGATCAATTGTATTTGAGATGGGGTATATACATATAGATAATCGTAAATAGCAATAGAGTTTATTAAAACTCATCGAAATATATAAATTAAGTGTAAATGAAAATTTTCCGATGTACGTTTAATTAAAAGCTAAACACAAGAAAGGACTGCAACTAGCTACTAGCGAATATAGTGTTAAATATTATAAAATATGTTGAAAAGGGACCAAAAGGAAGGAGTCACTATGGGAGAAATAGCTGCACAAACAAACAGTATGTTCGGGGGTTTTATTTGATTGTTCATTTGGTTAGTGGCCATAAAGTTTTCTCTTTTAATCGTAAATACGTAAGGGACAGCTTCATTTAATTTAGTTGACATTCTTTAAGTTAGTAGAGTTACCCATAATTTTCATTTACTTATATTTTCTTTTATACATAAAACTTATACATATACATATGAACGTATGTCTGAACGTGACTGGACGTTAATAAATTGTAATAAACAAATTATTTTAAATTTAAGGAGGGAGTTCACGCCAGAAACGGCTAATAAACTAATTTTTATAGAATCTCGTTTTTTGTTTTTATTTTGTTCTATGGCTCTTTACAAACACGGTGATATATAAAACATGGCCAAAAAAATTTTTTTTCAAGTATAAAAATATTTATTTGTGAGCCGCCGCACAGCCAAGTTGCTGCTCCTTTCCAAACAACGCTCGCCCCCCCCCTCGCGATTTGATCAGTAATATTTAATTTTAGTATGTACATGAGTTATAGTATGCACTAAGATAATGTTCTTTTATTTGTATGCCTTTGTAGACGTTTTAATAAACAGTGAGTAAACCGCTTCTTTTCTTATTATTTTTGTTTTTTACCGTTTCACAAAAGTTGCGTTTTTCCCGACAAGGAAAATCATATCTCAAGTCCTAGAAAAGATAGACTTAATTTTTTTTTTAAATTTTGCTCATAAACATATTGCGCATAAAGTGGAGTATGCTTTTACCATTTGAACAATTGTAACTATTTTTAAACATTTTTTTTTTAATAAAAAATTGGGTTTTATAATTTTTAGAAGTTTGGGATTACAATTTTATAGTTAATTTTTAAAATTACTTGAAACCCATACTCAGCTTTATATAGAGGTCCTTTCGGAATAAAATGATGAAAAAATATTTAGAAAATATTCATTACATTTTTAGATATGGCGTTCCTTGTAGACGTTTAAAAACTTGTGAAAAACGTCCTCCTCCCCCCACAGGGAAGGGTAATGAATGTCTCAAAAACAAAATTTTCTATTCGAAACCCTCCCTAATTTGAAAAAAAATTTCAAAAAACAAAATAATCATAAATAAAAATGTTGCTTTTTTATTTGAACTCCCTCCTTAAACATACTGCGAGAACACCGTGTAGTGAAGTGTTGAAAGTGTTGGGAAAGATAAAAAATACTAACGGTAAAGTTGATTTTTTACCATGATGCAACCTTTATGATGATTCTGTATATTTATAGATCGATAGACATACATCAGGTGGTTTTCGTAAATTATTGAAAACTAGCTGCGCCCGCGATGTCGTTCGTGCATAAAATCAATGACAAGTTTGTAAGTATAATAATTATAAAGCATTTGCAAAGAACAATAGTTTTGCGTAATGCATGCACATGCTCAAAATGGATTTTGTATTTATCCGAGGGAAAGAAACATTTACCCGTAATAAAAAGTATCGTATATGTTGACCCAGGTAATAAATTAACATCAGACCAAACTCCATAAAAATCAGTTCTGTAGTTTTTGCGTAATGTGTGCACATGCTCAAAATGGTTTTTTTATTTTCCCGTGGCAATGAGACATTTTCCCGGAGTAAAAATTATCTTAGATGTTAACCCAGGTAATGTTATCACCACACCAAATTTCATCAAAATCCGTTCGATAGTTTTGGGGATAATGTATGCACATGTTCAAAATGGTTTTTTTATTTTCCAGTGGGAATCAAATTTTTTCCCGCAGTAAAAAGTATCTTTGATATTGACCCAGGTAATAGATTATCACGACACCAAATTTCATAAAAATCCGTTCAATAGTTTTTGCGTAATGTGTACACATGCTTAAAATGATTTTTTATTTTCCCCTGGTAATGAGATATTTTCCCGGAGTAAAAAGTATCTTAGATGTTGACCCAGGTAATAAGTTATCGTCACACCCAATTTTATTAAAATCCGCCCAGTAGTTTTTGCGTGATGTGAGAATAGACAGACAGACAAAAATTTTAAAAATCTGTGCTTTGATATCTACACATCGATAACTATTTACAGTACCAGTACAATTTTCAAAAAATATTCCATGTACAGAAACGGTCTCGTTACAGTTTTATTATATGTACCTATAGATTAATTTTTGTGATCAGGAGTGGTATGTAAGATTTTTTAACGTAGATTACAAATAGATACACTGAGAATGCGTTCAGAAAATGCTAAGTTTTATTTTTACTATTAGAAAAACGAAACAAATTAAATGAAAATAAGCAACCAAAAATATTTCTGACCATAAATCAAATTAGGTCAAAACAAAATTAAAATATATATATATATATATATATATATATATATATATATATATATATATATATATATATATATATATATATATATATATATATATATATATATAGAATTTTGGCATGTTGTAATTCAAGTAGGTTTGTACATATGTACATCACATGAGCAACACGAAATATATCAAAGAATTATTTTTCATCACAAACAAAATTTTATATAAAAATTTCAAATGAAAGAAATAGAAGAGAAGAGCCAAACATGGAGGATACGCGTATTTACTTATTTAGTTTAAAAATGTCAGTTATTTTGTTAACGAGGCCAACAACACATACATATGTACATATAGACGTACACATGCACACAAATATCTGACGCTGCTTGTGTTTATAGATCGCGGACGTTCAAAGAAGAAATAGGAAACACCATACTGTTTCTCAGTGCGCGTCCCTCCGCTAGCAAGCAACTATACGGGACATGTTTATTATCCTCTCGAGAAAACAACGATGTCTTCGTCGTGGTGGCTGTTGTGTCATCAACTAATAACAGTAGCAGCGAGCATTAGTTCCGTTACTCGGGCGATGTGATGCTTTACAGCGATGGTGTCGACTGTGAAAGTCTCCCTCCCGCTACGATGAGATACTACATACAACGAACGACGTCCTACGTTGTGTCCACTATTATTACAACTACATACCCATGTGTATGAACGTACATACACATGTACCCAACTCATCTGCACGTCCTTTACTTTCTTCAATGAATTACATACATTTCTAATTTTATTTAATTACTATAGAGGTCTCTGATATTGTTTTAAATTAACCATTAACAAAACTTTATACTTATTGTTATGTGCGGTCTGTTATACTGATGTTACGTACTACGTTTCGTATCCTTCTTCGATCCCCGACAAGTTTTCAGTTTGTTTTGTAATTTACAACTTTCAAACCGCTTTGCCCCGCTACTCAAAAACTAAACTGATTTTGTTTCTACAACTAACCGTCAGCGTACAATTATATTATTATTATTATTACCGAAAATCATTTATATAACACAAGTTTTCGTATGAAAATGGAAAACATTCGTAGCGAACCATATTCGAAAATTTAATAAGACGTTGAAAATTATTTAAAACAATTTGGTTACACTAAAGTGAATTTCCTTATGTGTAAAGAAATTTACATGGGAAATTAAGTTTCACATTTAGAAATTACCACCGGAAAGATATTTAAGAAATTTGGTGCTATGAAACAATAACATTACCCACCACTGCCATCTACGTTTTATTAATTTCATGATTTACCATTTATAAACTTCTATATGTACATACGTATATATAGAGAACAAATGGGATGAATCAAAAGTTTTATTTAATTGTTAGAATTAGTTTAACACATAATATATGTATAATATCCATACGGCTCATATAATAGGAACTGAATATTTTCAAAACTGAACTGTAAAAAAATGACCTCAGTCAAGAAGCAACTCTACTCGTCAAAAAAATGTAAAAAAAAAAAAAAAATTGTAACTATTCATAATATATAGGGGATAGGTTAGACACGTTCATGTCTGACATAAAGAAGATTTAAATATCCCAAAAATAAAATATTCTGCCGTTTTGCATAACGACACAATCATGAATAATTCAATGTAGTTTGTTTTAAATTTTAACAATATACACCTAGATGCATATACGAATTCATCTAGTTATAAACATATATATATATATATATATATATATATATATATATATATATATATATATATATATATATATATATATATATATATATAAAATAGAACAGAGATAGTGGTTAAAAATGAACGCTGTTCACCTTTAGATAATTTAAGCTCAATAAAACTGACCGTCCATACAAAGGGGTATGATTACGACAGTGATCAATACAACTATACAACTGATAAAATGACAATTGTGATTTTATAGGCTTTTAAATATCTATTTATGTATATACATATTAACAAGAATAAATATTTAATACTAAAATGTAATTTTGATATGTGCAAAATTATTATGATATGCAATTATTTAAAGATGTATTTTGGGGTATTTTTGTGTTTTTAGGAAACAATAATTAACTGTGCATCCTGGAAACTTCATTTCAAAAAGTTTTTGTTTTTATGGAATAATTATAGATTATGTATTATTATTTTATATAAATAATTTTATTATATTATATACGTATTAAAAATTATTGTATATTATTTTGTTATTTTGTGATATGTTATTACTTAGATATGTTTTCTTGAGGGGTTTTTGCGTTTTCAGAGTACAATTGAGTTTGCACCATGAAAACTTTTCCCCTCAATAGCACAGATGAGACAGATCAAGCCTACGTATAAAAAAGTGAAATCTTAAAGTTGCAGTAAGTAGCAATTTACACCGTTACTCATTTAGTCTGTTACTGACTGCCGTGGTGTTGACGTGAAAATAAAAATCATGTTTTTTTTTTATCAACCCGTGAAATTTAAACAGAAAAAGATATGAAGTGTGTCGTATTTAAGTGTAAAAATTCTATTGAATAAAAAATTTCTCAAAATAAAAGGATATCTTTCTTAAAATAAATAAATTTATTTTTAATTGTTGACTGGTGGTAACTTACGGTGGCCCATCATAGTATATAGTGTATGTATGCGAACTGCATATATCATCATCAAAATATATTACTAACACATTGGTATATTCGTGTCCATACATCGTGTGCTGTGATTATATGTGTGTTACGTCACCCATTGATTACACTGGGCACAGTTTGGTAGACATTCTAGTTTGACGCCTTGCTCAATAGGAATTTTTTTTTAATGGTCTTCTAAGCAATTTTCGTCAATTTTGGAAACTACATTTTGAATTCATAAATTAATAGTAAATTGGCGAAAATTCCTTACTGACCAATAAGTAATAAAAATATAAATTCTGAAACGCCCATGTATTTTATTTAAATTCCAATTAATCACTTGATTTGATTTAGTTCACATTCAAACTACTGAACAATAAAAACTATATACACATAATGTACCAATGTAATTCTTATTCATATCCTTTTTACTAGACGGATGACTTATAAAAGTGATAATCTTTAGAAAAGTATTTTTTTCTTTTGTCAATGTTTGTTATCTTTTACGTTTTTAATGAATGATACGTTTTTAGCCAAGTAAATGTTAACGAAATTTGAAACGTTGGACTACCATAAAAAACTATCCTACTGTGAAATAACTATTATGTATAACACTCTTGGAGTCCTAGAGACACAGCAACTATCTCTATCATGAAATCTGCAGTGTGCATTTTTGTGTACCTTAGGCTCGTAGGTAGTCAGTGCCTCACTGGCATTCATCCAGTGTAGGTCAGTCAAACACCAATGGATTTTATTGTTGTTAGCACTGTAGAACCCCCACACGCAGCGTTTTGGTATCACACATATGTATGCGAAGAAGGGTCACGTGACTGCCATCTCTATTTCGATTACGCACAAATACACAGTATAAGGCGCCAATACAAAGTAAACACCGTGCACGTATATAACATATTTTCTATCTCTTACTGGTTACACTGATTCCAGTAGTGGAGAGATGTGTTTTTTATTCTGTCCTCTGTGATAACACTGAATTACTGACCATAAAGATCAATGAAGAAACATACCCAGACTATTAGTATATAGCATTTAAATAGGATATTACATTTCAAATCTCTTCACACATATTCTTTTAAAAATGATTGTATATACATATAAAAAAAGATACGAAATACTATTACTTTAAAGTTGTATATTTACGTTCTTGTTTCTCTAAATATTTTCAACATCATTAATGTATTACTACAAATGAAGGTATAACTGTATATAAGAGAAGCAAATACTATATTATCCGAACTTTAAATGAGTCTGTTCTTGTTTGACGTGTATATCATAATTTAAACATGATTTTTGTGAGTTCAGTGTGCGGTAAGGACAGCAACAGAAGCTAAACTTCTCCAATTTTGTCTTTTATTTTTGAAAATATACCCTTTATAAATAAGTTTACATAATTTGAGTAAACTGGTCAAACTCAAGAAGAATATAATCATTTATTACATACTACTGGCTATGGTCTGGCTTGCAATTATACTTTTTTCCTTATAGTTGCCGAAAAATAACGTTATTATAACGAATCGTTATTTCTGAAAATAATATAAGCCCACTCTGAAAAAAAAAAACTGTTTATTAATGATACTATCAGTGATATTATACTGCTGCCATGTCACACCGATCTCATGTATTTTAAGATACAGCCAGGACCGATGAGAGGGTGTCAGGTGGAGAAATTGCCCGGGAGCTCGGGGTTAAAAAGGCGGCTTTACGCTTTGGTTAGAGATCCGAGTAAAATAAGAAGACATTTTTTTTTTGTTCGTCAACTGTATTTTTGGAGAAAAAAATTGAAAAAAATGTTTGAGATTTTTTTATTATGCTTAGGGGTCCGTCATTTCTATCGCTGATGCTGGATATATCTACTCAATCCCTACTCTATAATATATTGGCAACAAAATTAATTATTAATTTGTTTATAATAATATAGTAATTAATCTATTGTATTTTTAAAATTTTATTTTGATTGTATCACATTCCGTATTTCCTATATTTTCAAATAGTATATTTACACATTATTGATTCAATAGTAGAACGTTGAGTCAGTAACGTCTAATAAGAAACAAATCACTCAAGTACCTATTTAAATTTGTCTGGAATAATTAAGATTAGGTATCTCATATTCAAATCAAGTATTCTCAAAACCACAGATATAATATATATAGCTTAACCCTTAACCGGTAAGGTGAATTTTTGTAATACTCACGGTAAAGTGATGTCTGAGAGACATCAACAAATTAACATACCGCGGGCTGGTAACATAAATAGCCAAAACTGGAGACCACACGTATATGCATGTATCAGACACTCGCCTTACGCCAGCAGGGTAAAATTTGCCCAAAACCATAAAAGAATACACAAACGTTCAGTTAACAAAAACAAGCAGGGAGGAAGAGCACTGAAAGAATATACGACTCACAGACATCACCTTACCGGTGAAAGGTTAAGCGGAAATATAAAAATCTGTTGTCAGTAGTAGGCCATTAGGTCTTCTCACAGCTTAGCTGATCACTCGTTCCGACGCGGATGCGAATGCGGATGCGAATGCGGATTGTTGGGCATACGTTGGATGACTGTTGATCACAGTGGTCCGCAGTATGTGTGTATGTGGTTGTGTTGGTGCGGTTTAAGTGACAACCCACACACATAACACAGATCACACACATACAAGCTAAACTCAATGTACATACATAATATATAGGTAGGGATTTATGGGATGGGATGGTGGGGGATAACACTGTGTGATCTGTAATCTGTGCTCAAAGTCAAAACTATGATATTTCAGATACCCACGTGAGATTGGTGTGACAAGACAAAATGTATATCTCACTAAGACTGTCATTAAAAGATTTTTTCCAAGAGTGGACGTTACAAAAAGTCATACCAACAAAATCGTAAATTTTGTGAATAAATATGCGTTTAAAATTTCAAGTCACTTCATCAGTTACGTTTAAAGACATCATGTACACCCTTTTGGGAAGAAGTTTCGAGGAAAATGTATTTGAAGTTTGATGATCAATTTTTTCATTGAAACTTAAATTTTCATATCCAATCAGTTTGGGATTTTTGACTTTAGACTTGCCTTGTCTTTACAGTAAAACAAAGCGTCTTCAAACGATTATAATATATTATATGGTTGCTCTTGTCGTCACTCAGTTCGGCCTTCTCTCACATAATTATTTAATATCCATTCTTCAGACTTATTGTCTATAACACACACTATCTACATAATTATTATTACTATTATTAATTAAAAGCTTTTATTTAACTTGCTATGTTAGTATGTTGGTTTAGATCAAACTTTGGAATCAAAATTTAGACAGGTTCTAATTGAGCTAGAAGTTTCAAATTTTGCATAAGTGTATAACCTTGATGACAATGCAATATTATATAATTAGTTTTGTCCTAAGCCGTCCCAAACCAAAATTGTTGATTTTCAGTCTTGTGTAACTTTTTGACATTTCGAATTATCAGATATTGCCACTGATTTTACATTGCAATTTTTTGTTTCCATAGTTACGTTTGATTGGGGTAAATCATTGAGGAGAGAATCGACTAGAGAGAATGCTGTGTATTACAAATACATTAGGAAATTGAAGCAAAAAAATTGACTGATGTGAGCACAAAAATTGACTGATGGGATTACTTTAATGGCGGTCAAACCATTAATTTAATGGTTTAATTGGTTTATCATATATATATATATATATATATATATATATATATATATATATATATATATATATATATATATATATATATATAAACAAGTCTCCGTGGTTACAATTTGGGCTTACTAAAATGGAGTCATGCTTCAAAATTTAATGCCTGTGTTATCTCTAGGAAACATATGTTAATATGTTTGATTCAGTGCTCTGTGGGGTAAATCACAGACCAATGAACACTATTATATGATATTATACTGATTATACTACTAGACAAAGCGTAAAGCCAGTTTCTAGGTATTTTTCTTGAAGCAGGTAACAAGGGTGAGACGGGTGAAATTTAATGAAATAATATAATGTCAATTTTTGAGCAAATGCGACTATAATTATTGCAGGACATAATTTGTATACGTACGTATTTTGAAAATAAAGCGAATACCACTTTTCTTCTTTAAAAATTTTGCAGTTTCTTCTCAACAAAGTAAAATTTTATTATTAATATTATATTTTAATAATAATGATTGGAAAGTGTAACTACGGATACGAATCAATTACTATATAACAGAATACTACTGAGGTCGGAACTTAGTTGTAACTGATTGCTTCAATTATACAATTATATTATATGTCTCTATAATATAAAATATAATATGTTCACTGGTCTGTGGGGTAAATTAACCGATTTTAAAATATAGGTAAAAACACTTCTTTAATTTTTTTTTTTTAAATTAATTGTAATCAAACTAAAAATTAAAAAATAAATTAAAAAAAATGTTTTTTATGGAAAAGCTTTTATTTAAAAATGGGCTAAAAAAAAATAAAATAACTTTTAAGTGAAGTTTGAATTACACTTGTTTTGAAGTGTTTCTGTCTTACTTTGGAGATATTTGTATATTCCTGTCTCACTTTCCATGTTCTTGAGAGAAGGGTGAAGGTATGTATACGATGTGATACGATGATTCTAGTATACATAGTTTATATGTAATCAAGCAATAGCGTTCGGTATACATCGTATCACACCGTATACATACCTTCACCCTTCTTTCAAGAAAATGGAAAGTGAGACAGGAATATACAAATATCTCAAAAGTAAGACAAAAGCACTTCAAAACAAGTATAATGTTCTTAAAAGTAAGATCAAGACACTTTGGCTAGGTGCGTTTCGAATGCTCCCAATGATAACGCCTCAAGCTTTTATAAATTATGTTGCATATTGCTTCAAACTTCACTCAAAGGTTATTTTATTTTTTTTAGCCCATTTTTAAATAAAAGCTTTTTCTTAAAAAACATTTTTTTTTACTTTAATTTATTTTTTGTTTTAATTACACAATCAATTTTACATTACATTATGATGATGTGAGTGTAGGACGATAAGCAATTTTTGCCGGGAGAGAGGAGTGAAGCTAGGATTTGGAAAGCACGCATCTGATACCGTCTTCTTAGAGGAATATTGTGAAGGGAAATGGCAGAAAACTAGTTCGAAGTACCAGTGCCTAATAACACAAAATAATTATTTTTATATTCCTTAATATTTGGTTCTTGTATTAAAATATTTTATCATTTTATCATAATAAGTAGGTACATAAATATTTAAATCCTTGCAATTACACAATCAATATACCTACATTGAATAAGCACTTAGCATTCTACACTATTATCCAAAATATACAAATGATTTTAGAAAGACAACGTAGAAATAATAATTTACTTTACTATTGTTTCTCTTCAGAAAATAAACGAAAATTACAAAAAATAAAAACGGTGTAGTAGATTATGAAAAAGAAAGAAAATATCACTGTAGGTACTTGAGCTATTTTTAGAACTTGAGTTATAGGAGAGTTTTTATTGTAGATTGCTGATACATTTTCTTACAAAAACAATAGAGAAGAAAATAGGTGTATTTAACATTTTTCGTTGTGTATAACTTATATAGAAAATATTAAAATAACGATGAACGTCTGACATAT
This sequence comes from Brachynemurus nebulosus, assembly GCA_035578155.1. Taxonomy (NCBI): domain Eukaryota; kingdom Metazoa; phylum Arthropoda; class Insecta; order Neuroptera; family Myrmeleontidae; genus Brachynemurus; species Brachynemurus nebulosus. The sequence continues at coordinate 27,058,343 of JAPWDM010000004.1, read as the reverse complement.
ATAAAAAGTAGTATTTATATATTTTAAAATGAAAATTAGGACACCTGAGATACAGAATTTTTGTTTGTATTTTTTCTTTGAATGGAAACTATTTGGTTTTTCACTTTTATTATTGTAATTTACATGCATGCGGTTCTCTGCAGCCATATCAGTTCGGTTAAAATTAAATAAATACCTCTCATTTATAAATTTGGTCAATAAGTAAGGTAAGAACACCAGTAGCCGTCATTGACCCAATAGCCGTCAAGTTTCATGAAAATGGTAAATATTAAGATATTATGCAAGCATATATTTTTTCTGTTTCCTGTTACACGTTCTGGAAAGTATGCCCAACCGTTATTCCATTTATGATAACATTCAGTTAGCATTAGGTATATAATAACGGCTCATCTGAAAGTTAGTGTTTGTAAAATTTGTATAAATCGAGTAAAACTCTTAAGTTTTAGCTAAGGTAAGCACTAATTTAATTTTACTTTAATATTGGTTTAACGAATAATTAGTTATATATTTTTGTTTTTCGAGGTTTATTATGAATTAAATTTTGTTAAAAAAAAATAGTGTTTAGACAAGATAACCTAACAGAAATTTATTAATTTTGATGGGGATACTGGTACATAAAATACAGGTATTTTCCAGTCACCGTCACAGTGACGGTTACTGGGGTAACAAATTGTATTTGAAAAAAGGATACATATTCTCCTGTGCTTTTTATACTATAATTTTAAAATCTGAATTTTATTCACAACAATCCGATAAGACTGCTGACCGAGGCGTAAGGCCCACTTTTTAGTCCCGAGCTCTTGGGCAATTTCTCCACTTGACACTCTCTCGACGGCCCTGGCTGCAGCTTAAAATAATTATAATTAACATAATTCTGTCTCAAGTTGAAAAATGAAAATTAAGCAAATTTTCTAAGCTTATGTAATGAAGATTTTTTTTATTGCATTTTTAAATAAAGAAGAAATTGAACATTATGTTATGATATAATATTATTAAATATAAAACAAAACAACATAATTTATGTATGTATGCACGGAAAAAAATTTTAAATGAATCGATTTTGAAAATTTTTTCACTAATAATTATTAATGTTAAAAAGTTAAGTAATTTTAAATGGATTTAAGGTATTTTATGTGAGGTTAAGGTTTTCGGGACCTAAAAAGGCCAAAAATTAACTACCCAATCGATTTTAAAAAATTTTTCACAGTTAGTAAGTTAAAGTATTTGAACTAATTAATTAAATGATGTCCGCAAGAAGCTTACGGACTGCCATAAGTTATATGAGATCCCTAGAATCCTTTTCTTACTGTTAGAGTACTAGAGTTGTATGAGTTTCGCCAGGGTTTACTGATCCCATAATTGTAAAAAATAAACTAAACGACCAATTTTGAAAATTTTTTCACTGTTACAGAGCTAAACTATTTTAGATAGATATAGAAAACATTATGTAAGGTCCGCCAGGGTCCATAGGACCCAAAAGTGTCAAAAATAAACTAACTGACCGATTTTGAGATTGGTGTGACATGGCAGCACTATAATATCGCTAATAGTATCATTAAACATTTTTTTTCCAAAAGTGGGCTTATACTATATTTTCATTAATAACGATTCAATTTTAAATGTTATTTTTCGGTAACTATGAAGAAAAAAGTAAAATGGCGAGCCAGACCATAGCCAATAGTATGTAATAAATGATAGGTAACAGTTTTTTTCAGTTTGGCCAATTTACCCAAATTATTACACCTATTCATCTAGCAATAATGCATGAAAATCAACAATGTATTGAGTGTGATGTATAATATAACTACCAAAAAATGATTTTTTTTAGTTGATACATGTTAAAATGGTGGAAGGACAGGGAAGAATAGTATAATAATTGGCTTCTTTTTGTAAAAAAAAAAATAAATTTCAAAGATATCTTCTAGACCAGGGGTGGACAAACTTAATACTGGTATGATCGACATTAATTTTTCTTACTTATGCGCGATCGACTCCGAAAAATGCGAGTTAAATTAAAAACAAATACAGGAGCTTTCATGTCAAATGTCCACTAGGGTAATATAGGCTTGCAATAATTCCAAATTGTCATTGTCATAATAATTTAATACGAACTGTAATGTGCAATGATTTCTGGGACTGTATTTGATAGTGGATTGTAGTTTTGGAGCGGCACTATAGTTCGCTATTTTTGGACTATTACATAATAGTTTGTCTCATGATCCCCACCCATGCGCGGTTTTAGTTAAAACTCTTCTGGTAACTGTGCTACCTTGGAATTAGTCAGGTCAATTGTAGAAAGTGTTCAATTTTAAATTCATGTTTCACCAACTGCTAAATTTTTAGTACACATTTTAAATTAAGGCGAGATTCGCTAAAAAAAGGAAAACCATTTTTTTTCTTCATAATTATGTTCCCTAAGCTATTAGAAATACTCTCCTAAAATATTATTTTTAAAAAATAAAAAAGTTATGGGTATTTTAGTGCACGTACTTTATTCAATTTAAAAAAAAACCTTTAAATGCTATTTTCTCGAAAGTACATTTATTTTTTTGACATGGTTCCTCATGCATCTCAAAAGTATTTGAGATATCGACATAAATCAAAGTGCATATTATTCCTCAATACTGTCATTTTGGCAAGAACTAGGATGTTTTGGCTACGTAATATATTTTCAAAATAGCGGCTGTTTATAGTCGAGAAAAGGCGGTGATTTTTGAAAAATTATTTTCAAAATGCGATTTTTCACTGGTTTTTTATTTTTTTCTTAGATTTTAGTTAGTGCCATAATTGCATAATTTCAGAAAATTCTTGTTTTTTTGATTTTGGTTCACTGAGGATTTCAGAACGCGAGGAAACATCAAGGTGGAAAAGTCTCGCAGTGTTAACTTCAAAGTCATTTATACTCAGCTCATTTTCGAATTAAAAAAAAAAAATTTTTTTTGGTAATCTCAAGACATGCAGAAACAATGTTGTATATTTAGATTTTTAATAAAATATTTATTTGTATATAAAAAAAATATTAAAAAAGGTCGATTTTTGATATTATTTGGCGAATCTCCCCTTAAAAAATTTTTCGATCAACTGTCGATCGAGAGTCTGCGATCGACTGTCGAACTGTTCGCGATCGACCGTTTGCCCACCCCTGTTCTAGACTAATCAGTTGGTTTTCGACAAACACAACAAGACACACACAGATTTATGAATAGTTTATCTTACACTTCCAAAAATCCAAATAAATCTAGCAAACACCTGCCTAGATTGTTCTAGAAAAACCAGTAAATATTTGCATCAATTTCGCTATTAATTCCATTTGCTGTTTTAATAATACTTCTTATCTTCTTTTCTTACACAACCAATAATAATCATATTTTAAAATTATAATATTTAAAAAAAAATACTAATCTAGTAAGAACAAAAAAGAAACCTCTTATTTTAAATTATATTTTTATCAGGAGTAGATACTTACGTATGTTATAAAAATTTTTAACGTAAAAATGAATTTTAAATAAAACACAAATAACACAAAAGGATATCTATCATTTTTTATAATACTTTTCTTATACCTATATCGTTTTTTATTTATGTTCTCCGAGGTTTTCCCACAAATACTCTAGGGAGCAAGAAATCATTCCAACAAGAAGTAAGAGAACGTTATATATTTTTTAACTTCAACTTACTTTTTGATCAAATTTAAATTTCTGGTTGCTTGTATTTTGCTATATATATTTTCTTATAAGTAAATTTTCATAATTTTTGTTAGTACAACAATGTAAATATGATAAAAGTATTATAATGTTATATTTAGGTATTAGGTAATCTTCAGATATTTATAAGATATTAAATAATTTGTAATATAATATTTTTTATCAGATTTTGATCTGACTTTTAACACAATGACGGTCATGAAGAATTCTGACGAAATGACTGTTTTGAAAACATCTACTTTATAGGGGAGACTGGGGTAAAGTGGCCAGTGGAGGTAAAGTGACCATTGGCCTTTACTCATCGGAAACCACTCCAATCTTGTAGCGAAGTTGAATACTAGTTTGTAGACAACCCATTAGTATTCTATTAAAACGTCAATGATCAGTTTCCTAGATTGTATGAATTATAACGAATATTCTGAATTTTCGAGTGTTGATGTAAAGTAAGTTTTAAGTTGTATTCTCATTATTTTTTTTATTAACCCTAGAACGACAAACTTATTTTTTCTACTCTTAAACTACAAACTGGGGTATATATTTACCCCACGGGATTTTTGGTCGTAAAATCGATCTGACAGCAGCAATTTCACTTATAAGAACACGAATTTGTTCGTTTTTTCATGCTGAAGAGAATGGTGAAGAGTAAATTCAATTTAATCAAAGCTTAGTCGGTGCAAAATCTATTTAAGTAGCTAAAAGTGTTCAAAAACGCTCAAATTGTCATTTAATAAACAAAAATTGATAACTATTTTTCTAATGAACCGATTTTCAAATTTCAGACGGTATTTTAAAGAGGACACAAGGGACTTCAAGCATACAAATGACATCATGATGTTTTGCCAAAAAGTCGATTTATTTTGGATTTTGAAAATTAAAAGAATTGGGAATTTGATATGTGGAAAAATCAAACAAAAATGCATGAAATTTTAGTTTTTAAGAATTATTTCATTTTTTTTCATACAAAATGTAAAAAAAAGGATAATTTAACTTATTCAAAGGCACTACAATCGCTGCAATATATATTTCTATGATTCTCGCAGGTCGGTCGCTTGCACTTCGTGCAATATATTCGCGTTTTGCGGTCTTCCGATCGAGGACACAAGCAACATCGGGCTTATTTTGCAACAAAACATCTAATGTTTTGTTGCAAAATAAGGTCATTATAAGTGAATCCAAATTATTTTAGCAAGAAAAATAAAAATAACTTACCTAAACAAAACACTGACGTAAACTACAAACTGGGGTACATATCAACCCCATACTAGCTTCACGTTTTCCCTTCGTCACAGTAGACAAGAAACCGCAGGGTTTCCCGACCTCACTCTACTGTTAGAACCTTGAACTAAATTATGGTATAGGTGTTCAGTCGATAATGTTACTGACTAATTTAAAAACGTAGTTTAAAGTTTACCTGGGGTAGATTTCTACCCCAGTTTGTCGTTCTAGGGTTAATTACGAATACAATTTTTTAATTGGGTTAGCTAAAAACCCTGTCTAATTACCTTTAAAATAATATAGTTATCGATGAATCAGAAAATTCTTTCTTGAAATTAGTTATGCTTTGCCGACATGGCGTCTAGCGGGGTAAAGTGCCAAAGCTTATGATGGGCCAAAGTGGACAGTGTGGCCAGCTGCTTAAATTGAATTCTGAGAATATTTTAACATATTATAATAACTTCAGAATTTTCATTTAGTTCTTTATATTTTATAAACAATAGGATTGCCTAAAATCAGCTTTTAGGGTTCCAAGAAACAATATGAAAAAGAAACCCTTATAATGAGATTTCAATGTACGTCCGTCTGTCCGTCCATTGATATATAATAATTAATGATACAAACATAGTTTGATTTTGTATATAAACATGTTTATTACTTTTAGATTTCTTTTTGGGTTAAAATGGGTACCCCTGGCCACTTTACCCAACACAGTGGGGTAAAGTGGTTACTTTGCACGTGTTGCGAAAAATAAATATTGCAAAAATACCTTTCAAGATATTGTTGATTTATTGATGTTTATTGGCTCTGCACTAAAGCCACTATATGCTAAATACTTATTAATCTGTATTTCTTTTCAAATAAATAAACTAAACAACATTTTGTCTTAGAGTGACCACTTTACCCCAGTCTCCCCTATATGGAATTATTGACATGGTAGAACGTCATATCGCACTTAATTAGGTTTCACTGAATTATAACTGAAAACAAGTTACACTGAATATTGAATTTTAAGCTTTTACTTTACCATCCCCATAGGTTATATAACGAAGAAGGAAAGATATGATAATGAGATCAATTTTAGCATATAGGGTTTCCATGAGATCTTAACGTTTTAGGAACTAACGACCCCCCCAAAAATGTACGGAAGTTTTCCTGATTTTAATGTGTGTATGTTGACGTCTAAATCAGTGAATACTTCCAGATTTGCTAGAGCCAGAGAAATGAAATTCGGCTCAAAATAATTCTACATATATGGGACAATAAAAGAGCGGAAATTTGACGTATTTGATCAGTGGTTCTAGAGTTATCACCTATTTTTAACTTCTTGGAAAAATCAAAAAATTTTGTTTTTCTTTTCAATTTTCTACAGTTCTTGTTTATAAGCATCTATAAAATTTTGACGGAAAGCATTACAAATTGTTCTAGTTATTTTAAGGCTTAATTGCTTTTCATAAGTCACGGAATTAGGAGAATTTTGATTCATTTTTTTAGTACTTTTTTCTTATCTAAGATTTTGAAATTCTGCAGTGAAGTAGGAGTGCTCGCATACTTTCAGTCAGCAATCGATTTTTTTCAAAATGGCACCACAGTGGGTGAAAATAATTTGTAATATAATCTTTCTCCCTGGAAGGAACCGGAAGCAAAATTTCGGAAAATTTTACAAAATATAATTTTTATATATTTTAGTTTGTAACAATTTTTTTTTTCGACAAATAACAATTTTGTTTTGCGTGCCTAAAAAATACACCCCTAAAATCTACTCCTAAAAACGCAAAATAACTTCGTAACTGATTGCACGTAATCGTAAATTTTACTGCGTTAATACAATTTTGGTTTGCATTCTCTACAATAAGAAATTTGGTAACAGTTAGTACACTTTCCACGAAGAAGTAGAATTAGATGGATAATTTTTTAAATAAACTTAATCCATTTGTAAACTGTAATCAATTTTTAAACTTGTTTTGTAAACTTTGAAACTTTATGGTAACTATGCAAGTAATTTAAGTTACTCGACTGATGTATTAATATTCTGGTAATTTAAATTCAAAAAATTTTATTTAGTGGTCTCTTATACCTATCATATGATTCATATCTACGGCTTATCATATTTTATTAGGTAAATGTTTAAAAATGAAACAATTTTCTTACATTTTAAGGTTATTTTGTTACAGATTCAGTTACAAAAAATCATGTAAGCTTACTTGAGATTGCATATTATAATATTATAATATACAATCTCAAAAAGCTTACATGATTTTTTGTAACTGAATCTGTAACAAAATAACCTTAAAATGTAAGAAAATTGTTTCATTTTTAAAAGTTTAATAAAATTATAATCGTCAATAACTGAAAAAACTTAAAATTTTTCGGTTTTGTTTAATAATAAGAACTACTCTCATTTTTTTTATTATATATATTTTAGTAGATATATATATTCTAATGTAACTTACGTACTTATAACATTCTTTTGCTTTACACAAAGATTGTGTTACTTCTTTGTTGTTCAAAACAGGTTAACATTTTTATTCTGTTAAATCGAAATTTGTGTTAACATTTTCAGTTAACACAAACACGAAATGTTACATTAACGCAGGGTTATGTTACTTATTTAACACAAAAAAGTTAACCACTAGTTTTTTTTTACGCAGAACACAATTTTTTTTACTGTGTGTACTACAATCTGCACAATTACCAAACGCCTACAAAAGGACAATGTTCCTTTTCTAGCCTTACTTAATAAAATTTTGTTTCCCAATCGGTCGATATTAGCAAATTGAAATAACAGAAAAAAGCCTGCAAACGATTATATTTATTGCATTTAAACACTTCAATAATAATATTTAAAAATATGTCATTACTGTCTGTCCGCCCATTCACTTCACTCGTTGCCTGTAAATATTTCCAAATGTTTTTGTAATAATGGCAAAATAGCAAAACACCCGCTTGTGTACAATAATAATACTATTTGTACAACAACCAAATGTGTTTGATATTAGTAAAAGGGAATCATAATATTTATGAAATGGCCATAACATTAGTCGAATAATGGGCATGTGTCAGCCATTTTCAAATTTTCTTTTAAAAATTTTTATCAATACAGTATAAGTAGGTATAAATACAGGAAAATCTCGTTAAAATTTAGAAAATTATGCACACAGATATTAATCAATTGTTTTACTAATAAGATTAATAGAAAAAACATACATAGTGCATACTTTCAGACAGATTTTCTTCAACTTTATGGTCACTTATTATACGAAAAAACACGGTAAATATTGTTAAAAGTAACTGATGAGCTATTCATTAAATGTGGCTTACTCATTTAGTCATTAGAATGATTACACTGCAACAAATTTTGGATGAAGAAGCTCCTGAAATAATCGCTCCAAAAAAATATAATTTCAATGGTATATTTGTATTGAAGCGGGATTGGATCGCGACTGAAACGTAGCGATAATATGCATAAAGTCATTTCTTCTTGTATAAGAATATTTTATAGAACTAAGAGAGTTTCGAGAGCGACATGATAATGTGAATCGGGACTAATAAATAATTAAGTTTCTAAAAATGTCCAAAGTGTCTGTTCTGAATGTTCAAAGGGTCTGCATATTAAATCTTAGGTTGAACTAATATAAGAGGTCTCATCAAAGACCTAATCGACTATTGAAGTAACTGTAGTTTTCATACCCATATAAACCATTTTAACCCAAATCATTTCTGTGCGAAAGTAAACAAAAAAAAATCCTGGTATTAGTAAAAGATTTCATTCTAACATTTTAGTGAAAACACATAAAGAAATTGCTTAATAGCTGAGTAAAAGCTTAAAAAACATTTTCTATACATACACACATACATTTCACTGTACTTAATTCATATGATTTTTCTTTTGAAAACCGTTTTCTCTGCTATTATAATATTGGAGTAGTGAAACTGTTCGAACATAATCTTCGAAAACGATATTCATATCCGGGAGAATGGGAGTTCAAGTAAGAGAAACGAACACAATAAACATTGAGTACAATGACGTACGTTGGTGAACTATTGCCGGGATCTTACCAGTTCGACCGACCTTATCCAGACAGACGGACGCTGTTGTTCAATGCCATCAAATGTATATACGTATAGCAGCATACATAGAGGAAATAAAGATAGACGGGGCTCTTAGAAAAGTATCAAAGTATTGAAAATTATTTACTCATACCAGACAAGTAAGAATAAAAATCTCTTTGGATTGCGTTGGTGACAATTTAGACCTTGTTGGATCTTTAGGAATATAATCGCAGTCGGCAATGATCGGAAGGGCCTGTGTTCGATTCCTGCGCCGACAGAAATTAAATTTTTTTATTTTTTTAAATTGTAGTCTTTCTTTTATTTTATATAATGGTCGACAATTTGAAAGCATTCTAGAAGACACAACACAACAACACCCGAATTCGACTGTAAAAGGATGTACAGCAGACGGTGCAAGATCGACCTGAAAATTCTGAAAGTAAGTTGAGGAAGACTGAAAGGAAAGTCAGTCGTTATCGGCAGTGTTGGAGAAACGAAGTAAAAACTGAATAGTTAAGTGGAGACCATCAATCAGTGGAGACAGCAACTAGTCGATACAACCAGTCATCATCAGTGGACTTGGACATTGGAACTAGCAGTGCACACAATCAAGTGCACCTTATATACCATACAATAACTTCTAAAGAAATTGTTATTTGTTGATTGTACTTCTTGACTTTTATTTCTACTTTTGGAAAGTGTTGGGTGCCAACATCAGAGTCCTGAAATCAGGAACAAGAGTACCGGAACAAACTTAATTTGATTCAATGCATGTCTAACTTAATGCAACATAAATGTTAACTAATTTACGGCGAATCTAACCCTACGTTATTCGTAAATAAAATGTTCCTTACTCTCACAGTTCTGAGGTACAAATGACAAAAAAATATACATACATAAAAAATTTTTGAATTTCCATCACAGTAGCACTCCCTGTAGTCAAACATACTTTAGCTACGACTTACTGGTCGTAGCTAAAGACCGGAAAAATCTTTATTCATAATATAAACATAACTTTATTTAAACTGCCGCTGTCAAAAGCGCCAAAGTCGCACAAGCCCACTGAAAATTAAATAATTATGAACATTTACCTTATTTTTACTACAACTTACAGGCACTTTGTTTTCGAAATTATAGTAGTAATACTTTTCATTTTAAATATTTTAATCTTAATTCACAAAACTTTCATACCAACCTTATTCGCTTTTCGTGATGCACAGTTTGACCAAATATTTTTTTTAAATTTTCTAAATTTTTTAAAAAATTTCTTTATTTTTTTTAATTACTATAAACTTAAAATGTTGCTTTCAACTGTTTTTTAAACTTTTTAAGTGTTAGCTAGTGTTGTTATTATTTTTTTAATTTCAAGTGTCAGTTTGACATATAAGTAAACACAATTATGTAAGTACATCATGTTATTTTTTTAAATTTTTTATCTATATACTCTTATATCAATAAATTTTTCCTCAAAGGCCTAAAGACAAGGAAAAGTCGAAACCGGTAGTCTTTGGGAAAAGAACTTTGTTCTCCTTGTTGACCATCGCTCCTAAATATCTTTATTTAATTTAAGGATGTTTGGGAGGTACAATCGGAGATAAAAGTACATGAAATTAGAAATTCGTGAATAATTGCGTTGTATAACAAACTATGAGGTAAATATAATAGTTATCTTTGTTAAATAATAGCTATCACTACAATTGATTGTACAATACATCAAACTATAGCTCTCCGCTGAGTACAAGAGCTGAGTACATTCTGAGGATTTTTCGGAGAATTTCAAAATGCTACGAAACAATTGAAAATTTAGTAGAATGTTCCTCATTAAATACTAAGGCCCCTGTGCAAATTTCAAACCGATTCACTAAGCCGTTAAAAAGTTATTCAAAAAAAAAAAACTAATTTTACACGTACTCTTATGGAAATTCGAAAACAGAACAGATTAAATAACTTTTTAACGGCTTAGTGAATCGGTTTGAAATTTTCACAGGGGCCTTAGTATTTAATGAGGAACATTCTACTAAATTTTTAATCGTCTCGTAGCATTTTGAAATTCCTCCGAAAAATCCTCAGAATGTACTCAGCTCTTGTACTCAGCTGAGAGCTATAGTTTGATGTAGTGTACAATCAGTTGTAGTGATAGCTATTATTTAACAAAGATAATTATTTATTTACCTCATAGTTTGTTGTTATACAACGCAGTTATTCACGAATTTCTAATTTCATGTACTTTTATCTCCGATTGTACCTCCCAAACATCCTTAAATTAATTTAAACTTTTACCGAGCCTGACGGTAAGTAACGTGAAATTAAAACTTAATCGGAATTAATATAAATCTAATCAAAGTTATCGAAACTTGATTTCGACAAAAATAAACGAAATTTGTTCAAATCTATCAAAAACTGGTAGGATTTCAACCACAAAAATTCCTTTCAAAAAGGTAAGATTCAAATGATTATTTCTGAGATCCAGTTTCCTCTATATTCATATGTTGTGTACGTATACCTTCTTCTATATTATAATAATAGTCAGTCATACATGAATTCCCACAGAAGGATGTCGAATAGAAGCGAGAGAAGGACAGAGAAACATATTCATCCAGAAAGTCCAGTATATGTGTAGCTTCACATTTATGTGTATATGTGTTTGTATGTATACAAATATCATATTTCTCTAAATATGTATTATGTGGTGATATATTGTTATTTATTGGAAATTTAACAATTCCTTTCTAAAACACTTTCTTTTATATTATAGAAAAATAAACTATAACTAAATAAAAAACCAAAAATAAATATATGCATGTTCAATGTTCCGATATTTTATAGTTATTTATCTAAAAAAAAAAATAATATTTATACAAAAATAATAATATATTTTACGAAAAAATAAATAACAATTTGTGAATGAATACTAGTATACGATAATTTTTGATATTAAAGTTTATTTTGCAGTAAGTTCAAGCAATAAATTAGTGATGGTGGAAGTGCCGGAGAGTAGTCGACTTAAGTATCTGACACGTATCGGATGTAAAGCCGCACAAATACGGACCGACACGATTCCATGCAAGTACAACATTCTGAGGAAGAATATCTTATCTACGTCTAGGTACTTCTTAACACTTTCCAAAACATGTCGACAATTTTTGATACTTTTTTAAAAAAAAGTTTCACTAATTCAGAAGCTGGGTGGAAAAAGCGCGTAAAGCGACTCAAGCCTTTTTTCGGTAGATTGTATTTTCTTTAAGCATTGGCAAGTAGTTTTATTTCAAGTTGATGACATTTTTCACACTATTTCAAACTGGCAAAAAAAGAGTAAAAAACGAGTAAAAAACTAAAATTAACACAAGAGAATTTCTTATATTCATTTTTATTATTAAGCAAAATTTATTAAACTTTTAAAACAATTTTTAATTTTTATTATTAAACAATTTTTATTATTTTTATTATTAAATTTTTAATTAGTAAACAATTTATTATTTATTTAATATATACATATTATATATTATATTAGTAGTATATATATTAGTAGTTATATATTGTACCTATATATGTATTAAAAAATTTTTTTTTAAAATTAAAAAAAAAAATAAATAAATAAAAATTTAAAAAAAATAACTAAATAAATAAAGAAAAAAAAATGCGAACTTATTATTTATTAGAAAATATTCGAAGTCATTTACGACAGTTTAATACATACTATATATTATATTAGTAGTATATGTGTCAGTAGTTATATTAATTATATTGTATATACCATACAGAAAAAAGATGGAAATTTATTTTTTATTAAAAAATATACGGAGTCATTTGTTACAGTATTCTAATGACATTTTACTTAATTTATTTACATTATTTAAGTTTAATCCCGTTTTTGAAGCTGCCAGGGGACTGAGACCAGGAGACTGAGAATTCTTCAATATTCTTTAAAAATCGGCTAAATAACGTTTTATAAAAAAAAAAAAAAAAAAAAAAACAGGTCCGCTATTCCAATACAACATATTCACAATTCATACAACTGAAACATTTCTTATATCCACAGTACTTTTCACGAAAATGCTGACCAGAATACTGAGAAATTGACTGGACCTAGTACGATCTCACTTACAATGTTAACTGAATTAATTGATACAACCTCAAATTAAGTAAAACATGTACTTTATTTTATTTATTATATTTTAATTAATTACTATGACAAACGATGATTTAATCGGAATATAATTTTTTTATATTTTTTAAGTGTTTTGGTTTGATAGGAGAATGATGCAAAGTTCGGAAGACAAAATTCATTAGAATATTTCTTAAAGAGAATATAAAAAAATTCAAAAATTATTTATACAGTAAAAAAGTACCAATATTATAGATTACTACTACTGCAGTGTAAATTTCTTTTTTTTTTATACATTCAGAAAAAATAATTATTTAGTCTACTATGTTTTACTTTGGAGAGGAGACATGCCAAAAGACTGGGTTATTTTGAGTGACCAGTTAGACGCAGTAATAGTTTACAGTTACCATCTAGAAAAAATGTATTTTTCAATATATTAATATACAAAACGAGTTGGGCCGTCCAAAATTCGCTCGTTTGAAGAACTACCCATGTACAATGTACGTTATTTTGTGTACATTACATATATAGATATGTCAACATCGTTTTGAGTTTATCTTGATTGTAAACTTGAGTATGTTAGGAACATAAATTCGAACCTTTGAATAATTATAGCAATTTTATTGTAATTTTATTGTAAATATCCCAATGTTACATTTTAAAAATTTACAAAAAATATTAATTTATAAGAAAATATCCCAATGTTCTGCTAACTTATATTAACAACTTCGATACAGAAATTTAAGTAAACAAAATAATAATAATTCTAATTTAAAAATATAAATTATTAGTTACTAATACTGAATTATTAATCACTATTACTTTTATAATCTTACAACTCATTCTTAGATTTACTTGTTGTTATTAAAATTTCATAAAAATTGAGGTATCCGCTTGGTAGTCTGATCTGGCTAAACTAGGGCTAAATTTAATATTTTCTTACCACGAAAAACCATTTTCGCATGATTTTTAAATTACCGTTTGGTTATAAACTGGTTTCTTAAAAATATTGCTTAATGCTAAAATAAAATTTGTTAATTTACCAATTTTAATGAAATATTCTTCAATTATGTTCTACAAGTTCAAAAAACTTTGTTGTATTACACAACAACATCGTGCTGTAAATATCTCAACGTAATACAAATAAAAATATGTAATATCATTTTCTCCAATCGAACATTGAGTGAACACTGGTTTTTCTGGCATAACTTTTTAAATATAAAACGGACAACATTCTTCAGTAAACCATTTTAAAGTACTCGAAAAATGGAATACGACAGTGTCAATAACTCAATATGGCCATTTTTGAAGATATCCCACTATAGCATTGGAGGAACGACATACATATGAATGTCATAGTCCATTTTTTTTCCATGTTTTAAATTCAAATCATAAACATACATACATACCATCAAAAAAGTATGGTATTTCATTTTTACAGTTTATTTCTCTTTCTTTCATTTATTTCACTCACCCCTGTCCCTCTTGTCCGCCCATTTATCCCATCATCACTAGTTATATTCTTTTGTTTTCAGAAATTAATAAGAAAATTAAATGAAAATCGTCAATTCGGTTGCTTTTTGCCCATTTTGCCCATTGTTATTGTATTTATTATTCATTCGCGTTTGTATTATTCGTCTGAGAAGCGAGGGAGTCATAGAGAAAGAACTAACACACATAAAAGTTGGTTATATCATGAATTAAATATTTAATTAAACATCCCGAATGCCGCCAGAGTGCTTCCTTTCAAAACCAAAAAAGTAATAAGATTTTAATTATGAAAGTTAGAGATTTGTACGATAACAAATTATTTTATATAAATATTAACAATAAATTAAGAGAAATGTCGTTGTTTGATGTACACGTACACGCTCTCTATTGGCTAATTTTTGATTGTAATTTTTGTGTGGAAATTTTTCGTTGAAAGGAACAGTACGATTATTGTTTTAAGTATTATTGTGATTCACAAACATATTTATAATTGGCTGTCACACATAAGTTTTGTTTTTAAGATTATTATTATTTAATTTTCAAGTCAAAAGTTGAATATTTTTATTCAATTCCCGCCGGTTTTGTTTTCAGAAGCTTTATATCGAATTCTCTTTTTGTTTTAGAACAACTATATATTTTTTAGAATGTATAAAAGAGATTATGCAAATTATGTTTTGATGAAAAGTTTACAATAAATATTTAAGGTACGGTCACAGTGTGGTCGGCCGAAAAATAGTCAATTTTCGCAATTTTTTTTCGGATGGATAGAATGGAGGAATCGGGATGAATTTCCTTTTACGAATAATACCACTATTTGGCAATACAAAAAAATTTTTTTTATTCATTTTTATTTTTTATAATTATTATAATTTTTTGAAAAAAGTAGATTTTAAAAAGGGCGGCTGTTGGTGCCCACGATAGCCAACGCAATTTTCACCCGAAAAAAATAGATCAAATCGGTTATCAATCTGTAGGTAAGCCGCAATGTACCTATGGGAGCTTTCTTCCTTGAAATTTAAAAAAATGGCAGTGGTTTGAATAAAAAGTACAAAATTTAGGAATTTTTTTAAACAGTTTTCCGTGTGGAACAATAGGAAGACTTCAAACAAAAGGTAAAGGCTTCCATAGATACCTACATGGAGAATGGAATAATGAATATTCTTGAACAATTTCAAACTTATAGCTTGGAAACTTTCCCTCTGAGAGTGGGTACCGTTTTTAAAAAGGGGATTTCTAGACATACGCGTTTAAAGTTTGTCTCAAAATTGTTTCAAATCATTGTTTCAACAAAAATGTCATGCTGTGGTGGCAAAAATAAAAAAAAAACGAGATTTTTATTTTTTATTTAAAGCTTTCAGTTTCTTATTTTTTTGTGAACCGATGTAATTTTAGGTATAGGGGTAAGAAAATTTGTTTTCTTCAGAATCTCGTTCAATTTTCTAATTTCTGACCGCCCGTTGAAATTGCCCTGTGCGCCGTAATTTTTTTTTTAAGTATCGATTTAGACACTACGTGTATAGTCATAGGAAAAAAGCAAATAATTTTTTTTTGTTAGCTAAAGAATGCCTAAGAATGTGTATAAGGTTTCAGACCGAATGCATATAAAGTGTCATTCAATTACAAATACAAACATTCAAATACAATTCAATTAATTCATTTAACATAATGTCTAACTGTTTTGTAAAATTATAAAGGAAATAAAGATGAAAAAGACGTTTTATTATGTTACCGCGCCCCGTAGTTAACCATATGTATATGGAAAACCAAGGAACGGCGAATTATATTATTTACTCGACACACGGGTAGCGTAAATTTTCATGTGCCGAATATAGAAGCAGGGGTTCGAACTCCTGCCAAGGTTAATCCGTAAGGATTAATTGGCGATAAAAGTGGATTTTCTGGCTGAAATAAAAGATCTAAAATTTACTGAAATAAAACAACCGAAATTCCTTTTTCTTCTAATTTATTTTAACCCGTCTAATATATAAAATTTATACAAACTATTTAGCCCAGCTTATACAGAAACTAATATAACCCGCCTTAAAAATGATACAAAACCCAATAAAATTTCATTAAACTTCAAACATCATTTACGAACCCATTGTTACATCCAACTATCAAAATATTCAGTTACGCTTCATAAATAAAATTTAACCCTTTGTACCCGCTGTTTTCCCGAAATTATTGATATTTTCACAATCAGTTCCAGAAAGTTGATGTTTGAGGTTTTAGTTAAAAAGAATATGAACCAAAAAATATATTACAAAATTTTAGGTACTCACCAAATTCTCCTTATAATATAAAACAATAAAACTTACACAGCTAGTTATTACAAAACTACACTTTCTTGCTACAAAGTACTTAACACTAACTTACACAAGTTTACAACCCTAAAAGTTTACAATAATCCACAAATGTCCCGGTTAAATAGTCAAAATTACCCAAATTCTCTCAATCAACCCAATCCACAAATCCCACACAAAATCCCAAATCACCCAACTATACAACAAAGCCCTTAATACAAATTTATTAAACAATCAAAACCCACGAACCGACTTCTTTACTCTCTGAAATTCCGTGAACGACTTTTTTAACCGTTTTGATTTTCAATTTGGCTTGGCTTCTACATACCCTTTACCTCATACCCCTCTGGTCTATAAATTTATTCTAGAAAGTTCCATAGCAAAAAATCCTTATCAGCAATTAATTATTTCTCGTTAATTTATTAATTATTATTTATCGCCAACGGTTTTTGTCGCCCGGATGTTTATAGTCTAAACATGTTCGTTACTTAAGAAATTTATTTAACTTACGCCGTTACTTCGATGAATGGACCCTTTTGTTTATACAAGTATTTAGTAATTATTTATTTATGCAAGTGTTCATTAGATTAGAATATGTATCTACGCATTACTTTAATAAAACTTACAATTCGATTCAAACTTTTTAATTTGGAATTATTTCTATTCCCATATAAAATAAATTTAAATTTAAAAAAATTATTTAAATTTTGAATAATAAACCCGGCTTGTAACAGCACTCCCCCCTTTGAAAAAGATGGTCGCTCTCCCAGATCGACCAGCCTTTTCGAATTTTGCTACTTGATTTAGGTGTCCCATTCCCCGAATAGACGGATAAGTTTTGTTGGTGAGTACCCCTTAATTAATTATTCAGCTAATTTAATTAAACCCATTTTAATATTTAATACTTATTAAATTTATACTGTTATTAACTTGGACCAACTACCTTAATTAATTACTTGGTCTAGTCCCCTTAATGTCTTTACATAACGTCCTTGCATACATATGCATTCCTCACTAGGTCACTACATACACTTTATTTAATATGTACAATTTTGTTTGTTTATTTAAACTACACATACCATAACTTTAGATTTAACATACACAAATTTAAGATTTTTTCACCGTTACACTCACTCAATGGGCACTCCTGCAACGTGAATCTTCACTCCCGGATACAATGTCTTCACGTCGCTGGTGGTGGTTTTTCCTTGCTTGTCCTTTTCTGTAGTCCCATCCATATCGATTATGGTCGAATCCCGCATTGTGTCTTCCCGTGCTTCCTGATTTTCCACTTTTGGTTGTTCTGCCCGTGATATGCCCGTGTTTTGTTTATGGTATCGGTGTATGATCCAAACGGTTAAGGTATTCCATAAACATGCCAGCAACCCGAAACTCCATCCCAGTATTTCATATAATGATAACCCATTTAATACAGCCCCAATTAAGTATTTACAAAATCGGAAAATTACGTAAATACCCAATATGCTGGATGTGAAAAGTCCAATATCAGTAAACCATCCCCATACAGCACTGAATGTCTTCTTGGCTAACCCTTGAATTTCGTTTGCATCGAATAAATTCACTGTTGAGTACCCCTGATTTTCCGTATCAAGCCCAATTATTTTCCTTGTTATGATTGTTGATACCGCTTGTCGTTCAGCCCCAAAAGTTAAAGAATGTTGAACTGCCCTGATTTCCTCATTTGAATAGATACCCCCAGTACTTAGCTGTTGTAGTGGTTGAAATTCCGGATATGGTTCGCTATCGACTTTGATTATTTCTGGTTGTATTCCCGTATTTGGTAATGGACTGAATCCTACCCATTTATTCCCAATGTGATACAATGGCGGTGTTAGTGGTGAACATTCTATTTGTTCTGCCCGTTCTTGTAAAATGTGTGTAACAGGTGCTATAAATAACGACTCATTATTTACTGAAACTGGTAGTTCGTTGTAACAATACTTGTCCCGTCGAACTTCCGCTACTTTTGGAACACACTGCATGAGGTATATTACTTCACCTAGTACCCGACCCGTAAAGCCTAATTGATTTTTCAGTAGAACCCCGACTGCATTGGTTGATAATGGCGCTACTAAAAGTCTATTCTTCAATATCTCTCTATTTAATAGACAGCGTCGATGAATAGTTTGGACGTGAAAATTGTGTAGCGTTCTTTTGATGCTCTGCTCAACATACATAAACTTAGTATTTATATAAGTGAGCAAATCGACGTTCTCTGATCCCAGCTGGTCATTCATTCGAAATTTATACCCATAAGTTTTACGCTCAATCACCATTAATTTTGGATGCTCGGTTCCCCATGCTTCTTGATCACAAACGAATGATTTTTCCCTTAATGTAATTGCGAATACCCGATTCTGTTGTTCCACTACAATGTACTGTGTGTCCAAAAATATGTGTGATTTATTCGTCGTGATTAAACTTGCACTCCCTTCGTACAAAATGTGATAGGCCCTGTTGTCGCATTGTCCACGCATACCAACTTCCCATACAGTTTCCCCAATTTCGGTGTCCATACAGTAACCCGAAACATAGGAACATGTGACACCACCCTTTAATACAATTTTCGTCGGTTGCCAATTTCACAGTAGCCCGATAATCAAATGTACTAATTTTGACTATAGCTAGTACGATGACGTCTTCCCAGGTAAATGAGGTTTCAGTGTACGTTGTACCCTTGCATTGCCCATCAACCGTAACACTACCCGCTAATGTTATACCCGTGACTGTAGTAGCATTTGCTTGAATATTCCCAATTATATGTCCTTTGAACCCATAAAACGAACGTGTTCGGTGAATATTTTTACATTCTTCTGGCCCGACCCGATGTACATAACTCAAAAGTCCTTGTGGTACCGCTGATACATGACTAAACATCCCGCAACGTTGTATAATGCGCGTCACTTCCACCAAACATGTCTGTACGTGCACCCCAGTAAAGTCATTTTTTTGTATTATTTGAATGTCTTTTCGCACCTCCGTATAGTCATTTTTTGGATCCGGACACTGAGCAATGTCTTTAACCGATATCACTGATATATTAGTATTGGGTCCCCGACAGTCATACACTATAATTGCCGCACTGTACCTGATTACCAGTAACACAACGATAAGTTGCAACCACTGTCCCATTTTGATGCCCTGTAAAGATGATAACACAATTTTGAGACACCCGATAATATTTTTATATGATGTATTAAAATTATTTGTTTATTTATTAATGTTGTTAATAGACTTTTAGTACAGTACGCCCCCGTAAGTCATTGCCAATTTATTTAATTTAAAAAAAATTTTTTTAATTTTTTTTTTTTTTAAGATAGTTTAATTTTTTTTTTTGAAATTTTTAAACAGTACAGTGGACCCTCGTTACGCGCACTTAAGACTTTAAAATTTTGAAAAATAGTTTTTCACAGTGTATGCGGTAATTAGTTGATTTTATATTGCCCGATCTAGAACCCACGGTTGATCCTCGACTGGGCCACGGCTACGTGTATGGTAATGTCGCACATCTTCTGGTTCCGGTTCATTTACTATTTCTTGTTCCCGTTCTTCTGGTTCTACTTGATCGTCTTGACCCGGAGCTACGTTTGGTTTCAAGGTGACTCGAAATTGTAATGGCCAATCTTCATCCAATTGAAGCCTACCATTTACCCGATTTGCGTCCAATTGATTACCCTGATTATTTGCCGGTTCAGCGCCCTGATTATTTTCCGGTTCTTCTTCAACTTCAAGTTGTTCACGAATATTTGCTGGCCCATCATCATCCACATATTTGCACGGTTTCAATCTGTTTACGTGTACAATGAATTGTCTACGCCCATAGATCTCTTTTATCTTGTATGTGACCGGTCTCTTTATCCCAACAATTCTGAATGGCCCAACCCATGGTTTCGCTAACTTTTTGGACCCTTTAATACAAGCAGATGGATCATGTAGATATACCCTATCACCCAGTTGATATGTAACTTCCTTTGTTTTTTGATTATACCGAACTACTTGTTTTTCTGTCGCTTGTTTTAGATGTTCCGTCACCTGAGTGTATGCTTGATTAAGCCTTTGGATTAACTCCGCCGCATAATTTTCACTACAATCTGCCGTTACTCGACGTGGTTTAATGATTTCGTCGTAAGGCAGTTCTATATCCCTCCCGTGTAGTAAAAAGAATGGAGTTTCACCCGTTGCACTGTGTACGTGACTACGATATGCCATAACCACGAATGGTAACCACTCGTCCCAGTCTCGTTGAGTGTCACTAATATAGTGCGATAGCATATCTTTGATAACCCGGTGACTGCGCTCAATCATACCATTGGACTGCGGATGGTACGGTGTTGTTTGAATCTTTTCAATCCCGAGAATTTGACAAATTTCCTTCATTAACTTTGATGTAAAATTGGTCCCTTGGTCCGTAATTAATGCCCTTGGTACCCCGTGTCTCGTAATGATGTTTTCGACGAAAGCCCTCGCTACGGTATCAGCCCTCTGATACGGTAGTGGTATCGCTTCCAGATATCGAGTAAAGTAGTCCTGACAAGTTAAAATATATTTATTTCCCCGCATAGAAGTTACAAGTGGTCCCACAATATCCATTGCGATCCGCTCAAATGGTGCCTCTACTGCTGGTAGTTTTAAAAGTGGTGCTGGTTTTGTAGGTTTTGTCTTCCTTTGAGCACACGAAACACATTCTTCACACATTTTCTTTACATCTTTAGCCATATTTACCCAATAAAATTTATCCCTTATAAAACTTAGTGTCCGTTCATAGCCCTGATGTCCCGAATAAGGTGCTGCATGATATGCCCGTATAACTTCTCGTACCATATTCGCCGGAACGACTAATCTATCATGTCGTTCGGTGATAACCCTTTTCTTGTACAAAATTCCATCCTCATCTAAGTAGTAAAGCTCACTTTCTTTATTTTCTCCCAATTTTCGGATAATTTCTTGTATAAGTGGATCCCGTTGTTGCCCCCTCTTAAATGTTTCTCTATCCCAAAATGGCTCGTATTGTATTTCCGCTTGATTGACGCTTATATTAGGTGCTGGTACTCTCGACAGTGCATCTGCATTCCCATTTTTCCTCCCAGGTCTGTGAATAATTTCGAATTCATACTCAGCCAGTGTTAATGCCCATCTTGCCAGTCTAGAACTTGGATCTTTGATTGAAAGTAGCCACCTAAGTGGTCGATGATCCGTTATGATCTTAAAAGGTCGCCCGTACAGATAACAGCGAAAATGTTTGACACCCCAGACCACAGATAAGCACTCGCGCTCAGTGGTTGAATAATTGCATTCAGCCTTATTTAGCTGCCGACTAGCATACGCAATTGGTCGTTCATGTCCCTCGTACTCTTGACTCAAAATAGCCCCGATAGCATATCCCGAAGCATCCGTTGTCAATATAAACTGCTTGTTAAAATCTGGGTACGCTAAAACCGGTTCTTTACACAGAATTTCCTTTAATGTATTGAATGCCCCCTCAGCTTCTTCTGTCCATGTAAAGTTGGTATCTTTTTTCGTCAAGGTAGTAAGTGGTTTGGCGATTCGAGCGAAATCTGGAATGAACTTTCTGTAGAAGCCTGTCAGTCCAAGAAATGCACGAACGTCCCTAACACTCTGAGGTCTCTGATAGTCCCTTACAGCTGACAATTTCTGTGTATCTGGCTGTACCCCACTGCCTGAAATAATATGTCCTAGGTACTTCGTTTGTTCCTGTAGGAATTTGCACTTTTCTGGTTTTAGCTTCAAATTTGCTTCCCGTAAGCAATCGAAGACTTCCCGTAACCGTGAAAGATGTTCGTCGATCCCTTTTGTGCTGAATATGATCACGTCATCCAAATATACGTAACATTTGTGTCCCACGAGCCCTGCCAAGATTGTATCCATAAGCCGCTGGAACGTACTCGGCGCATTTTTTAATCCAAACGGCATTTTTCGGAAATGATAATGCCCCTCGAAAGTGCTGAACCCGGTCTTCTCTTGGTCTTCCTCCGCAACAGCTACTTGCCAGTACCCAGAAGCTAAGTCCAAAGTAGTGAACAAGTTAGCATTGGACAACATCTCAAATGTTTCCTGCATGCTTGGAAGCGGATAAAAATCCCTTTTTGTCACAGAATTGAGTTCTCTGTAGTCGACACAAACTCTAATTTTTGGTTGCCCATCATCGGATTTCTTTGGTACAATGACAACAGGTGCAGACCATGGTGAAGTTGATGGCGTAATAATTCCATCTTCCAACATCTCATTGATCTGTTGTCGTAATAATTCCCGTTGTGCCTGAGGTACCCTGTATGGTCGCCTCGCAATTGGATGTACATTCTCAGTAATAATCCGATGTTTTATTCCCTTCGCAGTTCCCAGTTTAGTGCCCTCTGTGTAGAAAATATCCCGATACTCCATTAAAAGATTTAAAACTTTATCCCGATCTTCAGGTTGTAAATGTTTTAAGTCGACCTGTTCACTTAATGATGACCCCGACTGTACATGTAGTACATGTGCCTCCCGTTGTTCGTGATCCGTTGTTAAGTTGAATGTTTCATCAGTATATTCTTGTGCTACCCCAATTGGTGTTTTAGCTCCGATAGTAGCTGACTGATTACCCGTATTGATAAGTCGAACAAAAATTTGATTCCCATTGTTTACTCTGGATAATACTCTAGCGGCCATGACACCATGAATTAAAATTTCTCCCGGCTCCACTAGTACACAGGTCCCATTTGAAAATTTATTTTTAAGTTTTGCCCGTGTTGTACATTCAGATCGTGATGGTATCTCCAATTCCTCATCGAGTAGTACAATAGTCTCGGTGTTTTTCGGACCCACTTTCTGCTGAACATCCGGTTGAACGTCTTGTTTTGGTTTCGATTTTGCTAAGGTTCCTTTTTCTGTGCTTTTCGGCGTCCCATTTGAATTTTTTGGGAATTTCCCCGCACCTCCAAAAATTTTATTTCTGTTGATTTTGGTGTGGATCTGTTTTCTTGATGTTTTCCCACTATTTTCTGAATGTTGGTGTGATTTCCCCGCATCCCCATTCCGAAACGACATGTTGTTGTTACTTCCTGAACTAGTAGACGCCTCAGCATGATGTTCCTGATGTTGGTGTGAGCCTCTGCTTCCACGCTGTACTACTACCGATTGCTTCGCACATCCATTTGTATCCCCCGATGTATGCTGAATGCTCCGAGTTTTCCCCACTGATGTTTCCACTCGACCCGGTTTCTCAGATCGCACTTTCCCCGCACTACCCGAATCATTCAAACGCACTTTTCCCCCACTTTCACTCATTTTAAGATCATTTTTCCCATATGCAGGTAATTTGGAGTCAGCTTTCCCCTTATTTTGTGAAAATTTCGTATTACGACCCACCAGATCCACCCCAGATCCAGTTCCAGCGATCAACTCAATTGTTCTATCCCCCAAATTCAATAAATTATTTTTATAGTCAATAATAACACCATATTTACTCAAAAAGTCACGGCCCAACAGCCCAGCTGTCTCTATTTTTAACCCCGTACATACAATAAAATCCACAGAATATAATACACCCGCAAAATTTAATTTCACTATTGCCGCCCCTTCCGGTAACAAGGTGTTTCCTGTGATTCCCGTTAGAAAAATATTTCCAATATCCCGAATTGATTCATTACCCAAAATTTCTGACCTCAAAATTGACACTGCTGATCCCGAATCAACAATAAAATTTAAAATTTGTCCATTATATATACCTTGTACAATATAAGGTATATCCCAGGAAACACCCTGTACTTGCGGAATTAAAATTATTGGGCGTCCTCGGTTTGGGGCCCACTCGAGGCGCCTGCCCGGTTTAAATATTCCCGTGCCCCCACAGTTGCCCCATCAGCCGTCTCGACGGTTATTTCCCTGGGTGCGTCTTCCTCAGCTCTCACCCGTCCCAACACCCTCGGTACACCTCGGCCACGACCCCTCTTCGGTACCGCCCCTTGCCAACTTCCTGCTGGTGGAGGTGGTCCCGCTTCTCGTGGCAACCCTCTTACTCCCGCCGGTGCAACCCGCCCTGTTGGGTTAGGGCACTCCCTCCCAATGTGTCCTGCCCGTCGACACCAACGACACACCATTGGTGCCCGACACTCTTTCGCAAAGTGCCCAAACCCAAAACAGTTTAGGCACTGCACCGCCGACAAATCCCGACGCCCCGGTTGTTCGGCCGTATCTCGCCCCGTCTCATTTGGCCTACCCATCTCCCTTTCCCTAGCGGCCGCCTGGAATCTGGGTCGGATCTCTCGCGGTCGCGTTTCCGTATGACGAGGGGTTGACAACCCCCGAGCACCCCCTTCCCCCGAGTCAACTCTTAGGGCTTGTACCCCTCGCCCCACACTACTCAATATTTGCTGGTGGAGCTCTTCCTGCTCCGCCAACTCACACGCCCCTTCTAATGTCAATCCCGGCCCCTCACGCATAAATGCCACCCCAATGTTTTTTAATAATTCCCTTCTGAGTCCCATTTTAAATTGCTCCAACATTAACTGTTCGTTCTTCTTTTTAATTCCCGGCACTTCTGTAGCTTCTGCCCCTGCCAAGTCCTCCTCTAACACTTCTTGTCCCGCCAACTTAATCCTAATCACAAATTCCCGCACTGACTCCTTACTTTGCTGAATTGTCCCCGCTAGTTTATAATACCCCGACCCTGGCACTCTTTTTGGCCTAAACATTTTAATAAATTTATCCTTAAACTCCCCATAACTTAGTTCATCTAACCCCGGCTCACTTTTAAAATATTTGTACGCTTCCCCACTTAGTTTACATTTTACCACCATTAAAATTTGGTCCTCCGTTAAATTGTCCATCCTTGCCCTTCTTTCGAGTTTATCAAAATACTCCCGCACATTTTCCCTCCCCGTCAAATTGTCCATTGCGTTGGCCAGATAGTTTAAACTCACCCGCGGAGCTTCAATGTTTATCACCGGCTGCTCCATTTTATAAAACCTCCCCAATCAAATACACAAAATATCACCACAATGAAAGTACAACAAAGTAGTATTGTCCACATGTGCAATATGAAAATAAAAGAAAAATTTCATTATAATAAAATTATTTTGTTTCCCATTTTACCTGAACGGAGTATATTTTGGCACAGGGTATAATATTTCAAAATATGTTACATGATGTTGTTGATATGTGATAAGATGTGTGTTTACTTTGTGAAGTATTTTTATGCCCAATGTGTATGTAAAGTCTATTGCCCTTGTATGTACCCAATATGTGTATATATGTGTGTATATGTCCCTGGCCTATATGTATACTGTATAAATCAGCTGTTTAATCAACAATGACCCATAAAATCAATAATTGCACATAAATAAATGGTAACCGCAACAATGAACCATTAAATACTGCAACAATTACCTGTAAATAACCCAAAGTATACCCTCCAAAAATTTATATTAAGAAAAATATAACAATTGAATAAAATATAATTGTTAATAAATGCAATAATATTAAATACAATTTTGAACCAAAATGTCTACAGTTTAAAATATCATATACCCAACAATACAAATCCTATATACAACTATTACAATTGTTACCCCCAACAATTAAAATATATACCCAACAATAGATTCTGTTACGCAACAATTAAAAAATTATCAACAATTAACTAAATAATTAAATATACTTATCCCAGATGAACCACTAAAATGTAATTACATCACTTTTATGTTAAAAATTGACCGAAAACAAAAAATTTTTTTTTTCTAAAAATTATTTAATTTTTTCCCAAAATGACCAATTTTTGCCAGAAAATTTCCTACTTTTATCCCATAGACGCTGCCACCACAATGTTACCGCGCCCCGTAGTTAACCATATGTATATGGAAAACCAAGGAACGGCGAATTATATTATTTACTCGACACACGGGTAGCGTAAATTTTCATGTGCCGAATATAGAAGCAGGGGTTCGAACTCCTGCCAAGGTTAATCCGTAAGGATTAATTGGCGATAAAAGTGGATTTTCTGGCTGAAATAAAAGATCTAAAATTTACTGAAATAAAACAACCGAAATTCCTTTTTCTTCTAATTTATTTTAACCCGTCTAATATATAAAATTTATACAAACTATTTAGCCCAGCTTATACAGAAACTAATATAACCCGCCTTAAAAATGATACAAAACCCAATAAAATTTCATTAAACTTCAAACATCATTTACGAACCCATTGTTACATCCAACTATCAAAATATTCAGTTACGCTTCATAAATAAAATTTAACCCTTTGTACCCGCTGTTTTCCCGAAATTATTGATATTTTCACAATCAGTTCCAGAAAGTTGATGTTTGAGGTTTTAGTTAAAAAGAATATGAACCAAAAAATATATTACAAAATTTTAGGTACTCACCAAATTCTCCTTATAATATAAAACAATAAAACTTACACAGCTAGTTATTACAAAACTACACTTTCTTGCTACAAAGTACTTAACACTAACTTACACAAGTTTACAACCCTAAAAGTTTACAATAATCCACAAATGTCCCGGTTAAATAGTCAAAATTACCCAAATTCTCTCAATCAACCCAATCCACAAATCCCACACAAAATCCCAAATCACCCAACTATACAACAAAGCCCTTAATACAAATTTATTAAACAATCAAAACCCACGAACCGACTTCTTTACTCTCTGAAATTCCGTGAACGACTTTTTTAACCGTTTTGATTTTCAATTTGGCTTGGCTTCTACATACCCTTTACCTCATACCCCTCTGGTCTATAAATTTATTCTAGAAAGTTCCATAGCAAAAAATCCTTATCAGCAATTAATTATTTCTCGTTAATTTATTAATTATTATTTATCGCCAACGGTTTTTGTCGCCCGGATGTTTATAGTCTAAACATGTTCGTTACTTAAGAAATTTATTTAACTTACGCCGTTACTTCGATGAATGGACCCTTTTGTTTATACAAGTATTTAGTAATTATTTATTTATGCAAGTGTTCATTAGATTAGAATATGTATCTACGCATTACTTTAATAAAACTTACAATTCGATTCAAACTTTTTAATTTGGAATTATTTCTATTCCCATATAAAATAAATTTAAATTTAAAAAAATTATTTAAATTTTGAATAATAAACCCGGCTTGTAACAATTATATCTATTTGTACGCATTTTGAAACTAATTATTGCATTGTATGATTTTATTGTGTCATAGAATTTTTATTATAGTTACACAATAAGGGGTAATTTGATTGTGTACATTTAGGTTCAATATAATGTACCTGAATCACTTCTATGAAATAAAATGAACTTAGAAAAATTTCAAAATACACTGTTTTTAATTTTTGGAATTAACAGGTAAAAATTTTAAGCCATTTTTTGTGATTCACAGGTAAACCGGTAAACCGGTTTACCGGTATGATAATCCCTAACTAAAACTATAACTATTGAGCGAAATTTTTATCTTTTGTTTGATGATATTCTTTTTCCTGAGCCTAAGTGTCTTGTACACTACTATAGAAGAACAATATACCACAATCACAACAAGTCACGTGTTTATAAAATCACAATTCAGCATAAAAATATTTTCGATGATCGCGGAAATTTGCCGTAAAAGATGTTTCTATTATTTTTAATTTAGATACTTTTTTAATAATTTTTCCACACATGTTTTGTAATGACATTTAATCCAATAGAAAATTATTCTTTTACCACCCACACTTGAATTACGTTAGGATTTATGTCAGGATCGAAGAATATTGAAACTTTTGTGTCGTTTCTTCACATTTCAGTTTTAAAAAGCTTCGTACATATACTATCTACTTGAAATAATGTAATAAAATAAGTTTGAAAACTTTTTAAATCAAAAAGCTTGAACAAGCCAGTCAACAATAAATTTACTTATTGATTGATGTATTTATTACATAGATGGCATTCAGAAAATTTCTGAACAAAAAGTTCGTATTTAATTGTTACGGAATGTTTCTTATAAAGCTTAAGATTAATTTTAACTCAACAGATATATTAAAAGGGTTTTTCTATATTTCTTTTTTTCATATTTAATATGGGACATAGCAATTTAATTAAAATTAACATTAATCTTAAAAGACACTGCCACTTATAAACCCAGTGATAGTGTTTTTTAAATTAATTCGAAACTCGTCTTGATTTTAAGAGTAAATGAAAATTTTCTGTTATGATTTCTAAATGACTACTTAATTTTGTTTGTAAATTAGGTTATTCTGGTTTTATTTGAATCATAGCGAAGACTGCATTAAAGTACGTACTCAACTACGGTATAAACTACGGCTGTTGTATTGCTTGAATTGTTTTCTGTTTGTTATACGTTTTAAAAATTTGCCAGTTGCTGATATAAATGGCAAAAGTAGCATATATACTGATTTCAGTAAAGAGGAGGAAGTAGTTGCGATTCTAGTGCATTCGTTTATTACAATGTATTTTATAAAAATTCCTTAAAAAAATATAAATATTCTTTGGTTTTATTTCTATCCATTATAAAACTATGGTGGTACTTTCGTCTAAAATTTTGAAAAGATCGATTTTGTTCTCAATTTATGAAAGTATAAGCTTTTAAAAATATGTCTCTAAAAGGAAATTTAAAAATTTTTAAAATTTTACCAGGTATTAGGTATGAAGTATAAAGTGTTTTATTTAATACCTTAATTTCATTTTTCATGAAACCCTTTACAACTGCTTGCATTGTAAAACTTAAATTTTTATTATTTTTGAAAAGTAAAAACCTTTGAAAAAAAATAAAAAACGCCGTGAGCAGCGGGGCTCCATCACGGAAGTCGAATTTTTCCCTTCATCTTCGGTATTGAATGTCTACAAGTGAAATGTAATTGGAAGTCTACAAGCGATTTGTCGTTTTGGTGGTTTCAAAACTGATGATGTGTGTCCGGTTGATCGGGGCTTTAAAAAAAGGTTTTAAGTTTTTAAGGGATGAATCTCAGTAAATTTCAATTTTGTGCCGATAGCAGTTAGCAGGAAAAAAGCCAACACAATTCGTACGAGGGCATTCCTATCCATGCTTATTCGCCAATTGCCTTTGTGTTTTATTTTTAAATATCATAAAAGGACTTTAAATAGTAAACTGGAAGGTTTTTATGAAGATATTTTTTCTTTCCAAAAAAATCCAAAATTTCTATTTTATAAATAAAAATTCAAAATTCCTACTTTATAAATAAACAGTGACTTTAATAACATTTTTAAATTACTTAATATTATTAAGTATGTTTTGCATTTGTTATAAAAGTAGGTTCATTTTTTTTAATTTTTAAAATTACTGTACGTCTGCTTGTATTAGAATAAAGATAAAGCATTTAAAACACATTTAATAATACCATTGTATTCCGATGTAAAAATGGGAGAAGTGGGGTGAAAGATAATGTGAAATCCATAAAAGACACTAGCTGGATACTCACTCAATACACGTACAAAATTTCAGCCCTCTAGGTTTCCTTAGAGAGTCTCTAGACGTGTTAGAAAAAAAGCAAAAAAATCAAGGATATATTGGCGTAAAAATCGTGGGGCTAAAGGTTAAAAGTTGAAACCTCCAAAAAGCAGTGATTGGCTATTAACTTAACCTGTACACAAAATTTCAGCCCTCTAGGTTTATTTGGGGAGATTTTGACCCGAACGAAACTGTTAAAAAACAAGAAAAATCATTTTGGTTTAAAAATGGTAGGGGTAAGGGTTAAAAGTTGAGACCCCAAAAAAAGCACCCCCTTGATATTAGCTCAATCCGGATACAAAATTTCAGCCCTCTAGGTTTATTTGGGTGACCTGTGCGGGTGGTACAAACTTCAAAAACGTCGAAAAAGCATGAAATTGTAGCTTAAAAATGGTGGGGTGAGGGTGAAATATTAAAACCACCAAAAAGTAAACTCTTCAAGCTTCATTAAACAGATTTTAGTAAATGAATGGTAAAAATATCAAGTTTTTCTTTTATTATAAGCTCTATAAAAACCAAAATTTTCGCTCCTTAGACTAGAATACCTTATGAAATAATTAAAGTTCTACTCAAGTTATTATTAACAAAGAGTGTATAAACTATATTGTAACAATAGCTCCTTTATTAGTATATAATAATCTTCCTTTTTACCAAAATATTTCCAATAAAATTACGGCTTGAGGTGGCAGATTAAATTCTGTTTCTGTAGTTTCGTGTTATAAGAAAAGTCCGAAAAAATTATTTACAAATATCTACTTAATAAATTTCTAATACTGACTGACTGACAGACAACGCACAGCCTAAACCGCTGGGTTTAGAAGAACGAAATTTTGCATAGGAGTTCCCTATGTAACGTAGATGAGCACTACGAAAGGTTTTTTGAAAATTCGTCCCCTAAGTGGGTTAAATAGGGATTGAAAATTTGTATGAAAATTCGTTATTTTTGAAGTTAATTATATATAAAAATATGTTATTATGGCTATTAAAATAGATAATTGAATAAATCTTTAACACTGACTGACAGACAACGCACAGCCTAAACTGTTGGGTTTAGAAGGACGAAATTTAGCACAGGAGGCATGAAAATTGGCGTTTAGGCTTCTATTTATAAATAAAAGTCAGTTATGTAAACTATTCTGGAAATTTATTCTCTAAGGGGTTAAAACAGGAAATGAAAGTTCGTATGGGAAGTTTGTCATTTTTGAAGTTAGCAAAGTGGATATTGATTTAGACTTTTGAAAAACATTAAAAGTGAGCAGAAAGTGAGTACCTAACAAAAAGATGTTGTCGATGGGAAATCCCATCGGGTATACGGCTAGTATATTATAATTACCGAGATATTTGGCAATATTTAAAAAAAAAAGTTCAAATTTTCAAAGACAAATTTCACCGCTATAAACCATTTACGGCCACGAATGAAATATAGCTTCGGATTTATTAATACAGTAAAAGTTTACAATACAGTACAGTTATAAATTTTGTTTTAAAGACGGGCTATGTTTAGGAGACACAAAAATGAAATAATCCTAAAGACACATCCTATATACTTACAAGAATCAAAAATAATTCACAGAGATTCAATGTTTGAAGAGGACAAACACGCGCAACCAAATACATACACACACGTTTGTAGAAAAAACAAATAGTTACACAACACACACAGACACATACACACAGCCATACATTAATACATTATTTTAATGGAATGATGGTGCTGAACTGATTTCGGAAAAGATTAAATGAAAAGAGGAAAAAACTGACATTTAGCTGAGAAAATGTATAGGAGCAAAATAAATATGACAAGGTCAAAGGAATGATAAAAGTAACTATCGTATAGAGCAGAGAGGACGGGGGCGAAAATGAACGACGAAGGCTACCACACTTACTGAGTGAGAGGATATAATACAGAGAATATGAAATTGAATAGAGGCAGGAAAAAAATACGAGGTTTGTCATCAAATGATATGATAGCCGGCGAAACCAACGGATACAACAAAAGTGTTGCAACAAATATTTATTGAAACAAGGGTATTTTGGCTAAGGTTATCAATCGTCTAGGATGTTCCAGAATATTTCGTTTCAGAGTAAAATTTAAGTTGTCCCACCAGGAGCTGTTGTGGGAGGCCTACTATTCCTAAAAATCGAGAATTGAAAATCTTCAAAATAAATTTTGTTCATAGTATTTCTTCAAAACGTTTAATTTTAATTTTTTTGCAATTATTTGACAGTACGAACTAACGTCAAATAATGTCTATTGGTTTCCTTAATTTTTTCTACGGATTGATTTGGCACTAGAAAAAAAGCTACAAATTCATTCGTAATTTTTATATTTATATATAGTAGATTTGAAAAGTAATTAAAGTAATTCGCCCTATTGTTGCTTTATTCTTGTTTCAAATATGATATTAAAGTATGATCACAGTGTGATTTGCCGAAAAATAGACAAATTTTCGCGATTTTTTTGGGGCGGATAGGATGGAGAAATGAAGATGAATTTTTTTTACGTTTAATACCACTATTTAACAATAAAAAAATATTTTTTTATTCATTTTTATTTATTTTTTATAATTATTATAATTTTTTGAAAAAAGTGTCTTTAAAAAAGGACGGAAATCGGTACACACGATTGCGGCCGCAGTTTTCATCCGAAAAAGAAAAATCAAATAGATTATCAATCTGTAGGTAAGCCGCTATGTACCTATGGGAGCTTTTTTTTTGAAATCTTATTTTTCTACACAAAAAACTATAGAAAATTTTGACTTTTTATTCATACCGCCGCCATTTTTTTAAATTTCAAGAAAAAAAAGCTCCTACATAGCGGCTTACCTACAGATTGAAAATCTATTTGATTTTTTTTCGGATGAAAACTGCGGCCGTAATCGTGCGTACCGATTTCCGTCCTTTTTTAAAGACACTTTTTTCAAAAAGTTATAATAATTATAAAAAATAAATAAAAATGAATAAAAAAATATTTTTCTATTGTTAAATAGTGGTATTAATCGTAAACAAAAATTCATCCCCATTACCCCATCCTATCCATCCGAGAAAAAATCGGGAAAGTTTGTATATTTTTCGGAAAATTACACTGTGATGGTACCTTAATAAATAATAATTAAAATAAGATCATTAACAAAATTATTATCACATAAATCTTTTTCTATGACTTTTTATTAATTTTAATTTGTAAGCTGTTGTGATAAAAATTTTGTTAATGATTTTCCACCAGTAGTTCGTGATTTTTATGATTTGGTAGTTCCAAATTCCAACAACGAAATCATTATATCACGCGTATTCTTTCTCAACCTCGTATCTGAAAAGTCCCAATTTTTGGAGACACAAAGAAAAACGTATTTAAATCTGTGTTTTAATCATTATGAACTTAAGATTTATGCTAATTGCACCCTTTGATGTTGGTTACCTACATATATAATATGTATATAGATAAGTATATACATAAATACAATATTTAATGTTTTTTGTGTGTCCTAAAACATGCAGTTTTTGATGTACGAGGTTGAGAAAGAGTACGCGCGATATGCGATTATGTATAGTGTTCCCACACCAATGAGTGGTTTCCACAGTGCAAGGAGGTATTTTTTATTTACTTAATATTTTTTAGTTAGTATATTAAGACACTTAAAATAAGATGCATTTTAAGTACACAATCATTTTAAAGACTGAATTAAAATTTATTACCAGTACCAGGAAATTGTATGTCACTCACAATCTATATTTATTTATTTTTAATTTTATCTACTTATTTTAGTGGAGTAAACAAGAAACAAGAAAGAATCCCATGTTAGTTTGCTGCTGGGGAAGATACACATCTTTTAGAAATATTCACAAAAAATTGAATTAATTTGTCTTCTAGTGTAATTTGTTTATAATGAGTATGGATAACACGAATAGTTATAATGAATGACCAACAATACGAGAAGAAAATATACAAGGAAAATGTAACACAGAAGTAAATAAGTTGTAAAGCAATGAATGTAGTGTATGTGGGTGTTGAAAGCAATCAAAATAAAAACATTTTCACGAAACAACACATTTATAGTAATAAATCGCATGGACACTACCAGACAACATAGGTAGAAAGATGATTAACAAATATTATTTTAATCAGCATGACGTTAAAATTTAATTTATAGGAAATAGTATATTATTCAAATAGTATTAGCTAGTAATGATAGCTATTACTCACGAAGATGAAATTGCGACACGAGCCGAGCTTGTGAGGCGAGTGTCCTAATGCATCTGAGTGAGTAAGCAAGCGAGTAGAATACGATATTTTTTCTACGACTTTTTTCCTTTTTTATTTAAATAAAATTGAATATTAAATCAAATTTTTAATCTATTTCTAATTTCATTAAATGTTTGTATCATATGTATAAAACGATCAAAACAAAATATAAACTATAGTACTTTGTTTACTTAAACGTTTCTACGCAACATATATTAAATTTAAACTTGATATACTCTGTTCCAAATAAATTGATCATGAGTTAAAGTTAAAAAAAAAAAAACTAAATATTTCTTATACACCAATACCTCAATTTGCGTCGTGGTTACGTTCCAAAAAAACACGACGCAAAGTGAATTATGATTTTCTATAGCAAACTTCAAAAAATTTCGAAAAAAAAATTAAAGACTCGAACCCGAAAACAACACAATTCGAAAATCTAACTACGCACAGTGTACTAATTCAGCAGTGACGCAACTTCGAAAAAACGCAAAACGAAACGACGCAAAGCGAGGTATTGGTGTATTCAAAACAAATCAAACTTCTATTCTTTTCTAAAAACAAACTGCAATTTTAAAATTTACGTAAGTGCAATAATGAAAGAAATAAAGCCAAGAAAACGTAAATTATTTAAATTCATAAGTGATGAAGCATGATTAAATTTAATTGAAATGGACCATACATATACATTAGTCACAAAACAATTGCAAACCCATTGAATAATGGTTAATACTGTGATTTCGTTGGTCAAAAAGGTATTGAGTAATGATCATTCCTCCACACCTATGAATAATGCCTAACTTTCTCAACAATTAACAGATATATAATGAGTGTGTTCTTCAATAGGAATAGAAAAACAATTAAAAGTTCTGATTTATTTAATTCTATCATTATAGTCTACAAAAAAGATTTAAAAACGCACAACGAAAGAGCTCTAAAAATTTTCTATTCCATATTCCAAATTTCGTAATGTTCAAAAATATCATAAATAGCTACAAAAAGTTTAGTTCGGTCCAGATTGTAAAAAAAAGAAATTTATGCGGTGGATCGGATAACTCAAAACGTTTAAAACTTCACGATTTCCTTAGAAATTGCTTTTCTAAACAATATAAAGCAATAATTTATCACGTGGGAACATTTTATTTCATTTTTGTAACATTATGTTAAAAAACTAAATGATGTACTGTTGAAATGTTTAAAAGCCATTAAGGGGGACTACTAGTGTGACCGTCTGAAAAAAGGTGATTTTTTGGAATTTTTTTTAAAGAAAACTACTATATATGGAATGTTTTAATATTCTAAGAATATATTCGCCGATATATAATAAATTAATGATAAAATTTTTGGACCAAAAAATTGAAAATTCAGTGAGTTATTCGCAATCTCCCAAGGCTCAGAATAAAAAAGTTCCCCCACTGCTGCAGTGATAACGACCTTCACAGTGCCTTAAATCAAAAAAACCAAAATGCCTATTAAACTAGAAGGTATTGTCCGTACCGTGAACCTCAATCGGAAAAAAAAGTTGAAATTTAATAAAATGGCGGAGTTTTTTAGAAAAAGTTTCCAATTTTGCGTGAAAATTTAATGATTTTTAGCCTGCAAAAATTACATTTTTTATTCGATCGGAAAACTGGAGGTTTGTGGTACGGAGAAATATATATAAAAGAAGTTGCAATAAGAATCAACTCGATCGGATGATTTGTTTTCGAGTTATAACTGCAGCAAGTTTGAAAAATGTTGTTTTTTTTTTTTTTAAATTTACCTTTTAGTTTTAATCACTGAGAATTTTATTATAGAATCAATTTGTATTATTGAGCATTACTACTAACAAGGTTGTTTTTACTGAACCCGACCTGCATCATGAGTACACCTACAAAATTACTGTCGGTCTCCTAGTCTGCTACATTGATTTTTAATCAAAAAATTTTTACATTCGTAACATATTCTGAAACACTAAACATTTCTTATTAGCGAATTTTATTATTTTTCACATTAGAATCGAAATATTTCTTTACTGAAACGATCTCATTAAGAAAAAATAATCACTGACGAAATTATTCTTATACAGATTTCATTCTCTTTGAGCCGCTCCTATACTAGTTGAAAATAGAATGTTTTAAATTATATGCTAAAGTTCAAAGTTCAGTAACATAAATCTACACCTACATATTCTATACTAAAAATGGGAGGAAACGAAACAAAAAAGTGTGTTGGACAACACTATCAGAGCAGCTTTAGGCTTAAATTGACAATAGGAAAAACTTTTTGTTCTTAGAAAAAAAAGAAAATCTTCCGAGAAAATTATTTTCTTCAATATAGGTAATAGTAAAAAAGAATTTGCTGTCCATTATAATGACTTTTTATTTATAAATGACACCAATGTATAAAAGAAGTCCCAAGATCCGTTCAAGATACGACCAACTGTTATTTTGTAACCAGTAATATAATCCTAGTGTCCGTCATAACAATTTTTAGCCCCTTTTCAATAATTAACTTTTCAAAATGTAATACTGTTAATAGAATTTATTATTATTATTATTATATTTTTTTTTTTTTGAAAATCCTGGAAAAATTTGAAAAATAAATTGATACTGGATTTATTTTTAATTTACGTCGTCATGTAATAAATATGGTACTGTTTATTGAATAATAGGCAACACAATATATTTTTTCTTTACACTCTGCTAAGTGCTTCAGTGAAATACCCCACAAACTGGTGTTATGCACTGTCTGTTCTACTACAGTATAACAATGTTCATTGGTCTCTTTTTCACTTTACGTACCTGTTGAAATTTAAATTTCTAGATTATAGGATAAAAATGAAAAAGAAATATGTTTTTTTTTATTAAGGGGGACTACTAGTGTGATAATTTGAAAAAAAAAAAAAATTTTTTACATGTTTCGATAGTCTATACCTTTAAAAATAATATACTAAAATTTCAAGTGCATATATCAAATAGTTTTCGAGTTACAGCCATCTGAAGAGCGGATTCTGATTTTCATTGTTAACTTTGAGGTATTAAGAAATGTATGAAGGTTGATAGTTGGGGAGTTTCTGGACGTGGCTGCCACATGTTGTGGAGCAACTAGACCCTGGCACATTTAAACGACTCATCTAGTTTCACTATGACCATTATAGTGAGTACATCGTAAATAATTTTAGTAAAAATTCTCTTATTTATTTTAAGATTAAAACTAAAAGGTAAAGTATAAAGAAAAACTACATTTTTCAAATTTGCTGCAGTTATAACTCGAAGACAAATCATCCGATCGATTTGATTCTTATTACAGCTTCTTTTATATATGCCTCTTCGTGCGATGAACCCCCAGTTTTCCGATCGAATTAAAAATGTAATTTTTGAAAGCCCAAAATTATCAAATTTTCGCACAAAATTTGAAACTTTTTTTTTTTAAAACTCCCTCATTTTGTTAAATTTCAACTTTTTTCGATTAAGGTTCATGGCACGGCCAATACCTTCTAGTTTAATAGGCTTTTGGTTTTTTTGGTTTCTTTTTTTTTTAGAGCTTTGGGAGATCGCGAATAACTCACTGAATTTTTAATTTTTTAGTCCAAAAATTTTATCATGAATTTATTATATATCAACGAATTGATCCTTAAAATATTAAAACATTCTATACACGGACAGAAAATTCATATAAAAATTACTGTGCTCAACACTACAACCGACGTGTAAAAGGCGAACATATTCAATTTTGTACGGTAAAAATATAAAAATTATAATTAATCATAGAAAATTTAAAGGATAGAATATTGTTTCCGTAATATTGGCTCCGTAAAATTTGTAAAACAGCACAGTAAAAAGTTCCATTGCCGAATTTGAAATGTTATCTGCTAATAGTAGAAAGAAAAAAAGAGAAAGAAGGTTGAGTGTCTTGTGAACGCTGTTGAAATGTACCTCACTCATAGCAAGTCACTTAGGCAACCATAGGTTTGGACGACCAACTTAGTGTGACGGGTCGGACCAAGCACCTTGATCCATTAGACTTACAAGCAGCAAGCAGTATTCATTACACTGTGTTAGAGGACGGGAATGTCACCGTTTAATTCATCATTTTGTTACTTCACTATCTTTAGTATTAGAATATATTGTTGACAATCATTCTTGTACGCATCATAAAGTTCTTACAGGGTCGAAGTTATTACAGGTACCGCCCAAGCAACATAAGGTTGCGGGTCAGATGCGCTAATGGAAGAGTACGACAACAAGAATTAAACTATAACATATATGCATAAGAGTGTGCTAAAAGTTGTGTTAGCACATTAAATTTTACCATGCTAGCACATATTTTTTATTTTGGTCGTCGATCACGCACGCATTATAAGAGAGCATGGTAATTTTTCTGAAATTTTATCTACAAATTTTACGATATTTCTATATTATACGATTTTTCTCTCCGTGTACAGTAGTCTTCTTTGAAAAAATTCCCAAAAATCACCTTTTTTCAGGCGGTCCCCCTTAATATCCTGTTGAAACAAAACAAATAAACTGTATAAAAATGCTAATCTTTTATATTTTTTATTTTATAATGAAACTATAATAAATTTTTCCTGTAATTTATATTTATTTTATTTAGGATATGCATATACAGCTGTTACCTTTATCAGTTAACATATGCAGTTACATACAATTTTATTGTACAGTAAGTTCCATTAAAATTCATACCATTATAACAGAAAAATTTGATAAAATTTCATACTTTGATAGAATCACACTGGAAGTATTATTTTAAATGTATACATTTACTATACAAAAATTACAGTAAACGTAACATTAACTTGTATATTTTTGAATTAAGTGCATTATTTTTACTATCAACGACTGTACGCATTATATAATATGTATAAGTGTTTTGTAGGTGGGCTATAAATGGGGTATATGCACGTCCACAGAATAACGAGATATGTACATGCTTCAGTATATTTATAAGTACATATACATATGGTTCATTTCACTTAAATTTAATCATGCTTCATCACTTTGAATTTAAATAATTTCCGTTTTCTTAGCTTTATCTCTTTCATTATTGCATTTACGTAAATTTTAAATTTGCAGTTTGTTTTTAGAAAAGAAAAGAAGATTGATTTGTTTTGAATATAAGAATTATTTAATTTTTTAACTTTGACTCATGATCAATTGTATTTGAAATAGGGTATATTTAAACATATGGCTGAAAAATGTAACATTTTTATATATTTATTTTTCATTGTATAATTTTTACATAATTTTTGTAATTTATATTAGACAAGTAGTCTACTGTTTTTGTCAGCTGCTTCTTCGGCAACTCGGAAAAGAGAATTGAGTCTAGAGTTGCCATATTAAAAGTTATCCTGGACACAACTTTATACGACAGCTGTTGCTGGAACCTTCGGGATTTAAAATTTCGGGAACTTGGTATCCACATTATATAAGATTTGCCAAAAAATATATAAAAAAAAACTAACATTTATTCGTGACTTCGCAAGCATGGTATTTGAAATTATGATATCTGGTTATATGTACATAGTAGTGTTATTATTGAAAACTGTTAATTTTTTTTAAGGAATGTTCTCATAGAAATATTCTCGAATAAAAAGTAATCTATACTATAATATTCTCTATTTTTCAAGCTATTTCGGTCCAAAATTTAAATTCGAAAGTTTAAACGGTTGAGGGACGAAAGAAGGAAAAACAAACAAACAATCTCACATTCACATTTATAATATTAGTTAGGATAATATCCATACTTCAGTGTTTTCCCGGACAATGCAGAAAATTCCGTTAGCTTTTTTCAGTAGTTACCTGCCATAATTTCATTGTTTCGTTTTAGTAATCTTTATACTTTCATATTTCTCCTTAGAAATGCAGCGCCCGCTCTAGCATTTACGCCGCCCCCGGGCAAAAATGAAAAATTCCGCTCCGGTATGAAACCGGCGGCCTTTTTTTTTGCTCGTCAGCTGCAAAAATACCGCTCTTTTTTCTTTTTTTAAGCAACCGGTGACCTTTCTTTTGCTTGTCAGTTTTAAAAATGCCGTCCCGGACAAATGCCCGGGTTGCCCCCCCTGGAGCGGGGCCTGACAAATAAGATATTCTTTTGGGAAAGAAAGTACCCTATGTTCGTTTCCGTTTTGCTAAAATTCTAACGAAGTTAATAATGCATTTTTTAACAGTCAACTATCATAATTCCCTTATTTTGCTTTTTTGTTGAGTAGGTACACTTTTACGTGGGAATAAGATGTTTTCCTGGAGTAAAAAGTAGCCTCTATCCATTTTCGACCTCTATTAACAATACTCAAATGTGACCTCAGTCTTTTTGTTTTCTTTTTTTAATTAGCAATCATAATTTTGGTATCTCTATTTAAAAACATTTTCTCTCGGTAATGACAGATTTTCCTAAAATAAAAATTTTGTCGGAGATTCCTGTATTCTTACAGGAGAAACCTGTGTTCTTTGCTACACATTTTCCTAACAATATGCAAAGTTCGAATGAAATCAATGATTATTATTTTGATTTCGTTTTAAATATATTTTTCCACGGAATTCAGATACTTTCCCGGGGTAAAAAGTAGCCGGTATCACTCGCTCTGTTAACAATACAAAAATTTGAAATTAATCGTCCGTTTTTCAATAGTAAACTGTGATAATTTTATAAATATTTTCCTGATAAATGTAAAAATGTCTATACAAAGTTTTAGGTTGATTGGTAAAGCTGTTACGGTGTGAAAGAAAGTCAAACAAACAAATACACTCACTCACTTTCGCCTTTATAATATTAGTTAGAATGATTTAATCAATTATTTTAAAATTCAGATTATGAGTTTCGGAAGTAATGTTCTAAAAAGACCGATTCTATAAAATTATACCGACTAGAACTTTTAATACACTCACCATGAACTTTTTAGCGAATTTCCAGAATGGAATTCAGCTATTACAGCCACTGTCATATATATATATATATATATATATATATATATATATATATATATATATATATATATATATATATATATATATATATATATATATGTGTGTGTGTGTGTGTCCGCACGATAACTCTCGAACGAAATGTCCTAGGTTTACGAAATTTGGTGAAAATGTTGGAAGTCCCAAACCGTTAGACAAGTTCGTCAGCGTTTGTTCTTGCAAAAAATTAGTTTTTTGCCAATTTCCACTTATTAAAAAATTTTTGCGAAATTTTTTTACACCATTTAAACGAGGAGAAAAAATTACAAAAAAGGTCTTTAAACTATTATTCTATGTCAACTATGTTTTGTAGGATGCTGCGATAGGGGTATATATAATTATGTATATGAAAGT
Organism: Brachynemurus nebulosus; assembly: GCA_035578155.1. Lineage (NCBI taxonomy): Eukaryota > Metazoa > Arthropoda > Insecta > Neuroptera > Myrmeleontidae > Brachynemurus > Brachynemurus nebulosus. The sequence continues at coordinate 27,016,437 of JAPWDM010000004.1, read as the reverse complement.
AGGTACTTAATACTACCACATATTATGGACTACCATATATTATGGATTATGTACATACTACGTATGTACATAACACGATAATATAGATTGTTGTATAATGGCTTGTATAGTCACATACATATGTATATAATATTATGTTTGTATGTTATAATATGCCTTCTTTTCAGGATTCCTAAGAAAGTCCTATTTTTTAGAGCTCCGAAAGAAATCTTTCGGGACTATAATAGAAATTTATTTTGAGGTCTCTAGAAACCGAAAATAATATTCACTTAAATTTATATATTTGTATTTAGTCCCACACCGTTGGACAAGTTCATTAGTCAGCCATGTCGGATGCCTGGAACATGGTTTTTTTTGGTCATTTTTCGTGAAGGAGGAAAAATCACTAAAAAGGGTGAAAAATCACAGAAAAACGGATTTTTATAAACGCAAATTCGCTATGTTATGCAGGATGCTGCTACAAGGGTGTTATTATTTTCCTTTATTCCTTCATCAAAATACCCATTTTTAAAAAATCTAATTAGTAATTATTGATCGATTTTCGAAAATAAATAATTCATTTAGTAATTTCATTACACTTTTCGAAGAAAATTATTTTTTTATAAAAAGAAAAACAAATTACTATTACTTTTTCAACTTCGTTCATGACAAAAATATGCATCTTTGTAGATAAGTGATACGATAGATACAATTTTACCACAAAAAATTCCAGTCTCTTTTTTTTTCCTATTAAATTAAACGTTCGGTTCGATGCAAACAGAGATATTTGTTATCACACTCGTACACCAGCTATACAGTGGTAGTTACACGGAAAAATAGTTTGGAAAAATGTTTACTTATATCTGCAAATTACAGATTACTTTAACAATTTTTGTGAAAAGTAAATAAATAGGAAAAGATAGCGAAGTTAAACTAAATCGAAATCGATTGTAACCAATAAGAAGTAATTTATATTTTGTAAGACATACAGGATATTGAAAAAATTCCGGACGATCAGGTTGACAGGAAATTGAATTGAACTAAACACAACCAGCATGGAGGTTTGATCAAACCAAATATATACATAAATAAAAGAAGACATTCAATAAAACTTATTAATAATACAAATTAAATGATATAACTTTGATAGATGTATAAACATTTCTTATTTTCTCAAGTTCTGAAAGTAAAAATGTCAAGGTATTTAAAAACGGACCCATTTAATGTCTGATGGTAAATAATTTTTTATCTAGTAACTTTTGATCAATGTTTCTAAGACGAAAATTTAGAATAATTTTAAATTTACTAAAGAAGCCTACAAAAGAAAATCTATTTTTGATATAAAAAATTATTTATAGTTTTCGAATCAGTACTCAAGTTGTGCACCTTTGTATACTTTAACACAGCATTTCTTAAACTATGGTTCAAGGCCTCAATTGTTCAACAAAAAAATTAATGAGATATATGTCGATTTGTGTGTTAGAGTACCACCTAAAACCTGGGGTCACAAAAAATCTCATTATAAAAAATGAAGTTTAAAATATATATATATATATATATATATATATATATATATATATATATATATATATATATATATATATATATATATATATATATATAAGAAACACTGCTGCACGGGACTTAACGTTTTCTCTGAAACAAAGGGTCTATCAGGTTAATAATGTTCTCGTTTGTATTAATTCACACCCTACATATACTGTATATAATTTATATACTGATCACGCATATGGTGTTGTATGTGTAGTGCCCTTACCTCATACATTCGTTACTCGCAAAAATCGTTCAGTTTTAAATGAAAATCAATTATACCACTATATTTATAATTAAGTTTATGTGAAAGGGAAATTTAAAGTGTTAAGTACCTACTCTAGAGCGATCATAAGGATATTTAATTTTTTGAAAGAAGTGTTGCATCTAAATAATTCAAGTAAACTTTTTAGGATATAACAGTAGATATACCTACTAGGCTACACGATATATTTTTTTCTGTGATTGTACGTCTGTGGGAACTATGAAAAAAATAAGAATTTTTTATTTTATTTTGTTAATAGATTTGAGCGTTACTTTAAGGAATTCCATATTTGTAAATAATAAATAAATATTTTACTTCGCAAAAATAACACTTTTATAAAAGTGGTATTTTTGCGAAGTAATTTTTTATTTGTTATTTTTTAAGTGGTACAGATAGTTAGAAAATTCTAAAAAAACAGAATTTGGTAGAACGCATTAGGTATCTAATAAAAAGTTTTGGTTTTATTAGTCTAGCTGTAATAGTTTGGGAATAAAAAAATTTTCAAAAATTAGCACTCTAACATATAATAAAATTATATGGCGAATTATCTCAAGAACGCAGAAAGATCAGAGGCTAAAATATGTGCCAGTAGGATATTTATTACTCACCAATATTATAACTTATTTTGAAAATTCCTGGAGACCCTATGTTAACTTGCTAGACCCTTTTATGGAAGATTCTCAATCATGATAGAATTTTGTTGTATTTAAATTAAAAATATTAGGCAAAGTCAATAAAACAAATGTTTTATACAATTTAGATTTAGTGTTTTTCGACAATACTGCAGTTTTTTCATAGATGAAACATTTCATTTAACACAACGTCTTATTTTAGTTAGGATTTTCGACTGATGTGGTTAAGATTAATTATTATAAAGCTTTTATTCTGTGTCTAACAATTTAATTAATTTAAAAACAAATTCTTACTTCTCAAATAATTAATAAAATGAAAAAAGAAACTAGTTTTGATACAGTATTGGACTAAAAAGTAAACCCCTAATTTAACATCGCGTGTGAATGTGTGTGTGTGTTTTAAGTTACTGCATTATCATCATTAATATGAAAATTATACGAAAGGAATTCACTTGATCGGACTAACCGGTGCGCGGTGGTTGACTAACCAACAGCATCTCCGACTCCAACCACCCTGAACGGGCGATGTCGATAAATTTTCAAACTCTCATTAGCGATGAACCCGCTCTGCTCGTTATATCTATACACAAAGTTTGTGCCGGCTATAGGCGTAAGGCGTTAGGCAGCACCAGGCAGACAGCAGGCAATCTGTACTTTACCGTGTAATCAGCATTCAATATAAACAAGTTTTAATAAGAATGATGATAGATTATGTTCATCATTATCTCATTCTCCACGCCGCCAGTCACTGGCTGCGTACCACGGATATACGCAACTCGTTCTGTTTTGTTTTTCCAAGATAAATACCCAACTACGTTTTCATTATAATTCCGTAATTATTGTGCAATATAATTTTTTTTCTTTTTTTAAACACAAATACCAGTGCTTACATACGATTTTGTTTCCGAGACTACTAAAGTAGAATTGCAATCAGTTTTGAAATATAAAAATATTTTTCCCTTCAAAATTAAAATTTTTACGCACATTTCACGTTTCACGCTTTTCCCAAAGACCCCATTAAGAGGTTATAGCTTCGAAACTATCCAATCATTTTTTAGAAATTGTGCAGACTGTTTTCTAAATGGTCCCCTATATGACTTTAATTGCAATGGAAATAACGGCAACTATGTGGTCACTATGAAATCCCATTAAATGTCGGTAGGTTACTTAAAATTAATGCAATTTCGCTCAAATTTGGAGAATATTATGGGGTTAGGTCATAGTGAGTCTCCTACATTCTCAAAACGCTAAAAAAATTTTTGAATTTTTTTTCTCTGAATCAAAAAAGTATTTCTTTGAGTAATTTTTTAGACAAATAAAAATATTTTCTAAAAATTTTTTTCAGTAGTCAAAGAAATATATTTCTGGAAGTAATAAATATTTTATATAAGGTTAGTATTAATTTTTTTTCAACAGGACAATATTTATTGTTAAAGTGAGTACAGTATAGCAACGATAATTGAAACATCAGTTTTGCAAATTTTTTGAGAGCATCAAATTAGTCAACATCACTTTTGGAAAGTTGCATCAAAAATGTCAAGTACATAAATAGTAAATCCATGTGCAATAGACCATGGCGCATGATTTTATCAAAAGAAACAAATAAATATACCGGTAATAGTAGTGACAAACAAGAACAGACCTTAAAGCGTGGCAATCGTGGGAATGTAAATTTTAATTATTGTACATAGAATGTTTATCTATATGTATTCTGTTCTGTGGCGGTTTTTATCATACGTAAAATGTAAACAAAATTATTTCAAAGAAAATTAATAAAACGACAAATGAAAAAATATCTTCTGAGATAAATAATTTTTAATTCTTCACTTCTTCCTTTAATTATTAACTAAAAAAACATAATTTTAATTCAAAACATAATCTTACGATATTTGTAAATCGCCCCTGGTCAAAAAGCATCACTTTTGTCAAGCACCACTTGGGGAGACTACTTTTTCTTGACAAAACTGGTGCTCTACTACCTTTCCCTATTGTGGTAATTATGGCCATTAATTCTCACTTCCTGTACCATTTTTATGCAACGAAAATACCGATTCTAATATATGAAAGAAGTACATTATTCTAAGTTTATTCTTTTTTCGTCCGATTTCAACTATCCGTGATGTTCTGTTATCAGCGCCGATCGTACGATCCATTACCGTGGATAATCGAAAGTTGATTATATTTTATACTTACCAGAATCCACACCTTCTATACAAACGAAACTTTCCTTTATCGATTTTATTTATTGGTTTAATAATAAAACCCTATACTTGAATACAAATAAAAAAAATAATTTCATGTTGGAAATCACTCACGCGGGCGTATACAGAATTTAAATTAGGTAATATTAATTAGAATTTAAGTTAGCAGATCTTTCTTTAATAACTTTTAATTAAAAAGTTGTTAGAAAAAAAAATTATTCAACGTACATAGACGTACGATACTTACTCAGTATCCGTACTCGGTGTAGTGAACAAGAAAAGAGGGAAGAAGTTGATGAAATATTTGATCATGTTTTCTAATTATTAACAAGATTATTTTCTCTGTACTATATTTCTCGTACACAAGCAACATATACACATTAATACACACAATCCCACCATAAAATTTGATTATATGAAATGTGTACAATAAACTTCCTAAGTATTTTCGTAAGTAACAATAATTAAACAAAGTGAAAGTAGTAGTAAACACATTTCGCTACGTTACTAGAGTTGCCCTGAATCTTAGAGCTATTTTTCTCCGAGATCACGTAGGGAGTTAAAGCTGTATATTATTGAAAAGTGATAGTTTTTTAGGGGACGATGGAAACGCCAAAAGCTTTTTTGAGGCTTGAAATACTATCAGAACATAATATTACATGAACGTACAACGGATTTGAGTATTAGATATCATAGTCAATTGAACGAATCCTTTGTGACATTATTCAAAAGAAGCTGCATATTCTCAAAAAAATGATGGCTTTGAATAGATTTAAATATGAATCCAAAATATACCACTATAGTAGGTACTGTTAGCCAAAAAAGGGAAGCTGTCAAATTTATAAACTATTCTGTTAACTGAAATAATTCAGAATGCTAACAAGTTAAATATTTTACACTAGGTATAAACTTCCCTGATGTAGCTAAAATCAGCAGTAAAGTCATCAGAGCTCTCTTGGTGTGTAAAAACATTATAAAAAATCTCACTCACGCCCTCACCTTTTAGTTCCTTGTTGGATCCATGTATAATAGATGCCTTGGCCATCGACAGTGTCCAAACCTCATACCCATATAATATTTTATGACCGATTTTACTATTATTTTACAAAATCTCTTCTTATTGCTTTTGGAGATGTGCTGGTCCCACCAGACTAGGTATTTGAAACTGCCGATTTCTTTCAGCTGGACATTATCGTCAATTATAATGTCAAAGGTATGAAGTATCAGTTATTGTACAAATACTGTGTCTTTTTAAAATTAATTGTCTAACCTCAGGTTTCATATGCTTGGTTTAGTCTCCGCAGCATGAACTGCAGATGGTATTTATCCTGAGCGATAACATCCTGTAAAACAGTAACATGAACGAACAGAATTAAAATGAACACAGCAAAAGTATAGCGCTTGAAATAAATTTGAATAACAGGACAAATGAGATTATGTCCAACAGCAGCCAGGGAAGTCGTTCAAAATACCTTACCGCAACATCTAATGTCATAACAAGGACTCGTCGCTGTGATACAATCATAACATTAAGTTCCTTGTACTATTAAAAATACCCAAAAATACCCATAAAAGTTTCTAACATTAAGAACTGGTAAATCAAGGAAGTACCTGACTAAACTTGAAGACATCCATGACGAGAGTATTCGGAATAATTACTCTTCCGACCCATATAGTTAACAAAATAGTATACTCAAACCATTGATAACGCTCGATCAACCACGATGTTATTTTATTTCGAGTTTCCAAAAATATAAGTAAAATATCAAACAAGTAAAATGCTAAAGGTCTATACATAAGTATACGGTCCTTTATATATTCTTTTGATATTCTACTGAAAGATTAAGTCCCCCACAATATCCCGCCGCGCGAGAAGAAATTTCAATTCAAAATTTAAATTTAACGAAAAAAACTTTCCTTATGTTAATTCGACTTTCTAAGTAGGTATACATAACAAAAAAATAAAAAATAACAAAAAATGGGAATAAATATGTAGAAAAAATACAAATAAATTAACTTCAACAAAAATAATATTCAAATTTGTAAACAGGTAGTAACTGTCAATAATTTATACTTGATATGTTTATGTTTCTTTTTTTTTCCAAAAAAAAAAGTATCTGATTAGTATGTACGCGCTCTTTTGTGTCGACAGTTTTTTTTTCACCCATATGCGTGCGTATGTACCCCTTATCGTATACATAATATCTACTTGATCTGCTTATTGATCTATTTTTCCTGTTCAATTTCCGTTTCGAAAATTTGAAATCAACTGCAAAAATATATCTACGCATCGGGAAAAAATATATACATAATATGTATGTATAGAGGAAAGTTTGTTAAGAAAATATGTAAGTTTAATAACAAAAATGTTTAATTTGAAAATTCTGTTTGAGATTGTTTTTTAATTTTTGCTAACATTTTTATATCATTTCGTTCGTGTTTCAAATAAATTACAAATGGGTGACAAGGCCTACTAATTTAGTCAAAATCATTTTGAATAAGTAAATATGTTAGTGCTCGGTATATGTGAATAACAAAATTGTAATTTTGTCTATAATTTTATAATAGGGGAGAGGTGTGTCAGTAGTAACAAAAAAAATATACAGACTAATAATTTTGTATTTTTTAATCACAGAAAATTAGATTTTTTGTACACGATACGGACATTATTCAGGTTTTCACTGAGCTGTACAAAAATATTCTATATTGGCCTATAATTAAAATAACTGTACTTTTGTAGACTAAAGTGTACCGTTACAATCGCCACCATCAGAGGATCAATTGTTACAGTGCTTAGGTTCAGTTGCAACACTTATTATTTAGTTGCATTTACATGTTGGTTACTATAATTAATTTAGTTTTCGAAATTCTTTCTCACATGTTGAGTGAGTAAGGTGACAAATACCACACTCTCTGGCAACATGTTTGATTTTTTTTCCTTCTATTACTCTTTTAACGGTATTCAGGTATACTTTATCGAATACAGTTCCTATCCTAGTTTTTCGTTTTGTTTTATACAGCATATTTTCATTCTGAAAACAGCATGAATTAGATTAGGGGACTGATCCAACAGGCAAAACTAATCGTAATAGCTTCGAATCGAAAGACAAACGTAGCCGAAAATCAATATATGAAACCAACGGATTTTACTAAAGTGTAACTATTAATGGAAGGTATTTTCTTTTTTTAAAATTATTTATCTAAAGCGTTTCGATTCATACCTGAAATATAAAGTTTACTTTTATTCAAATAAATTTTTTAAATCATTTCAAAGCAATATTTAGAAAATTAATAAATTAAACTAACTATTAGCTACAAAATTTAAAATTAATCGTCAAAAATCAGAACTCTAAAAAACCGTAAAAATTTTTAAACTTCATTTAAAACCCTATACTAACTCTCGGCTTATGTGCTCAGTTCCTTAAATTTAAAATACTAAAAAGAAGAATTGTGGATATATAAATCTACTGGGGCGTGCCAATTGTAACATGTTACAACTGACACTATTGAATTTGTTACAATTGTTGCAGTGCTGTTTAATTTTATAAAAAAAAAATTATAAAATATTAATTATGATTAAAAAAGCCATACTACCTATCTGATTATATTATTTAATTGCTTGTGTTTCCAATAAAATCACTTTACTTCCAATTGATGGGGTATTTACTGCAAAAATCAAAAAATTGTCAACAAACTCAAAATTTACGTTTAGCTTATATATTATAAACGCATTTGATATTGCTGAGAGAAAACTGCCAAATGATATTAACAGAAAGTTTTGTCAGTAAAGCCCAACTTTAGGAGACACCTTATGATATTTAACACTTCTCAATCGGATTGATAGATGTCTCGCAAATTTCAAAGTTACAATTGACCCACTGTTACTACTGACACACCTCTCCCCTACCTGCTCCAACACTAGTAAATGAAGCTCATAGCTGTGTTGTTATGTAACTCAAACTCCGATCTATACAATCAGCTGAGTTCAAGAATTTAAGTCAAACAGTTAATACTTTTTTAACATATTTTCAATACGACAGCCTGAAAATTGAAATCAAAATAAATTTTTAATGTTTTTTACAGGTTTTGACAAAGTAAATGGCCATTAAGCGAACATAAGAGTAATTCATAATCGAAAATTTTTTAACAAAAACAACGAGACAAATGTCAAAATAAAATTTTTCAAGTAAACAAACAAATATTAAACTCTTTAGTACTTACAGAATTGCTGTGATTTTGTAAGCCCTGTATATATAACGGTTCTGTATCAAGAGTAGTAAAATCACAGCAGTTTTGTGCTAAAAGTAGTAAGGTCACAGCAGTTCTGTACCAAAAGTAGTAAGGTTACAGTAGTTTTGTACTAAAATTCATAAAATTTTAACAGTCCTATCCCAAAAGTAGGAAAAGATTTACGAAAACGAAATAACAATCACATACAAATATGAGTTTTATAGTCGAATTTTCACCGAAAAATTAGACTATTACACTATATCCGACAAGAATGGATTGAGGCGCGAGTGGGGGGCGAAATCCGTTTTTAGAACCCGCAGAACACAATTCGGAAGAAAAAAATGTCTAATATATATATATATATATATATATATATATATATATATATATATATATATATATATATATATATATAAAATCGTAAAACGAACTTTGCACTACACCCCTTGTTTTTGGTTGAACCGGCTCTATTTATCAGTAATTTGATTCTTCTGATCGGATTTCAACAACAATTAACGTGGGTCCTATAGTTCATAGCAATATCCTTTCTTTCAATGAATACAGTAATAAAACAGATGTTAGCCATCATAGGATCTCATTTGGCCCTAAGACCTGCTATTGATTTATATAAGTCCTACATGACGGGGAATAATATGGCGTGTGAATAAGGCACACACATTAAAACACAATGACCTTACAGTCCACCATGCATCAATAGCTGAGAGAACAAAAGAGATAACTGTTATGTTTTGGCTTTATAGAAAATTAATACTGATCAATTTTTTATATAAATAAACTATCGAATCTAAACTATTTGCATAAAAAGGCGATACAAGACTAGCGATAGAAGAATAATAGACTCAACAAACTTCACTTTTGAATATGTGTAAGTGGAGTACACGCTCCATAATTCAATAAATAATTTTCTCAATAAAAATATTTTCATATCTACACAAGGCTCAGGCGGCTCATGTTAACTACAAAAAGAACAATATAAATGATAATCATGCTTTATTACTTGAAAATTTTAGTTCGATTTTGCATGAAAATGCGAGTCATTTTCATAATTTTACAATAGAATTACCACTGTTTGCAAAAAAAAAGTTTCAAAACTCCTGTTTATATAATACTTATAACAACATATAAACTAAAACGCTCCATATACATACATATTAGAAAATCGTCACAAAAAATTCAACGAACTACTGGTCTAGTAAATGGTGAATGAATCAAGGAAGAACTTTTGTGTTTGTTTGGTTAGTTATACTTTTTAAAAACTTGAAGGTTTTAGTAAGCATTGTAGACATCGGTTTATTGTCGGCAGTCTGACGCCACTATTGACTAGCTAGAGGACATGGTATAATACATACACATAGTGGTGACTAGAGGCTCTCTATATATTTATAGCCAGCCACCAACGCGTACACCATTAAAGAATAAGATGGATACAAAATTATCGTTATCATTTCATATATTTATTTCTATATCAAATTGTTCTTGTACTTACTGGGTGACAAAAATTTATTGTGACATAAATGCAAGAGCATGTATTTTTATTTTGTGACGTTAAACGTTTTTGTTGTGGTATCTACTGATATTAGATTTCTCTGTTTTCAAACAATAATTTTCCTTCTTTCATAAGCAAAAAATATATAAATAAATAAAAACGGATGAGCGTATACCGATGGTTCCCTTTCGGCGAGCCTGGATTCATATGTTTTTACTTAAAATAGACCTTTAGTTCAGATGAGATTCTATTTAATGATGGTTAAATCCAGAAGTTCTCCAAGTGTGTGCCGCAGTGCCCAGGGCTGTCGTTAAACAGTTAATATAACTACAACAGGTTTTAGCCGGACTGTTGTTATTACTACATTTTATTGAAGTTTTTTGTTCCAACTTATTAAGTTAATGTTTATTATTATTATTAAAACAATATAACATTTAAGAAGTATTATTATTATTATTATCTTTATTTAAATAAAGTTTCTAAAATTTATAATTTTTGTTGAGTTATAGATGTAATTTTAATTAGTAAGTATGCTGAGATAATTTTATTGATTTCATTCAAATATTCAGATTCATGGTAAAATTAACCTTGAAAATTATTTTTTAACAAGTTAAAACATATTTTTTATAACAAGTCAAAATATATATGTATATACTTTAGACCGTCGAAGGAACTCCAAGAACTGCAACTCAGGGGGAAGAGAATATTTTATTGCACTCCGTAGAGTTCTACTGTGTTTTAGAAATAAGGCAGATGTTTTACTTTATGGCCCTTTTTATACATAAGTAATATATGTAGTACCGAAGATGGCATGCATTTTTATTGAAATATTACCTACTATGTTCTACCAACTAAAATCTTTCCATAAAAATATATGTTATAGAGTACTAAGAGACATATTATTGAACCAAAAATGGTGGGTGTCGCTAACGCGTAAGTGCCAAAAAAAAATTTACTTAAATTTAAAAATTTAAAAAAAAGTTAGTATAATAACGGGATATAACGTTAATTTTTTTTTATTACTTTGCCTAAGGTGGGTACACAATGTATATTAAACTCAAATAAATCGACTCAGTAATTGCGTAAAAATAAATTTTTTTCAAAAATTTTTGTCTCTTTGTGTATTTATAAACAATTAGCCTCAGAGGGTTCAAATGTGGCAGGAATGCATCTGGGGCTAAAAAGTATTATTTCCTATAAAAACAATCAATTCTGTGTCAAGGGCCGTTTTCCCTATATTACCCGGCTATGCCCTTCATTGTTTGTCTAATTTTCTACAAAAAAAAAAAAATCCAATAACTTTCTGTCGTAACGGTCTTTCTAAAACGGTCATAGTAAAACTAGATGAGTCGTTTAAATATACCAGGGTCTAGCTGCTCCACAACATGTGACTGGCAGCCACGTCCAGAAACTCCCGAACTATCAATCTCCATACATTTCTCAATACCTCAAAGTTAACAATAAAAATCAGAATCCGCTCTTCGGATGGCTGTAACTCGAAAACTATTTGAAATATGCACTTAAATTAGTGTGTTATTTTTAAAGTTACAGACTATCAAAACACGCAAAAAAAATTATTCCAATTTTTTGAAAATATCACACTAGTGGTCGGCCTTAATTCTACAAAGTTATTCATACAAACTTTAGATTACAATAAGAAAAGACTTTAGGTTACAAACGGCTAAAACCCTTATGTGCCAATACTAGTATAAAATAACTTCACATTCTTTGCAATTATATTCTTTATTTTAAGAAAATATTTATTTTTTAATTGGATTATGCATGCGCTTGAATACTAGGTTTGTTATATCTAATTCGGGAGACTGCATTTTAGCGAATTTCCAGAATGGAATTCAGCTATTACAGACACTGTCATGACGCGACTGACGCGACTTGAGCCCGGGACTATTGCAGAAATTTGTTTTGTTTGAGGTCCCTAGAAACCGAAAATAATATTCATTAAAATTTATATATATATATATATATATATATATATATATATATATATATATATATATATATATATATATAAATATATATATATATATATATTTATATATATATATATATATATATATATATATATATATATATATATATATATATATATATATTTCCGCGCGATAACTCTCGAACGAAGTGTTCAATTTAAGTCCCAAACCCTTGGATGAGTTCGTCAACCAGACACGTCGGATGTCAGGGAACATGGGTTTTGTTCTTGCAAAAAATTAGTTTTTCGCCAAAATTTTCACGTATTCAAAAATCTTTGCGAATTTTTTTTTACACCATTTAAAAGAGGAGAAAAAAATACATAAAAAAGGTTTTTAAGCTATTCTTCTATGTCAACTAGTTTTCGAGAAAAACTAATTTTTATAAACGGAAATTCGCTATGTTATGCAGAATGCTGCGACATGGGTATTTTTCCTATTAGGCGCTGACGGCTAACAGAAACTGACGGAATTGACTCAAAATTAAAATTACTAATGAAATACACACACTTATTCGTTTCCATGTTGTGAAAATATGGAACATAATGTTAAAAGCAAGTAATAAAACTAAAGCACAGATAAAAATAATGATTTCATAAAATTTCTATCTGCTGCTTTTTTTGTAAAGTACCTAACTATACCAATAATGAATCAATTCTTTTTTTAAATGTAATTCGTTTGATTGATGTGAATATTGACTAGTTTCGTCAAAGCTCAAAAAACTCGACTAATAACAAATAAACGTAACTATCAATTTTTTTTTTTTGTAAAATTTTCGATATGACAAAAAACTATTTTTGCATGTAGGTACCATCATATTAACGCAGAAATTTGTCCGCTAACATCAAACAACAAGGATTTGATTTGCAAAATCTATAATTGAAAAACGGGATTAATAATACCCACTGATGATTGTGTTTCCATTATATAAATTTGTCTGTTCTGTAAAAAAATACACATCGTATGTTAATCATGGAACTTATTTAAATACAAAGATGCATCTATAGGTATATTTTTGACAAAATTGTTTCCTATGTATCAAATAAATTAAGTTTTGATTTAAATAAATTGAACTAATTCAGTGCTTTTAGTTTCGAAACATCTATTCTTAGTATCTCTTTGTAAATTATACAAAAAATAGAAAATTTTAAGAAAATCCGCACTTTTGTTATCAAACTTATACCTACAAGCTTAAGTCTACAAGCGATTTGCCATTTTGGTGGTTTCAAAACTGATGATGAGTGTCCGGTTGATTGGGGCTTTAAAAATAGGTTTTAAGTTTTTAAGGGCTGAATCTCAGTAAATTTCACTTTTGTGCCGATAACAGTAAGCAGAAAAAAACCAACAAAATTCGTACGAGGGCATTCCTACCCATGCTTATCCGCCAATCGCCTCTGTGTTTTATTTTTAAATACTAAAAAAGGAACTTAAATAGTAAACTGGAAGGCCTTTATGAAGATATTTTTTTCCAAACAAATCCAAAATTTCTATTTTATTAATTATAAAAATCCAAAATTCCTACTTTGTAAATAAACAGTGACTTTAATAACATTTTTAAATTACTTAATATTTGTATATTGCATTTGTTATAAAAGTAAGTTCATTTCTTTTTTAAATTTTTTTAAATTACTATGTATTAGTAGAAAAATTACTATGTTTTTTAAATTACTATGTATTAGTAGCCTACTTTGTATTAGAAGAAAAATAATGCATTTAAAACAGATTTAACAATACCATTGAATTCCGATGTAAAATGGAAGAAGTGGGGGGAAAAGTAATGTGGAATCCTTAAAAGGCACTAGCTGGATACCAACTAATACACACACAAAATTTCAGCCCTCGAGGTTTACTCAGAGAGTCTCTAGGCCTGTTAGAAAAAAAGCAAAAAAATTAAGGAAATATTGTTGTAAAAATCGTGGGGGTAAGTGTTAAAAGTTGAAACCTCCAAAAGGCAGTCGCTGGCTACTAGCTTAACGTGTACACAAAATTTCAGCCCTCTAGGTTTATTTGGGGAGATTTTGACTCGAACCAAACTGTTAAAAAAACAAGAAAAATCATGTTTTTTTGGTATAAAAATGGTGGGGGTAAGAGTTAAAAGCTGAGACCCCAAAAGGCACCGCCTTGAGACTAACTCAATCCGAATACAAAGGTTTATTTGGGTGATCTGTGCGAGTGGTACAAACTTCGAAAACGTCAAAAAACCATGAAATTGTAGCTTAAAAATGAGGGGGTGGGGGTAAAATATTAAAACCTCCAGAAAGCACAACCTAGGTACGAACTTTATCAGCACACCAAATTTCAACCCTCTGCGTTAATTCTGGGGGGCTGTAGGCGTGTTAGATCCACCCAAAATAGTTTTTTCCCCCTCTACTCCCTCCAAATCATCCTGAAGCTGAATTTTGGATATGTTGTAGATAATTGACCGAAATATTATTTCCAACCGGTTTGGAAAGGTTTTATTGTTTTAGAATTGAGTTAGTGTCCAGGATGTGCCTGTTGTTTGAAATTCTAATCCTCATTTCCACCATTTTGATATCAAAGTTTCTTGTCTTTTCGTGCTTTTCGAAAATAATTTTTTTAAACAAATGTTATTAATGTCAAGTTTTATTAACAAAACAGGAATTCTTTTTTTGGTATTTAAACAATATAGACGTAAACTTCAGTCGCATTTAGATATCATAAAAATATTAAAGGAAACTGAAAAATTTTACTTGAGTGATGGAGCTCGGCTGTGCACGGCTTTTTTTAACTTCTGATATAAACTTGTACATATATTATTCTTAAATTTTTTCAGCTGTGCTCCCAATGAAATCTTCAACTTTAATACAACTTGTTAAAAACATACACCGGTTCAAAATACAACTAGAAATGTAAACATAAGGAAAATGAATATTGTACTGTAAATAATTTTCATTTAAGGAGGCGCCACATTCTCGCCGAGGTTGGACGAAACGAGAATGTAGAAGGTCATTTCGTTGTGTCTCGCGGTTAGTGTTTTATTGCTATTCATATGGCTGAGCCAACCTCAGCGAGGAACTCGACGAGGAACCTCGTCCAACCTCGGCGAGAATGTGGAGACTCCTTTACAAAACTCAGTGGTAGAGCGCGGTATGCATCACCTCTTCCATCTATGTATAATAACACTAACAAATAACATAACGTTAACGCTATACTATCATAAACAAACACAAAACATTAAAACTATCAAAAACATTTTGTTGTTCTTTAAGTATAAGTAGCTGAGTAAGCAGCACAAGTATCTCTCCTGTAAATAATTTTCAAGTACATTTATAAAAGTGTTATAATAGTTTCCTTTTTGAATTATTATATGAAAAGTTTCTTCATTTAATTTTAATACTTTATTCACAGTATGAAAATCAGTGCAATTCTTTTTGTTGTTTACTTGTGTTATTATTATTATTATTATTATTATTATTATTATTATTAGAAAGAAAAAAGTTCGCGTTATAACTTGAAGATAAAGTTATGCTCTTTTATTTAACAATACGTAAAACGATTGTATATGTATTTGAACTGCAGAACATAAACAACTAAGTAATTTAAAATACATTCTCGCTAATATTATTAAAAGAGTTTAGTGTCAAATATTACGGATTATACAATTAGGTATTATCAATATTATACGACTTTTTTTACAAAGTATTCAATGGAGAAGGTTGCGCTCAATTCTCCAGACACCTAACGGGCTAGTCTAAGGAAACTTTCCATAACCCTTTCCTGCCAGGCGGTAATTTTGAGTACCAGTTAACTGACCCACCAATTTAGCACCCATTTAAAAATATCGAAATGCCATCAGACATTCCGAAGATGCAAAAAATTGAATAAAACTGACATTAGTGTCAAAAAAAAAAAACATTCCAATTGGTTGACCAAATAGTACTCTGAAGCAACAACAAGTATTTCAGAGGAATTATTAATGAATTGTTAAAATAACATAACCTAAAACTTCTTGTACTGGTAAGTACAGTCGGGCAGTTATGGTCTAAAAACTGTTGGGCAGGAAAGGGTTAAGAAATAGGTGCACAGAAAAAAGGATGGTGGCTTTACAAGTGAAAATTCGATTCATTATGATATTTTTTAGTATAGACTTTTAGTATATGTAATAGTGAGAAATGTGTAGTTTCTTACCACTTATTAATTAAGTGTCTTCATATGTAGCATTCAACTCACCTGAAATAAACAAAATAAAGAGATTAATAATAGTGAACATCTTAGGGGTTCAAAAATAAGTTTCGAGTCAATTTCGAGTCCACAAAAACGAATTTTTTGGTTTCTTAGCAAATTGCAATGTATTTGAATAAATAAAAAACAAATATAATAAAACATAGTACACGAAGGATTTCTTTACCACTCAAAAAATCGTAAAATATCGGAAATTCAGATATTTTGAAATTTCGATGTTTCGATAAACACGTTTTGAAACTTTACAAGAATTTTGCTCCAGCAATTTTCATCAGATTAATTTGAAATTTTATATAGGTAGATGATCTTTAAAACTGGTTAACAAATCAATTTTTTATAAATAAATTAGGGTAAAAGACCCCATTGTCGATCGGGGTTATAAGTCCGAACAGTTTTGACATTTATATCTTAATAAAGTTATTTCTGAAAGAAACCTTTGATAAAAAAAATTATTATTAATAGAATGATTATTTTTCAATTTAAATTCACCTCACATTTAATGCCTCCTCACTTAATTTAAGAAATATATATATACATATCGAACAATTTTTGTTGAATTCGTGAATTTTTAATATGATGGATGATCATTATTCAAAACACATGAGTTATAAATTGTAATATTTTTCACCGAATTTTTAAAGTTATTAGCGTAATAAAAGAATACAAATAATTGTTATTAGTCCACTTAAGAGATTAGGATAGCTAAATTAAATTTTATATGCGTTAAATATTATTTGTATGACTAATTCTTCTTGGGATCTGAGTTTTAGAGTTGGGTACCGCATTTTGAGAATTATATATTGCATATCTATTTTATAAACATTTTTAATTAATTTTGGGGTTTAAAACACTTAACTAACCGTTTTTATAATTTTACATTAATATTTTATTTATTTCATAACGTAAAATCAATTGAAAAATAATTAATATTGAATTAAAACTTCCAAATTGTTATTTATATATTATCAAATAAAAACGTCAAACATAATATGTATGATATGGATTAGATCTGAAACGACACATAGAGATACAATATAAACTTAATTTAACTGTTTAAAAATTCACAATGGTTAACGGCTAAGTCAGAACTTACACAATGTTTTTTTAAAACATCAGGAGAGAGCGAAACGAAATTGTGATTTTAGTGGTTTATTTTATCGAATATTTAAACCATTCTTGGCTTTTGCTTTGACGTTCTATGTTGCACTAGATGTCACTCTATGATAATACTCTATGACATAGAGCCTCACCTAGTAGTGGATAGAGTGTCAAAGTGGCTGGAAGAGAATGGTTCAAATATTCGATAGTAGAAGATTTGTACTACTGTATGTTATGTACGTTAATGCGCGATTTTTCATAGGGGTCAGTGTATTGATCTTTCAAAGGAGGTTAATATATTCTGTCCGTTTTTTCATAGACGTCAACAAATTATAAAACAAAAACATTAATAAATCAAAATTTTTGGGTTATATTTTCTTAAAAACATATCCATTGGATTAAAAAAACTTGGTTTCATACTTATTAAGAAAAAAAAAATGGGTGTTTTGTTTATTTTTTAATTTTTTTAAGCTAATTTAATGATACAGCTAAAAATAGTGATCGGTCATCGGGTCTCTTACCCTATTTTTGGTTTTTCAAAATATTTTTTTTTCAAACTGGTGTCCTTTATCCATAAATTAATATATATTTCTTAATAATTTTGTGTAGTTGTGTGAATTACAATAAAAACAATTTGTCTTTATTCTGGCTGCTGTTTAAAAATTGCTATGATGCCCTCCATGAACCTCTTCGCCAAGAAAGCGTTGGCCTTGGACCTGCTCCTACGTTGCCTATTTTTTTGAGTACTCCAGATCACGTATATTAACCTCCTCAGTCCAAGTGCACTTTTAATATATATTTTCTTTTTTAACTTGATTTCAACTATAGTAGATATTTAAAAGTTTTTGGCGTTACTAATGACAACCAAACTCTTGAAACATTCTAAACAAATATCTTATTTCCGTCTCTGGATATTAATAATAACATATTAACCCTCATATATTCAAAAATTGTATAGTATTTTATGTCGACTACAGTCGATGCTTGGAACGAGGAGGTTAAAATAAATCCTTCAATAAAACCTACTTTTCTGGCATGATGTAACGCCCTAACTTAAAGCTAAGAATTTTAACAATTTATCTTAAAAAATTAAACAGATACCTTTTAAGTAAATAAGAAGACTATTACATTAATTTTGATCGTTACTGTAATAATGGATGTAGGTTTTTAATATTTACATATGTATTGTATTTAAAATTCTCTTTTGACATATCATAAAGGTTTTCTAATTTTATTTTTAAGTATTAAGCATTATCAGGTACAGCATATATAGGTAGTCGGCGAATTGTTGAGCTTTATCACTCAGTTAAGTTTCTACCGCAATACGGAGCTAGGTAGGGTATAGCTCTCTCCTATACCTCTATAATATTGTTTGTTATTCAATACTACGCCACCGTCAGCAGCTCCTCTGTTTCGCTTTTAATCGTTTTATATCTTTTAAACGATATCTACTTATGAAAATTTTCTCGTAATTGTTTATTTAATAGTAAGGCACGGCAAGGTAAAGAGAATATTTGATAGCGTTAAAAACTTAATTCATTATAAAATAACATTTAATACTCCGGTATTAGTGTGGAACAAAGAAAAGATTAACAAATAAAAAGAATCCTCTCATCAAATAAGTGAAGAGATTATTTTTTTTTATTTATTTTTAATTCATTTTTTTTCTTTTTTTGTTGGTGAAATCAAAAAAGGACATGCAAATTGTATCAACAACAATAATGAAAATTCTAGA
Organism: Brachynemurus nebulosus; assembly: GCA_035578155.1. NCBI lineage: Eukaryota > Metazoa > Arthropoda > Insecta > Neuroptera > Myrmeleontidae > Brachynemurus > Brachynemurus nebulosus. The sequence goes on along the minus strand of JAPWDM010000004.1, from coordinate 26,997,048 downwards.
TCATTTTGATAGTATGATTAAATATATTTTGAGTAATTTGCATTATTATCGATGATACAATTTTCTTGAAAATAAATTGTCTTCGCGTTCTCTTAAGATTATAAATTACAATTACATTTACCTAATGTTTTTTCTAAAAGCACTTGTTTAGCAAGATTTATGAAAGTGAGCTATTCAAGACCGCAAGTTTAAAGTTATTTACTACGAGACTGAACAGATTAAAAAAATTTTAAGTGATCGAATCTACTTAAAGGAAAAAAAAAACGTGATAATTGAAAATCAAGATTACCGTAAAACCGTCTAGACCCGGACAGGGGGTCTAGACCCGGACACTTTGCACCAATCTTCAAATTAAATACCAAATTTCAACATTAACCTGCAACAATAAACATTTGTTCTTAACGTCATTAGAGAGAGAAAAACATCCTCTAAACAGCTGGCCAATAAAAACTACGGATTTCAACATTTACCATCTCATTTTACAGGATTACTATCCTACAGTTTTCCAAAGAAATAAAATGTGTGTCTAACTTAGGCATGTAATTTTCGTCATAATTGTTACATTGTTTTAGTTTTGACATGTATGTGTTCAGAATTTTATCGCGCATCATTTATTGATGTTTGAAGTTATATTCCATGTATATATAAAAAAATGCATGCTATATATGTATATCCTTTTAGACACGTACACATCAGTTTATTACACTATGGCCGCGATTCGCACCAGTTGTAAATCCCACTGTCCATACGTTAATATTCCCCCCAGAATTACGAGGTTTATGCCTCCTTCTGGTGTCATATCGTATGTTTACTTTATAGAAAGGCATACTATCCCCCCCTCTCCTTTTCCGCAAAATATTTTGAAGTCTTTGACAGATTCAAAGACATCAGATGATATAAAACACTATCCTAAACCCGACGGGAGAGGTTAGTTTGCATGTTATTACATTATTTAAGTAAGTGTCCGGGTCAAGACGGATTTGGGGTGTAGACCCGGACACTTACTAATTATTTATTTTTATTTTTATTTTTACTTATAATGAAACAATACTTTTATTGGTGATACCTATGAAGGAAGTATGTATAAACATAAAACTATACCAAAAAATGTAAAAAAGTGTCCGGATCTAGACGGTTTTACGGTACCCTTACAAATGGTATTCAAAATTTTAAACTTCAAGCCATATGTAACTTAAAAATTATTACTTAATTAACTCTCCTATTAGGACAAGAACTGAGTATCTACAAATTTATGTTAGCTTTGTGCAATGTTTCTACAGCTCAACCAGCCTAAGGTTGCCGGTCAGATGCGCAGATGAAGGAGTGCGACAACAAATTATTAAAAAGGATGAAACATATAACATACATACATAAAAGTATAATCCGCAACAAAAATAAAAGATAACTTATTGATTTTAACTATGATAATTTCAAGTGATAATTTTCTGAAATATCATTTTGGTCACATATCAGATTAAAATGTTTTTGTTGTAATAACGAAAAAATTGTATGTCATTCATTGTATTACAATCTACAAAGCAAAAAAAATTTCCTGATTTATGTGAATTACTCTTATAAATTTTTATTAATGTAGTCAATATATTAAAACTCATTTTCACGTGATCTAAATTGAACAGCGCCATTTTTGAATTGAAGAATAGCCATATTTAAAGAGTGTTCCATTTAGAAAAAACAGGCGACACCGTGCATGTTTTTTTCACAAAAAACTAATTTTTTATATTTTTTTGCAAAACTAGCTTTTTAGTTGCTTTTAGAAGCAATTATAAGGTTAGTTTTATAGAATTAAAGTTTCGTTAGATAAAAATTATACATTAAGCAAGATAGAATTTTTATTCAGTAGTAAATTTATGGTACGTATGTACACATTTCAATTTGAAAAATATCTAAAACTCATTGTCAGGTGCATTAAATTGAACAACACGATGTTGTAATTGAAAGGCAGTCATATTTAAAAGGTGTGTTCCATTTACAATACATCGACGATACTGTGTGACACCGTGCATTTTCAATGTTTTCCACAAAAAAAAAAAAAAATTAATTTTTATTGCAAAATTAACCTTTTTATTGCTTTTAGAAACAATTAAAAGATTAGTTTTATAAAGTTTATTTAGTTAGGTAAAAATTATGCATTAAGCATTATAGAATATTTAGTGGTAGATATATTATGTGGTCACATTTCAATTTGAAAATAGTGACCTGTACGCTTTTAAACAAACCATATGGAAAAATTTTTTTGTCTCAAAATGCCGGCCTTTTTACTGCCAGTGATAAGTATAATAGATAAGGTTACAAAAAAAGAAAAAGAATAAAATCAAAGATCCCAACATCAAAAAAGTGAACCCTAGCAATTTACAAAATATCAATTATACTAAACTATATTAATAAAACTGAAGATTACTTAGAATTATACCGTATGTTTGAATTCTGTCACAGATGGCGGCACCTGTACCAATGAATATATACATCTGACAGCATTTTGAGCCGCCATATTGCAGGACGAGTTAACTTATCTTAAACATTTAAAGAGCTAATTTAAGCAAGCTGGACGTAGTACATGATTCAAATAAATATAGAAGTCACCACCGATACCTCTATTGTAGTGCTAAATCCAGCTGGTATATGACACAAGTATGAACTTAAGAATATGTAGAGTCCCTATAATAAATAGAGTCGTGAAATGTCAACCATTTTCTGTCCAAAACAGAGCGGGAAGAATCAAAATTAATTATCACATGTTTGAGTAAATATTTTTTAGTACATAATTATTGTTATTAAGTTATGAATTAATGAACGTTAAGTTTCTAGTAATAAATGTAATGTAACATAATTTTATTTGTTTTAATACTAAATAAATCAAAAAAAAATAAAAAATTTGACAGCTTTGATAGGTTGGCACATAATTTGGGAATTAGCCGAAATGACATCAAATAGCATATTTTATAGCCAATTCAAATAGCATATTTAATATTACAATATAGAAATTAAATAAGTACGTAACAAAAACTTACCTTATTCTTAACTTTACTTTTAAATTCCATTTTAAAATAATATTTAGTTTAAATTTAATTATTCACTTTTTATTTATATAAAAATTATGGGTATAAGTTATATTTTATTTTTGTAAGGTACTATACCGATGATTTTACTTTGAAAACAGAATACGTTTCAAAACACGTGGTGTTTGTCTACTGCGCATACAACCTTGACCGGCGAGCTTATGTTGGTTGAGCTGTACCATTGTGTTTTTTTTATTATTAATTAACCACTCTCAACAGCTAGGATTATAAATATGCATCGTTTGATAATTACCTACTAAAGATGTAATAAAAACGTTACAATAGAAATAGGGGCAGAAAATGATATTTTGTGTATTTTTTAACGAAAGCAAACGTGAAAACCAAAAACGGAAAGACAAGCAATATTTTTGGCAGCCAAAAAAAGACTTCAGCTTTTTGATCTGGTGAATTATAAAATTCATTATTTCTTAATGTTTGCTTCTAGGATTTACATGAAACAATTTAGAAAAGGAAGGCTATTTTGTTAATGATCCGCTTTCACTCTTTTACTTTATCAATTACTCTTGAAAATTTTAAGTTATTCTTTAATTTCGTACTTTTCTTTAAAGTGTCGAACTTTAATTTCATTAAGAGGAATCACCAAACAAGAATAGAGCTACTAGCTGTCAACTTTGCATTTAAAAGTGTGATTTTTAAATGAAAACTACATTAAAGAAATTGAACATAAGATTTAGGAAATAACTTTTCTTAGAATTCTTCATAAAATTGCCCAAATATGTTGTTTCTGATAACGGTTTAACAAGCTACCTTTTTGAAGATAAAGGATGTTCAAAAAAAGGTTTCTTAAAGTTACTCAATTATTAGATCAATTCATTCAAACTTGACCAAGTGTTTTTAATTATGTTATTACAATAGATAGCAACAGAATCTTAATTAATACTAATTCGGTTAATACTTTCCTTCTGCCTCTACCGTACGGGTTCAGCGCTCCTCAAGCTTCTATACAACTGTATACCCCCCTTTATTTCTTTCCTCTCTAACTCACTAATGCCCCATCTCTGCTCTCTCTAACATCCCACTGATTTTCATGAAAACGCTTCACCCAAAATTTTACCGTAGACAGAGAGTACGCTGTCTTGCCAATACTCTTCTGCAGCAGCCGATGAATTTCAGAAGCAGTGGCCCCACCAAGCACATGAATTTTAATGAACCTTCGCTATTCAGTGTCAGTAATAGATTATATGCCTTTTTGTCTATCCATAACTAAATGATACAGAATAATTTTATTTATCTATCAAACATCAGTTGCAACGTTGTAACTTGTTGACGCAGTAATAATTACTTGAACTGTGCTTATAATTATGATAAAAAAATAATTCGATAGTCAAATTTGAATGAATTGCCCTAATATTTAAGCCTCTTTATTGGTTTGAGAGTATATTTCAAAAAAAAAAAATTTTCTGTTCAACGTAAAAGATTTAACAAGTTTAATTTAGATTTTAAAAATTTTAAGCTCGACGAGCCAGGTGCTTCATTCTTTAAAAAAAATTAATTTTGATGTGTAACAAAATTACGCATACTTTTATGGGAAATGGGGAGAAATCTAAAATTTTGAATAAAGAGTAGGTAAATCTGTTCAAACTTGTATACAACATTTAAAAATGATCAGAAGAGACACTGCTGAAAAAAATTTTTAGAATCGCAGTTTAGCACAAAAGAGTTTCCAATATCCGTAAAAACCAGACTGTTGCAAACTTAGTATTTATTAACGAATAATGCTATTAAATTGAAATACAAATCTGGTCATATCCTATTTTTATCCAGCCAGCGAGTGTTTGAACTTAAAACCGACTCATGGAGGTTATAAAATTATACGTTTGTAGAATGATATTATTTTACACTTTAAGTTTCCAAACGATAATTTAACTCATGTGTATCAAGAAGTTCCATAAGAATATTATAGTTTTTTCACTTTTACCATGGAAAAAAGTTAGGGCAAACTTTTACAGCGATAAAAATGGTACAAAACATTTCATTGGTCATTTCATTGTAGGTAAACACGATAAAAAAATTTTACTGGCTTCAGAACCATAGTAATAATAATAATATGAATTATACTAATTTATTTTATTCGTTAAATTATCTTATCGTGTTACACTTGAGTTTTATATTTTTTCTGAATAAATTTGTGTTTTCTACAACTCAAATTTCTTGCCTAACAGCAATTTAACTCGAAGAATTGTCAACCCAAAAACGCTTCAGCTCCGCTGTCGTGGTTTTGTGTTGACAATTCTTGTCGTTAAATTGCTAGGCAACAAATTTTCGTTAGACAAACCCTTTATTCAAAAAAATAGAATATGCAATAATCGTGCAATAATAAGGTATAATACAACTACCTTTGTTAATAAATTTTCTTAAAGGCAAAGTGAAAAACAGTTTGAAATGAAATTTCTAAACGAACTAATTTATATTTTTCACTATACAGATGACTTTCAGCACAAAAAGGGCCATACTCACGTTTTTATGTCACCGAAGGATGACATCCTTCCTTCGGTGATATTATAACACAGGTCTGTTATCAAAAATTTGAGAGAGGTGGCAATCGGTAATAATAATAAAAAAAAATATAAAAAATAATTAATGAGTTGCACATGCATGTACTAATAAATGCAAGAGGGGGATGTATTTTCACTGTGCTTAAAAAGTAAAAAAACCAGCCAAAAATCATAAATTAACACTTTCACCATTATATGTGAAAAATACATAAAGAAATGACTACAGCAATTTTGCGTTTTCATAAAAGAAAGCTATTTTTTTTTTTTTAAAAAACAAATATATTGTGCTCTTGTTTATTTTTTGTTGCATATTATCTTTATGAATTGTGCAGTCGCCTTGTACATTGTATCTTTTATCCTTCTAATATAGATCAATTGTATATATAATCTATCTCGCTTGTCATTATTATTAACATGCAGACTGTGCAACGTAATGAAAAAAAAAATATTACTTATACATATCGATCGTGTTCCATTTAGAAATCCCAAACAACACTTACTAGTGCATTTGATGTTTCACAAAAAAAACTACTTTTTTAAAAAATTTTATTGCAATACTAACATTTTAAATGCTTTTAAATGCAATTAAAAGGTTAGTCTAGCATAAAATTTAAAAAAATTAGTTTTTTGTAAAAAAACAAATGCATTGTGTTACACAGTGTCGTTGTGTGTCCTTAATGGAACACGGCCATAGTATAACTAGGCAAAGAAACACCGTATGTGCGGATAACTCGGATTACAGTAAAATGGGACACATTTTACTGTATATTAAAATTAACGTTTTGAAGAAATTTAATTAAATTGAAATATTTTTATTAAAAATTAATGCGAGAATGTAACAATACTTACCTAATTAAACAGAATTTCTACAGTGTAAAAAAAATGGATTTGCAGTCAAACTCTTCACGGGTTTGATGAAATACGTTTAAACAGAATTAATATCGGTTCGTTCAAAAACAAATTAATAATTAATAATATTCCATTTAAGGTTTTTAAGAAAGTGGAGGGGGAAAGTTAGGTTGGCTATATTGTCCTATGTTAAATACATAGGATACCGTAATGGTTGCCAACTTTAAATAAATGAAACTTATGCCGTTAAAACTTATGAAATTATGTTTTTTTTTTTTGTTAAAAGAAATACAGTTATTAATAATGATATTTCAAATTTGATTGTTTCCAATACTTTTTATAATCTAAAATATTTTTAATGTATTTAAAACAATGCACAATATGATGTGTAAAGTACGGCAACAGTGTAAAGTTTTAATAGTTTTTCCCACAGAATATCACAGAACGAACGCTAGTATCTCTATACTACTGAAACCAGAGTAACGACAAAGGATAGAAAATATCCCACCAATATGTTATATACAGTGATGGGCGCGTAAACTGCTTACAGTGTTTACAAGCATAGTTTACACGTAAACACGACTTCTGTTTACAACATATTTTTTGGATGTAAATATGTAAACAGCGCAAACAACGTAAACAGGTTAAAAATTAAATTGTAAATTGTAATAATAAAAGAATTACATTACTTAATAAGCAAAACCCAAAAATGTGTTTTATAACTTCATATTTATTTTTCACAACTTCGTATTTATTAACAAATTCAAAATTCAATTGAACAAAATATGAACTGAAAAATGAAAATTTTAATATCAGATTTTTTTTCTAACCTATGCACTTTTAATCTTTGGATGGCCACATTGGACAAAGTTTTTTTTACAAATTAAACACAAAGCACTATATTTTCTCCCTTCTTTTTTTAATTGAAAATTTAATTCTGTATATATATATATATATATATATATATATATATATATATATATATATATATATATATATATATATATATATATTCCTTTTGGGAACTGCCATTTTTTACTTTATTTTTAAAGTTTTAAATTTAAATTACGTGTAATTTATGACTCTTTACGTGTTTACCGTGTTGACTTTACTTTACGGTTGTTTACTCTGTTTACATCTCTACAAGGTAAACGTAAACACCGACTGTTTACACGTAAACGCCCATCACTGGCTATATATGTGTACGCGAAATTGTATGTGTTAGTGCGATGGATGGTTGTGTGTATGGGTGTCTTGCATACGCATATACATAACATGCATGTAGCACGCATCATGCACGTATACCGTGTGAACATGACGGCAACAATATGACAACGATTGAAACACACCCATTGGTAGCTACTAAGTGAATGACAATATAGTTCTGCAAAATGCACATAAATACCCATAAGTGATTGCAGAAAAGAGATAGTTGTATTCCTTCCAGTCACAGATGAGACAGATCAAGCCTACGTATAAAAAAGTGAAATCTTAAAGTTGCAGTAACTAGCAATTTACACCATTACTGTTTTAGTCTGTTACTGACTGCCGTGGTGTTCACGTCAAAATAAAAATCATGTTTTTTTAATCAACTCGTGAAATTTAAACAGAAAAAAAATATGAAGTGTGTCTCTATTGAATAAAGAATTTCTCAAAATAAAGGGATATCTTTCTTAAAATAAATAAATTTATTTTTAATTGTTGACTGGTGGTAACTTACGGTGGCCATCATAGTATATAGTATGCGAACTGCATATGAAGGGCCAGGGAGAAAAAGGGGTTAAGTCACTGTAATCAATTTTTTCAGGAGATCAATAAAACTTAAAGAAACGTTATAAACATTGTGTTGTTTATTTGAGAAACAGCTGTAAGCCAAGTCAGCAACAGTACACAAAAGTTGTGGACTTGACTCCTTATTCCCTCTACGCGCTCGTTTGACCCCTTGTTCCCTCTACGCGCTCGACTTGACCCCTTGTTCCCTCTTTGCCTCTAGTTGCGAACGGGTTTTTTTAGGTGACTTGACCCGTTTTTCCAATAAATTGTTATAACACGTGATAATACTCTTGAAGAACTACAACAATCAATCAATAACTCATTTTTCAAAAAAATGTGACTTGCTCCCTTTTTCCCTTCGACCCGTCATATATAATCATCAAAATATATTACTAACACATTGGTATATTCGTGTCCATACATCGTGTGTTGTGATTGTAAGGGTGCTGTATTACGTCACTCATTGATTACAGCGGGCACAATTTGGTAGACATTCTAGTTTGACCCCTTGCGTCTAGTGTTCTATGGTTTTTGAATGTTGATGTTGAACTGAATGTCAACCTAACCAAAAAGTTTAAATAATTTATTACAGTTTGTTAATGAAATTTCGTCGTTAGTGAAATTTAAATAGTTTAGTTTCTCAACAACGATGCTCCAAAAAAATCAAAATTACAAAATAATAATGACAGTGAATTTAAAAGTTTTTAAAAGTTCGGACATTATGAAAAAAAATACAAAATAATAATGACAGTGACTTTTAAAAGTTTTTAAAAGTTCGGACATTATGAAAAAAATAGCAAAAAAGTCAATTACATACGATATTATAAAGCAAAATTAATAACAAAATTCGTGTCACTCAAAATAAAGGAATATATACTAAATGTGTTAGAAAATGAAATAAAGAAAATGTGTTATACATATCTTAAATTTTTAAAGAATAACAATAATTTTAACTTAAAAGAAAAATATTAAGATTAATAATTTTATAAAAGTGTATAAACATATAAGTATATATTTTATAAAGTGTATATTTTATAAAAGTGTAATACTATGTTCAAATTGTGCGCGCCATCATCGCTTCTTTGTCACAGAGCAATATTGCCATATTTACTGCGGCTGATTACAATGTTCAATAACTTTAATATTAATATTACTTATATAAAGATTTTTATCTCAGAAACAAAGAACAAGACTGTTTTGAAACTTGGTGCAGGTATTCATAAACCTGTGATAATTGCTATGCATATTTTTTGTAAAACGAACATTTCTGACTGTCAAGATACAGCTTTTTATATAAATGTGTGTTAACCTATGTGAAAGTGTAACTTCCAAGATTTTTTACTCGCTAACTAAGAACAAGATCGACTTCAAAATTCGACAGGACATTCTTTATTATTTCAATAACAAATTGTCAAATTTTTAAGAAGCTGTCATTAAAATTTTTTTGCCTCTTAAATTTCTTATCAACCTTAAAAACAGTGTGCAAAAATATGATATCGAAAATTATCTGTTTTTCGTTATTACATGTTTAATTTTCTTTTTTATTAGAACAAATATCTTTCTAGTGATTTTATTAAAGAAATGATTCCCATCGTCGGTCGAAGAATAGATTTTGTACAGCACTGGGTAGCGAATTTCTACCTAAAAACAATAAAACCTCATCCCAGTAGGGATGTCGTTTTTTAATCGATAAATCGAGAAATCGATTAATCGGAAGTATGGAAACCGATTTTTAATCGATTATTGATTTTGAGATCGATTCACACATCGATTTTTATTTTATGGAAAGCGCGAAACGATTTTTTTTTTCAAAACATAAATTGCTTTTTTATTTTATTTATACGTTGCTATTTATTTATTAATTTATATTTATTATCGGTACCTATTACGATTATTAAATTTTAAGCATCAAACGCATCAAATGCATATAATCAGTTGTCTATGCATTTCAAATCAAATTGCTGACAACTGTACCATATACAAAACAATAAAGTTTATGCGGGAAATTTAAAGCAAAAAAAAAAAACTTTCATATTTTTTTTTATCCCTTAATCTATAAAAAAAACTTTGTATGTTATTAAATAAAAACTTCTCAACATTTAGTACAATTTAGATAATATTTATACAATTCTAGAGAAAGCAACGACAACTGCAAATGAGTCATTCTCATAAATGTATCTCTTAGACAGACTCGTAATATAGCTATCTCTCAGAAGATCTACTATCTAATATATTGAAAAAGGATAGTAGAAATTATATCTTTTATATGTGACAAAACTTTATTTTTGAAATGAGTCATTTTCTTTATATATATGAATTTGACTAAAGTGCCCTGTAAACGATCAAATTTGTTTGACAAATTTGTTTGTCAAACTTCACGTTTTCATCAAACAAGAGCTTAAACGATCAAACCAAAGCTCAAACAAATTTGACAAACTTGCGCGTAGTTTGTCACACTAGTGATCCCCATAAAATAATTTTGTTAGATTAAACTTGGCCAAACATAGAATAAATAATGAAAATTACGGAAAAAATGTTGCTCGTACAGAGATTTGCAAAAATTTTGTCATATTTGCTATTCATTTCGGGGCAATTTAATAGAGCTTGTTTGACAAACACAACAAACACCGCCGCTCACCTTCAAACTTGTTGGTCAAACACGTCAAACAAGTTGATCAATCAAGATTTTCATCCAACATGTCAAACACGTAGATTGTTTGACAAACGCGTCAGACAAAGCTGCATACTATCAAATAATTTGACAAACACGTAAAATTTGACAAACAATTTGATCGTTTACGGGGCACTTAACATTTTTATATCAAATGAAAACAAAAATTGTCAACTTTGTTGTGATGTTGTGATTCATCTCTGTACCATAGAATAAAATTCTAAGAAAATGTTGGTAATTAAGTACGTACAGGCTTAATATTTTTCATCTTAAAAGACTTCGAAAGTTCATCTTTCTGAATTATACATAAATTTTTACTTAAAAATTACCGCAACTTTTGCAACAGCAAATTTGAATCGATTTCTTGGAATCGATTTTGAATACAATCGATAATTTAAGTATCGATTCTTTTGTTGGCAATTACGAATCGATTCAAAAATAGATTTTTTTTTAATAAACGGCATGCCTACATCCCAGTGTTGTCAGACAGTTTTTCCAAAAAACTGTAGGTGGCAGCTTTAAAAATTTGTCAAGTGCGTGTTTGACACGCACTAAGTAATGTTCCTCACAATCAGTGGTCATAACTAAAACTTCGTAAAATATAACAGTCCGGACACATACGTTCACGATGTGACACATACGAACACGATCGTTCTGAAATCAAAAAATAGGTTATACTTTAGGAATAAAATTCATTTATTAGGAAAAATATTTTATCCACCTTCATATCTCGTTATAAAAAATTCCTAGAAACAACTGATTGTACGGAACACTGTTAGCGCAAGTACAACTTGCACTTGACTAGTTTTTATTAAAGTTAATTATGTATATAATAAAAATTAGAAATAAATAAAGGTTTAAAAAATATTAACTACGATTTTTTTATTAGAAACACAAAATTACAAAGACAACGTATTTATTATATCATCGTTTTTTTTATTAGATTGTATTTTCAGATACCTCGTTTGTAGTACTTTTCTAAAAATAATTTTTTTTTTCAATGTAACTAAATCAAATATCAATCACAAATATGCGTATAAGAGTAAAAATGTAAGATGAAATTTGAGTGTAGTGGCATTTCAAACGCGCGCTCCTAAAATTTTGTTTTCTTCCGGACCGAGAGATGGCATGTAAATAGTGGTTTAGCACCGTTGTACAGAGATAGTTATCTTTAGTGTATTTGATCTGTGTGTAAAACGCTAAAACGTGTTTCACGTGTTTTAGGCTGTATAAAAAATCAATGAAATAAGATTTAAGATTTAAGAAATAAGATTTAAGGAGTATGCCATCTAGTGATGTTGAATGGAGCTTTAACGTAACTGGTCGTAGATATAAATATGTAGGTATTTTTTTACGTCAAAATTCGTTAACAGTTAACAGTTTCATTCAACGTCACTAGATGGCATACTCCTTAAATCTTAAATCTTATTTCTTAAATCTTAAATCTTATTTCATTGATTGTGTATACAGCCTTATACGTCCTCCTTTGTTTTGTTGAAATGGCGGAAACGGACAAACTATGACGAAACGAATAGGTATAAAATGAGCGAAAAAACGGACACTGAGAGCCATCTTACGGTTGGGGAGAAAGTACAATGATGTGCAATATGGCCCTATTTTTGATAGGATTCTCTATGTATATAATTTTTTCTGTGAATTATGTGGGCTTGTCGGTAAGTATGTAATTATCACAAATATGTAAAGATGGCTCTGTGTGTATTAAAATAAGTTATTAGACAAAGATAACAATTTTTAGAAGCTGTCCCATTATTAATAATTTTAAGAAAAAACAGCGAAAGAGTTTCAACTAGTTTTCCTCATTTTGATCCTAGGAACTCAAAGTCCTTGATTTACAGTTTGTACTTGATACGTATTTTTTATGTCACCGAAGGATGACATATTAATCTCGTTGCGTGATTATAGTGGGGAACCATATAATATAATAATTATAGAGTTGTACATGCATATATTGAATAAACGCAAGAGGACTGTATTCTCACTGTACTTAAAAAACAAGCCAAAAAATCATAAATTAACACTTTCACTGAGGTGACATTACTTAGTGCGTGTCAAAAACACGCACTTGACGAATTTTATTTTTTTTTGTAGTGAAATTTATTTTCTAATCTATATAGCTTCATTTTTTCTACATTAACATTCAACATACATTCCCGGTATGTACATGAAGAGGTACGTATATACTCAGTGATGTTTCAAATGAATGCATTTAATTATTCGCTACGAGCAATAAATTACCCATGGTTTCTGTCGTTTTATATTTAAAATTTCTTGTACAAACTTAACTATCTACATATAATTATTATCATGTAAACATAGGAACAAAAGATCCTACGAGCCATTCAAACAACCCAACCAACACAACCACTGTGTAACAAAAACAGTTAATTTCCTTCAACTCTTATCATATCTCTCCCGAGCCTGTCCGAGTTAGGTTAGCTTCATATACTCAACTCACTCTATTCACACCATCGTACATAATAATGTTGACGGAGTGCAGGGGTGCGTTCGGTGCGATTATAGCCAGCGAACCACTGGTAGGGAAAACTTTACAATAGGACTTGATAAAGACCTTTAGTTTTGCAGGATCCTGATAGAAGTAGTTACGAGTGTTTAGAGTCCTGTCTCGGGTCTTGGACTTTTTGTGTCAGGCCAAGATCAATATTATCTATGCGTACTTTAGCAAAACCAGTGCGAAAATTTTAAATATGGCTGTAAGAAGACGAGCCTATTTGTTGCACGCATTACGGGACATATACGTAGGGTGCGCCATAAGTTCTCGGCCTAAGTATTAAAAAATACAGTGAGAACAGTAAAAAGAATTTATCTTTCTATATAACCTCTCATTACTTCAATACACTTATTATAAGATGGGATAAGCATCTCTACGCCTTTATAATAATAAGCAAATTCTTTGTAGCGATTCCACAAGAGCGATGTTTTCGGAAGTGATCGAATCTGCCGGACGTCCAGAACGATCATCGTCGTTGAGGGACTCGTACCGCAAACGAAACGTTTGGTACGGCTTTACCGGATACACCATCCAATCTGTCCTTAATTTCTTCAGGAGTTTGTCCTTCTTTTGTCAGAAATTTTATGACTACACGATATTCAATTTTTGAAACGGTCGACATATTGAGTTTACACTTTTACAACAGAATAAATAAAACACATGTAAACTCGTCCACTGCGTTTATGATTATTAGAGACTTAATACTTTCTGTGAGTATACCTAAATTACGTCACCTTTAAATAAGTTTAATCATATTAGGCCGAGAACTTTGGCGCATCCCACGTATGTTGTAACAAGTTGAACAAAAATATCTGATGCCTCCTACTGCTTTATCTTTTTATTTTTATTTTGTTATTCTTTTATTTATTTACTTTTCTATTATATTTTGTTTTCATCCTTTTAGTTCGCTTCTCACATAGTCGAATTTTTTGATTTTTTAAATTACTTTTTATTTCTTTCAATTATTTAAAAATGGAAAATATTCATATTATACGACAGTACGACAGCTGATAGCCTATAAATTACCATAAATAAATAAAAAATACCTAATTTGGATTACTGTACCCTATTTTCCTGTATCCTACGTCACTTCTGAGATTAAAGTAAAATTAACAACACCTCCTTTATCAAAATTCACGGAGTCATTTAAGCTGTAAGCCGCGCCAAAGAAACAAAAATACACACATACATAAATCCCAAATGCATAACTCTTTTTCTTTGACAATCGAGTAAAAATTAAAATCTGTCGACAATGTTTGGTTTAATGGATGTTTAACATGCTACAACAAATTGATGTGATCTCACGAGCTACGCAAGTCCCTATGAATTTGCTGCATATAATATTCTTCGCAATCATTGTGGCAAGAACGCTCAATGAAAATCTGCTAAGACGGTAGTGTATCTCAACCGATTGTAAGATTAATTTTTGATAATCACCATGTTTAACGTTTTTACTCAAAAAAAAAATTATTTTGGCTGATATTATCAATGAGATTGAATAACAAAACGTCGATACAGACCGCATACGATAGCAACACCGTACACATTTCTGTGTCACATGAGGTATATGGAACAACTGAGAGTATATTCATTCGTTTGGACCATTCATCACGTAAACATGAAATATCGTTAAACTATAATTAATAACCGCAGCCTTCATTTAGGTTATTATTACCACCACTAATTATAATATTATTTATAATTCAAAATTTCATTTTACACACACTGAATGTGTGTATGTTTGTGTGTGTGTGTGTGTGTGTGTGTGTGTGTGTGTGTGTGTGTGTGTGTGTGTGTGTGTGTGTGTGTGTGTGTGTGTGTGTGTGTGTGTGTGTGTGTGTGTGTGTATGTGCGTCTGGATATTTCTTATAGAGAAGTTGTTTTCAATAAGTAAAGATTATTAATGAACAATTAAAGAAGTATTTAATGTTCAAGACAAAAAGTTAATTAATAAAGTGTGTATTAATTTTGAGCCGCAGTTTTAAGTTTTGTTAGTGTGCCATAACAGTAAAAGTTTGTAATGTATTTAAATGATTCTAGAAATTTAATATGTTTGCCAATAAATAATAAATTTAGTGTCTAATTTTTTTTATAATTATGTTAATTATATCAATTTTATAATGATCCATGTTGTGAGGGGTTTAACTGTACCCAGATCATAATATGTATTTTAAAATATAACTTTTATTCTTTGCTAATCAATCACTTTTGGATACATTGATATGCTGACGACACAAAATCTTGTTACATTTATTTTATTATGTAAGTATTTAATTTTAAGTAATGATATGATTATTTTATTATTATTTCTAATATTTCAACGCCAGTTATTTGATATCAATATACATAATGCTCCTTACTACTATTTTTAAATAATTTCCATTAATATATTCTTAGTTATACGATGGTATTCAAGTAATGTTCGTTAAGTTCTTTATAGATGTTAAAAATATATTGAGCATTTAATGTTTCACTCAAATGGAAGGGCTTATTAGTTATGTAGTTTTAGTAAAAGCGGATATATTAATTGTTACAACTTTATTTTTAAGTTGAACGACTGATGTATAATATCGGCCTTGTTTGGAGGTGTGTTCCTTGCAAGGCCATTTGGAAGAGCTTAAGAAAACTTAAGATTAATAAATAGTGATTCAAGCTAGGTTAAAAAAATGTGATTTATATGGTACACAATAAAACAAAGTATCACTTAATTTATTTCCTTCATTTATCCAGTAAATAAACGAATAAAACATGTTTAATCGTTAGAGTGGCCTTCCATGATCCACTCGCCTTATCTATAAGCACTGCGGAAAAGAATTCGAGGTTTCGAAGTCTTTTGATTTTGGAAAATGAAAAAAATTGAAAAATACTCAAATGAGTATCTTGACATCATGACGTTGGCCGGAAACTTTTTCGAAATTAAAATTTAGTATTTTTCAATCGATTGTAAGCCGTTTTTAGATGTTTGTCCCTTTTTTTGTTTATAGCCCTTTAATAAATAACAATTAAAATGTAACAATGAAGCTAGAAGGAAACAAAAATGAATGTTAATTTTCTTGAAAGCAATAGAAGAGTTATCGTTTGTAGGATCTAATTAAAATAGTAATAACAGACACCACCCACCATAATTTGCTTACTTTATTAAATTTGCAACATTTTTTACATTAAACTATTATCTATCCATTTAAAGGCGTGAGGGGGAGACAAGGAAAGTGGTAGGGGAGTAGGATTTAGAAGGTGTGCCTCTGCAGCCGTCTTCTTAAAAGTACTATGCCGACATTCATCTGGAATTGTGCAGGGAAACTGTAGAAAACCATTACGAATATAGCTAGCGTAGGATTAGAACCCTCGACCTACCATTCCGCAAGTGTCAGTGTCTAAGCACGCTCGGCGACTCCGCTGGTTACAAAAAGGATATATCTTCGTTGATGTAACACAGAATATATATAACTGTCTGTGTATATATAAAAAACAAGAAAACGAAATAAGTTAAAAACTTTTTTGTAATATATATTTCTGCAACGGTTTTCTCGAATGACCGAAAAATGTTAGCTACAAAACTATCGATGAAAGAAAATATCGACGTGAATTTTTTAGACATACATTATCTATAATATAAAAAAAAAATTATGTAAGTTGTACTATACACAGTAATTATTACTATCATTCAAAAAAATGCCACTAATTGCCTTTAAAACTATTACACAAAATTACCGTCATTAAAATTTCAATGAAACATTTACCGAAATAAAACAGATTTCAACATTTTTTAAATACTTAATATTATTTTATATACATATATCTACATACAGTACATTAATATATACCTACAAAAGTGTAACAGGTTGAAATATACGACAAAATCAAAGCATAAAAATGTTTAAATACGTTAATACATTTATTTATACGTAACATTTTGTGAGGTAGAGATACATAAATTGATGTTAAATAATATTCCCACTTCAGTGTCGTCTTTACTTTTTCGTGGTAATAATGTAGGCATGAGGCAACAAATAGCAACAGTCGTACTCGTACAGCAATTTGTCATGATTGTGTTTTGTATTGTACTCCACACAGCGTACAGATAAAATTTTAGTAAAATTCAAATCGAATTTTTAACAATAGCAAATTCTTACTTTTTACGGATAATACAAAAATCTGCTAGAAAATAGTTAGGGTGTGCGGTTTGTTATATTGAGTAATGTTTTAATAACACTTTAAGGTACCGTAAAACCGTCTAGACCCGGACACTTTTTTACATTTTTTGGTATAGTTTTATGTTTATACATGTTTCCTTCATAGATATCACCAATAAAAGTATTACCATTAGAAAGAGCGTATATTATTTTTACATCCCTGACCCATTTGTTTCATTATAAGTAAAAATAAAAAAAATAAAAAATAATTAGTAAGTGTCCGGGTCTACAACCCAAATCCGTCTTGACCCGGACACTTACTTAAATAATGTAATAACATGCAAACTAACCGCTCCCGTCGGGTTTAGGACAGTGTTTTATATCGTGTGATGTCTTTGAATCTGTCAAAGACTTCAAAATATTTTGTGGGAAAGGAGAGGGGGCAATGCATAGTATGCCTCTCTATAAAGTAAACATACGATATGACACCAGAAGCAGGCATAAACCGCGTAATTCTGGGGGGAATATTAACGTATGGACAGTGGGAGTTACAACTGGTGCGAATCGCGGCCATAGTGTAATAAACTAATGTGTCCGGGTCTAAACGGATATACATATATAGCATGTATTTTTTTATATATACATCGAATATAACTTCAAACATCATAAAATGATGCGCGATAAAATTCTGAACACATACATGTCAAAACTAAAACAATATAACAATTATGACGAAAATTACATGTCTAAGTTAGACACACATTTTATTTCTTTGAAAAACTGTAGGATAGTAATCTTGTAAAATGAGATAGTAAATGTTGAAATCTGTAGTTTTTATTGGTACTGCTGTTTAGAGGATGTTTTTCTCTCTCTAATGACCTCAAGAACAAATGTTTATTGTTGCAGGTTAATGTAGAAATTATTTAATTTGAAGATTGGTGTAAAGTGTCCGGGTCTAGACCCCCTGTCCGGGTCTAGACGGTTTTACGGTATTAAATTTACTTCTGTAAAATATAGGTACAGCACTATTGAAATTTACTTTTAAAAGTTGTTACTAATCGATACAAAGAATAAAATTTGGAACTACTTAAATGTGGGATTTAAAAATATTTTATTTTAGGAGCCAGGCAGTCGTATATCCGATGGAATTTCCCATCGGCAACATATCAGGAACCATACGACATTTTTTAGATGTTGGAGACTCTTTGATGATTCTGGATTTCTTTCCTCCCCGCCAGTTCCTATGCATGTTTTACACTTTTATTTTCAGATTGATCAGTAACATTTCTTTCTCAATAAATCAACTCCTAAATCAGTCAATCAGTTATCCCCTTAGAGGATGGATTTCTAAAAACGCTAATACCATTGACTTTTATTTATAAACAAAAGCCTAAACAAAAATTCATTACTTCTATCTTCAAAAATGACGAATTTACATACAAATTCTCGTCCTCAATTTAGCCCCCCCCCCTAAGAGATGAATTTTCAAAAATGCTTTTTTAGTGCTCACCTACGTAATATAAGGAACTACTGTGCAAAATTTCTTGCATTTAGGGCCATAGATCTAGACTGCGCGTTGTTGGTCAGTCAGTCAGTGTTAAATTTTCATTAAAAAAATTATAATAAACACGAGAAGAGACTATCTGAACTAGTATTCAACTAGAAATTAATATAGAAAAATAGAAACATTAGTATTAGCTAAAAATGAAATAGTACATAAACTCTGTCAGATCTTTCCTTTTACTAACGTAGGTGTGTTCACCTTATTATTATTTTTTTTAATTTAATAACATCTTCCTACTGGCTCCAAATTTCTAGTAATTTCTCGTGCAGTCTACTAACTCTGATGGGAATATATTGCATCTGATATTATTTCCAAAAATATATTAATTTTGAAATTATGAAAATTCTGTTCCTTACTAATTATCTTTTTAGGAACGTGTGTTTTGGGAATTATTATAATTAAATTCAAAAAATAAGAACTCTTGTCATAAAAATTTCCTCTCTTATCACAGTATTAAATTTTTTTTCTGTTCCATTTCTATATTCTTTCAACAACAAACAAAACCTGGTGCATATATACAGTTAATCTACAAAAAAAAAAGAACCGTATTATAATACACAGACATGGACTATGATAATAATAATATATTCTTATAAAAAAATGATATTTTATAATATTATTTTAAGAAGACTTGAGGGCTCGTTTTTTTTTAATATTATTTTAACATACGATGTTTTTCATTTTCAAATCCCCCCAGGGTACAATTCGTAAATCACATCAAAGCAAAAAACCATTCTTTTATACGCTTATTTATGAAATTATTTATATTACGTGTACTGGCTTCGTACAGACTTCAGATACACGTATCATGAGGTTACATCATATATATATTTAAGAGTCTTAATACAAAAATGGTCTTGTTATATTTTATTATTATTAGGTATTTGCTTTAAATACAATATCATTCTACCTTTGAATGGTACGAGATGAGATCACGTGTTTAATTTACTTAGCGGAAAGATATATGGGATTCGAACTGTACTGTAAGAGATTTACAAGTCTAGGATAAAACAATGTGAATATATATTTAGATAAAAGTGTTAAATTTATGTGTGTTATTTTTGATCTGTGCAATAATCTTTTACTTTTCCGTCCATATATAGTATATAGCTATGTACGAAAATGGAATATATTTGGGGTTCTATGGAACGAAGAAAATCAAGTTAGAAATCGTAACAATCGGCAATCGATTTTTTTTTTCAAAATAACGTCACAGTAAGTGGGCGTGACTTTTTTCCCCTTTTAGGAAAATTTTATAAAATATACCTACTCTGTAGAAATTTCAATTTGCAACAACTCTGTTTTCGGCAACTTTCTTTAAAAATGCACCCATTTACCTCTAAAACCTTCGTAACCTGGCTGCCATTCATAAATGTTTATACATCGATCAGTTATTGACTCCAACGCCTTCTGTTCAGCAAGTTTCGAAAAATAAAAACAGGGTGGCAAAGTCCCATAATTACGTTGTTGACCCAAGTTTACATATCTAATTTTCACACAATGAAATCTTTCTGTAGACATCCATATTAATAGTTCAGGGACTAATTTAATTTTGGACCTTTTTTAAGTGTTAGACTCCCGTAAAGCAATTTTAAAATTACGTTTAATTCTTCCATAATCAGATTCTATTATTATTATCCTTTTTTAAAATGAAATTTTTCGAAAAAACCTGAATGAAGCATTTATATTTTTGAATATTGCTTTGAAGTAATTATAGCAATCCATTTTTCTTTTTCTACGTTTTTTCATTAACAGCTAAATTAAAATGTTTAATATGTGAATTTTCATCTTTAATACCTCAACCTCCATTCTTCATCATTATCTAAGAAAAATTTCATAAAAAACAACGTATCTCAATTGTGATATGATAAAGTATGCTTAGTGTATATACAGGGTGGGTCATTTAAGTCGACACACCTAAATATCTCTGTTCGTAAGCTAAATACAATGTGGGGTATTCATAAACGATTTAAGATAAATCTAAGATCAATCTTAGCTAACATAAAACTTAACTTATTCATAGACGACTTTATGTCGGTTTTAACGCTAAGTTCAATCTTATCTCTTACTTAAATTTAAAATAAGCAAATGGCAGACTTAAGTCCATCTTAAATATATTTTTACATGGAATTTTTTGACATTTGAACATTTTATCAAATTTGAAAGAACTTTTTCGAATAAAAATATAAAATATACGTAATTAAATATCTATATTAAGTATTGACGTAATAAATATTTTAAATGTAAGTAAATTAAAAGAAAAATTGAATCAAATTAACTTAGTTTTATAAGTAATTCAACCTCTAAATATTTTCAGTTGCAAAAAAGTTTTCATGTATGACGAAAATATCGATTTGCAGCATGTATTTGACGAAAAACTTACAATTTTATAGATAACTAATTAAAAGATATGTGCAAAAACAGAAAAACTAAGGAATTATTACGTACTTCTGTGTGCTTCTGTGATAGAATATTTTGACTTTCTACTTACATTTTTTGTGTAATAAGAGACGTATTTTTCTTAATGTAAATTATAAACAAAACGGTAGTTTAACATAATATTTTACCATACTTTAGTTAATCTTAATTTATTATTACATTTTTTTTAGTTGTTTTTCATACTGAAATGTTAAAAATTATCGGAAGCACACTGGAATTATTTAATGTTTTAAGTACCGCAGTTTATGTTTAAAATTATAAAAATCTAAATCATTGACAAAGTTTATATTTATTTTATACTTCTTTTGTAAAAATTTTTAATAAATCAACAAATATTTTAGTATATAATTTATATTTTATTGTAACTTTATAAGTCACTCAGATTACATAAAACTGATGATATAAAAAACAGAACAATTATAATACAATTATGTCTGTTTACACACATTACATGTTTTAAAGACAATTCACATTTTAAAAAAAAAATAATATTAAAATAATCACATGATACCACCTATTTTATGAAATTTTAAATTTTATTAGCGGCCACGTCTTTACGTTCTGCATTTTAAACAAACAAACTATAGTTAGGTACTATACTACGTACTGACATATTATTCTAAAACAGTTTAAAATAATATTTACAACAAAGAAATTTAAATTTCCAATAAACAAATTTTTCCGTTAATATTGTTATTTATTATAAATTAAATTAAAATACATAACTATGTATACTTTTGTATTATTTTATTAATTACGGCAAAAATAAAAAAAATTTTAATTATTTACTGATAGAATTTTCATTAATTTAAATATTTCGCGCTACCACTATTCAAATATTTTTCGTTTCTCTGATTGCTTTCAATTGGTGAATTAATTGTAAAGCTTGTATACACCTCATAATGTATCATTATAACTAACTTCAAGCTTGTTTCTACTAGGACAATTTTAAAATCTGTCTATGAATTGTAATGTTAAGTTAAATCTTAGTGTTAACTTTGCTAAGTTCAATCTAAGAGTTATCTTAACTTCTCTTTATGAATAGCGCTAAATAAATTTTTTTGAACAAGTGTTTTTAAGGACAGTAGGGTTCATCTGATTGTACTAAAAATTTTGACCTTGGGGGAGGAGGGTCAACTTTCAAGGTCATTTGAAGGTCCAAGTAATTTTTTTAAATAGGTCCCCTATTTTTCAGGTCGGGTTCGGAACGAGCGGAAAATTTGACGTTCTAAATCATTGTCTATAATTTGTTGGAGTGACCTATAAAAGGCCAAATTAAGGTCAAATGTTGAAAAAATCGTAGTAGTACCGTTAACGTAGTAGTAAATTCTAAAAAATTTTCACATCAGATAATTAACATTTTTAGCTGATATTCCGTGTGTTCTTTTAATTTTATTTGGACGGGTCGTACGAAAAATAACTCTATATGATTTTTATTTACGAAGAAAAAGGCTGTATAATATTTTTATGGGAAAAAAACTATCGGTTCAAAACAGCTTCCTTAAACTTTTTAGTAACAATTTAACTTTGAATTCATATTCGTCGACCCTGATTTGACCTTTTATAGGTCACTCCAATAAATTATAAACTGTAATTTCAGACGGAAAATTTTCCACTCTTTCGGAATCCGGCGTCAGAAATAAAGGTTTCTGTTTTGAAACAATGACCTTCAAATGATCTTGAAATTTGGCCTCAAGGTCAAAGTTGTTAGTACAGTCAGATAACCTTTATTGTCCTGAACAATTTTTTTCTAAACAATTTTTTTTGAATTTGGCGTACTGAAGCAAATGTTTGGGTGCGTTGATTAAAATGGCCTCCCTGTATATACAGAAATAAGTAGTACCTATATTTTATCAATAGCATTGTATTTTTATAGATACCAAATTTTTTGACTGTCAATATTATACGTTACAAATATTAATATTATCAAGGATTTTTAGTGATGTTTTATTAAGTAATGAATTTTTGGAAAAAAATCACCAATTTTATGAAAGGTTTTTTTATTTATTTTTCGCTACGTACGTTTCGAGACTATATAATCTAATCACAGGCTTTAAATAGTAATATACAAATATTACAAATGTGTAACTGCGCAGAAGGTACTAAACAGTCAAGATAGTCGGTAATGCAGCAACTGTTTTTATCGTGAAATACAATGACCTACATAGATATTGTAACAATATAGGTACTGGTTAATGAAGATTTTTTCAACACGTTTTATTGTTATTACATAATTTATAACCTTTTATTGTTTTTAAATTTTTAATTGTTAATCCTTCTATTTACATATGAAAAATTTTTGTATTATTTTAATTTATTTACGTGACAATGAATGTTTTTAAATAATTTTTATTTATTTAAAATTTTTACTAAAAAGTTGTTTTTTCTTCAAAAAACTATAAGTTGTTACCTAATTTTTAATTTTTAATTAATTATTTTGCTCTGAAAAAAATTTGTAAATAATATTTGTAGTACACCTATTATTATTTAAGGCCTGATGATGAGATTATATGGTCTCAAAACGTACGTAGCGAAACATAAATAAAAAACGCCGTGAGCAGCGGAGCCCCATCACGGATGTCGAATTTTTCCTTTCATCTTCGGTATTGAGTGTCTACAAGCGAAATACAATTGAAAGTCCACAAGCGATTTGTAATTTTGGTGGTTTCAAAACTGATGATGAGTGTCCGGTTGATCGGGGCTTTAAAAAAAGGTTTTAAGTTTTTAAGGGCTGAATCTCAGTAAATTTCAATTTTGTGCCGATAGCAGTTAACAGGGAAAAAGCCAACACAATTCGTACGAGGGCACTTCTATCCATGCTTATCCGCCAATTGCCTTTGTGTTTTATTTTTTAATATTAAAAAAGGAACTTAAATAGTAAACTGGAAGGCTTTTATGAAGATATTTTTTCTTTCCAAAAAAATCCAAAATTTCTATTTTATAAATAATAAAAATCCAAAATTCCTAATTTATAAATAAACACTGACTTTAATAACATTTTCAAATTACTTAATATGTATGTATTTCATTTGTTAAAAAATTGTATTCACTTTTTTTTAAATTTTTTAAAATTACTATTCGCCTACTTGTATTTAGAATAAAAGTAATGCATTTAAAACACATTTAACAATAGCATTCAATTCCGATGTAAAAATGGAAGAAGTGGTGGGAAAAGTAATGTGGACTCCCTAAAAGGCACTAGCTGGATACTAACTGAATACACGTACAAAATTTCAGCCCTCTAGGTTTCCTTAGAGAGTCTCTAGACGTGTTAGAAAACAAGCAAAAAAATTAAGGAAATATTGGCGTAAAAATCGTGGGGGTAAGGGTTAAAAGTTGATACCCCAAAAAACAGTGTCTGGCTATTAGCTTAACCTGTACACAAAATTTCAGCCCTCTAGGTTTATTTGGGGAGATTTTGACCCGAACGAAACTGTTAAAAAACAAGAAAAATCATGTTTTATTAGGTATAAAAATGGTGAGGGTAAGGGTTAAACGTCGAGACCCCCAAAAGGCACCCCCTTGATACTAACTCAATCCGAATACAAAATTTCAGCCCTCTAGGTTTATTTGGGTGACCTGTGCGAGTGGTACAAACTTCGAAAACGTCGAAAATGCATGAAATTGTAGCTTAAAAATGAGGGGGGTGGGAGTAAAATATTAAAACCTCCAAAAAGCACAACCTAGCTACGAACTTTATCAACACACCAAATTTCAACCCTCTACGTTAATTCTGGGGGGC
The DNA here is from genome assembly GCA_035578155.1 of Brachynemurus nebulosus. Lineage (NCBI taxonomy): Eukaryota > Metazoa > Arthropoda > Insecta > Neuroptera > Myrmeleontidae > Brachynemurus > Brachynemurus nebulosus. Next base: position 26,971,754 of record JAPWDM010000004.1, on the reverse strand, counting down.
TGGGGGCCTGTTAGATCCAGCGAAAATCGTTTTTCCCCCTCTACTCCCACCAAATCATCCTAGGAAGCTGAATTTTGGATATGTTGTAGATAATTGACCGAAACATTATTTAAAACCGGTTTGGAAAAGTTTTATTGCTTTTCCGCCCCCACCACCCCCTTAAAGGTCGGGTCAGAAAAAAAATTTTCCCAAAATTTGACCCCACTTTGATAGTATGAGGTGCCTCGAAAATGAGCCCCATTTACCAAATTTCATCTCTTAACTTCCATAGGGAGGCCCTACACAAATTAAAAGGTGGCGGGAATATATATATATATATATATATATATATATATATATATATATATATATATATATCGGACATTTTTTTTTTCTCAATATTCGTGTTCTATGGGTCCGAAAACAGATAGCGCCCCTACTCTCGCCTCTCGCAGCTCTTATCGTATAGACTGTCTAAGTCTAATTTTTCGGAGAAAATTCGATTAAAAACACCTATCATAAAACTGGTGATTTTTTTCCAAAAATTCATTACCAAATATTAATTTTATAAGTAGGTAATTTTTTTAAGCGTTAGGAATCGTTAGCGTCACATTAGTATGACAGCTCAAAAACATAACGAATTTAAAAATTTTAAAACTCAGAGACCTAGTACATGTATTAAAATGAAACACACAATACAAACAGAAAGTAAATTATACTTGAGCCATTTTGACGTATATTTTGAGCTGATTATAATGACAAAAACATAATGTTATTATTTGCGTAATCATACAACAATATTTTAATGTATGAACCTAAGTAATGCATTATTATTATTTCTTGTAAACTTGTAAATTTACAACTTGATTTCAACAAAAAGGTCGTCATATATGAATTTAGTATGAAGAAATAAGCGCACAATATACCTATATGTGTTCCATGACCAAAATAATTTTGCGTAAAATTAGGTAAATTAGAAAAATATTCACTTCTCATTTCTCAAATTATACTTACCGTAGTTCGTAGGGCAGTGCTGAATTTACACTAGGGGAACGCGATCCCCCAATTTTTTTTTTTTTTTTTTTTGGTCATCAGTTATTTTTTGATAGGAAAATAAAAAATGAAAGTTGTTTTTTTTTTTTGCTCGTCACTTATTTTTTGATAGGAAAGTAAGAAATGAAAGTTGGTTTTTTTCTCTTTGCTCGTCACGTCTTTTTTGATAGGAAAAGGAAAAAATTTGGGGGACAGGTCTACCCACACAGTCAATTTCCCATTGGGTGTCCTTAAAGATTAGAGATTACTGTACATAAATAATTCTTTTTTCATTTCAGGCGACTCCTCCCCTGGGCCCCCGATAGAGACTTTGCCCCTTGCACCATGCCGGGGGCTTCGCCTTCTGTACTTAAAGGTGAGGGCTCCACCCTTATTAAACAAATTATAACATCATTTGTTCTCAAGATATTCGAGACAAAATAAATTTTACAAAAAACGAATTTTTTCAAGTTTCTTATTTAGTTTTTTTTTTTAAATTTTTTTTTATTTTTGTAATAAAATGGTGGCGTTTTTGACATCAAGGAAGGTTCTTAGGCCATTATATAATAATATGGTAAAAAATTCATATAATCGATGTTATCTTAATAAAGTTAATTCCGTTTTTTTACCACAAAAAAACGGAATTAATAACGGACCGCTAATCCGAATTTGCTGAAAACTTTATCCGGTCTTCATTGTTTGATTACACATCTAATGAAATCAGTCCGGAGTTGATATCATCATATTTTGTTCTCCAGATATGCGAGATGAAAAAAAATTCACGAACGAACGAACTAACGAACGAACGACCGAACTAACGAACGAATGAACGAACTAACGAATGTACACACAGACATCACGCTAAAAACGATGGATTCGGATTCTAGTGACCTTGAAACGTGAAGATAAGTCAAAATTAGCGATTAAAAATTGGGGAAGTTATTAAGAAATTTTTTTGCAGTGGCGGCATTTTTCGCAGTGCCCCGGGCGGCACTTAGGGTAAATCCGGCCCTGTCGTAGGGTTATTCTTTGGTAACGAAAGCCACCCGGAAAACTCATGGTTTAAAATTTTAATGATTCTTCCATTTTTATAATCTACAATTGTTGAGTAGTTGTGCTCGATTTTCTTCGATTTCCTTCAATATAATTGCGACACAGAAGACAAAAATAAAGTCAATCGATAGCTCTTTCAGAAGCCAACTGCTAGGTACATTTAAATTCATTGGCGTAAATCTAATAGCTTATAAAGTAACTAAATTTTATAATCCAAAATTTCAGTTGCCATTACTGAAAATGTTTATAAATCGATTTGCACGCTTAAAAAAATAATGCAAATTTCAACCTCTAAAATTTAACTTCCAGCAACTCCTAGTGTCATTTTGTCGTCGCAGTTGTCATTTCAATTATTCCTTTTTTATCGTTTTGGAGACAAGACGTATTTTATAAAAAAAAACTGTACAAAATACCTATTATTTTCAAAAGGACAAACACTACCAATATAACTTTTAAACGTTCATAAAATTAAGTTACTCGTAAACTATTAGATTTAGACAAGTGAATTTAAGTACGATACTTGGCTGGAGACGTTGCTGACCGATATTACCTATTTTTGTCTTTCGTGTCAGAACTAATTCGAAGGAAATAGGTAGGGTGTACACTACACTGTACAATTTCTATCTTATAGAAATTAGAAGATCTCTCGTAACTTAGAGATCAGCACAACTATAGGTACAATACTTGTAGATTATTAAAGTGGAAGAATCATTAAAATTTAAAAGAATGATTTTTCCGGTTGGCTCCTGTTATCGGAGAATTGCCAGTAATAATGTTTCAAAATGAATGGAGAAATTTATCAATCTTTTTTATGGGTGAAAATAAACTAATAAAGTTACGGGATTTTAAAGTTGCACTTTACACAGATAGTCCTATTTCGAATATATGACAATCGCCCCCACTGACAATCGCCCCCAACTGAAAAAGCGCGACAATCGCCCCCAACCCATAAATTTGTTTATACCTGGCTGTATGAGTCATTATATTTGACCAGATGTTAATCACCACCAGTGACAATCGCCCCCAGTATATTAGCTTGTTTATACCTGTGGCCGTGTGACTCACTGTGTTTACATCCAACAGATAGATGGAAAGTAGTAAACTTAGATGGTAATATTGTGTTTCGGTATGTAAGAAAAGCAAATATAAAGATTCCAATAAATTAACTTTTATCTAACTCACCTCATTTAAAAAGTTATACAGAAATATCGTCAGCTGAGTATTGATTTGTACCAAGCCAACTTTTTAAGCATTTTTTCTAAATAGTTGTTTTGTAAGTTTTGGGCATTGAGTAAGCCGAAACAACCATCAGAAAAAAATTTTTAAAAAACTGACTTGGCACAAACCAATACTCAGCTGACGATGTGTAAAAAGAAATGCGGCTTCCTGGACGCGATAGTTAAAGCTGCAACATTTTTGAACTTATAACATTTGTTCGACATTTGTAAGTAATTCCATGCTGTAAGTAATTCCACATTTCGTTCTTTGTATGGATTAGTAATAATTCATATCAACATTCAAATAAAAACATTATGAGTTTTTGTTTTAAAATATTTGATACATTTTTTAATATAATATTTTGTTTCAGTGTACAATTAACCTGTAAAATTTTATTACTAATGTCCTCGTTAAATAATATCTAGGGACAAATTCCTCTCTGCAACGACCTATTATAATAAAACTGGAGGCGATTGTCAGTCGGGGCGATTGTCAGTGGTGGCGATTGTCCGGACACCTTCTACTACTTGTCTATGAGACGACGATCTCTAATAGCAGGACGAAGGGAAGAGGAGAATTGACACGAACTGTTATGCTAAAAAGAGACAGACGGAATACATATTATGCTAAAAAGAGACAGATCACAATGATGGCAACGACGGCGTCAGAGATCATCGTCTCATAGACAAGTTGTATTTCATCTGATACAGATGTGTGATGTCATCTTTGCTACGGGATTGCAAATACAGCGAGGAGTCTTTTTTAATAAACTTTTATAATGATGGTAAATACGTTAATTATTACGGAAACGACGATTTTGAAATTTTTATCTTTTACAAATTCAATATTTTGACGTTTTAAAATGTCATTTTTTTGACCTTTTGAACATTGATAAATATATAAAACAAAAATATTTTTTTAAAAATATCAAATCCATTTTTAAATTTAACATAATATAGTTAAAAAATATTGTATAAAAGACACTCGGTGTCCATTTGTGTGGATATTTAACGTCACAAGCGAATTTAAAATCAATTATTCCGCTTTAAACCAATTTGATCTTCTATTTCTCTATTATTTGTTAACAGATTTAAAAAATTTTTTCACCAGCTTATTAATTTTGGTCGATATTTTAGTTAACTACATATTACATACATTACCCACACTACGAAACTTCTCCATTGTTTATCAGTAACAGAAGTATTCATTTTAAATCGATGCAACTGCGAATAATTCTATGTTTTAAATATTCCTTATAAATTCAATGTCCAACAAGCATTTTCTTTTCCGGGGGTATCGTTATTCTTGTCAAAGTATTTATGTATACCCAGTTGTACAACACATACACAACATGTACAAGACTGTGTGTTATGTTATGTTATGTTATATTATGTTGTCTTTCGTTATGTTTTCCCCATGTTCTCATTTGCATTCTGTTTCTCATTTATTATTTGTTTTGAAATACATAAAATTATTTGCTTCTTATTCCATCTGTTTGCTATAAATGGAGCAAAGAGCACAGAAAATATGCATACAGAGTTGAACGTATGAATGCGAATAACTTAAAAGATAGAGAAGAGATGCATGAGACAAAATATACATTATATATATATATATATATATATATATATATATATATATATATATATATATATATATATATATATATATACACGGAGAGAAAATTCCTATAAAAATTACTGTGCTCATACTACAATCGACGTGTAACAGGCGAACATATCCAATTTTTGTACGGTAAAATTATAAAAATTCTAGTTAGGGTAAAAGCCCCCATTGTGGAACGGTATCTAATACTGAAACAGTTTTGACATTTACATATTTATTTCTTTAATTAAGTAAGGAAACTTTAAATGCGAGGTGAATTTAAATTGAAAAACAATCATTCAATTAATAATAATTTTTGTTATCAGACGTTTCTTTCAGAAATAACTTCAATAATATGTAAATGTTCATAATTAGATACCGTTCCACAAAGGGGGTTTTTACCCTACATTATTGTAATTTTTATAATTGTACCGTACAAAAATTGGATATGTTCACCTGTTACACGTCGATTGTAGTATGAGCACAGTAATTTTTGTAGGAATTTTCTCTCCGTGTACTTATGGTGTGTTAACAATAAAGGAAACAACAAAATATTGGAAAAAGTGCGAGAAAATTGCTAGTTAAATGTCGCTGACGTGATGGGTACTGGTAATATTAGTATTTCAATATGTATTGGAGAGACAGATGTACAATAAGAAAAAAAAAACGAATTCAAATGGTGTCTTTTTCTTTCCAAGAAGTTGTTTCTTCAATGATGTTATCACAGATATTGACGGTGAAAGCATCTAATAAATTTAACTCTTGGAGCATACACTTGTAGAATATCTGAAGAGCTGACGACACCCTACATCCAAAAGTCTTATAAAAGTTGAAATTCACATATTTTAATTATACCTCTTGTCTTGGATGGTACCTTTAATTCTGAAGCATCTGGTACTAGTGAGTCATCAAAGTTGTAATGAGAAGCAGTACTATTAAACCATAAAGTTTGAGAATATATAAGCGTATAGCTTACGGAATTCAAAAGTGAAAAGCACCAATGATATCGCTGGCTAGTAGGAAACCTCTTAGAAGTTGTTGAAACACAATTGAATCTGCGTTATTGTCGCAGGTCGGTCGAGGAATTTTATAGAAGTTTATTTTTTACAGTAGGCACAGTTATTTACTTAACATAACTTATAAAAATGTATAGTCAGACCTTATTCTTGTGGAGGAGATTTAGTCAGTACTTGCTAGATCTTGCTTTAAGAACTATGTTTAAGTAACTTATCGGAGATACTGGCTAGAGGTAGACTTAATTTTTCTTCTCTATATATACTACACACGAACAAAAATGAGCTTGTATAAAACTCTCTGGTATCACTTTTCATTACAACTTTAAGAGCACTCCGACGCCAAGCGTCCTCGAATCAAAAGTATTGACTCTAATATAATTACATATACACAATGAGGACAAATTACTATAATTTCAATTATTTATAAAACTGCTAAATCTCGGATGTCATCATCTCTCCGGATAAAAGTAAGAAAAAAAAAATTATTTCAGGATGAAGGAGAAACTTAAGTTACGGTGAACTCACATGCGCTTCAAAATTAAGTTTTTTAATAATCCTGAAAAAACTTATTAAAAAATTTTCGGTGGTATTTATTTACTCAGAAAAAGGAATATTTCAAAAGAAGCTGTCAATGATTGTGTTAGTAAAATGTATCATTAAGGTACCATCACAGTGCTACCAGCCGAAAAATAGTCAATTTTCGTGATTTTTTCTCGGATGGATAGGATGGGGGAATGGGAATGAATTTTTTTTACGACTAGTACCACCATTTAACAATACGAAAATATTTTTTTTATTTATTTTTATTTATTTTTTATAATTATTATAACTTTCGAAATTAGCGACCTTCATAATGCCTGAAATCAAAAAAACCAAAAAGCCTATTAAACTAGAAGGTATTGCCCGTGCCATGAACCTCAATCGAAAAAAAAAGCTGAAATTTAAAAAAATGGCGGAGTTTTTAAAAAAAGTTTCAAAATTTGCTCGAAAATTTGATAACAGTTGGCCTGCAAAAATTACATTTTTTATTCGATCGGAAAACTGGAGGTTCATGGCACGACGAAACATATGTAAAAGAAGCTGCAATGAGAATCAACTCGAGCGGATGATTTGTCTTCGACTTATAACTGCAGCAAATTTGAAAAATGTAGTTTTTGTTTACTTTACAATTTAGTTTTAATCAGTGAGAATTTTTGCTAATATTATTTACGATGTACTCACTATAACGGTTATAGTAAAAGTAGATGAATCGTTTAAATGTGCCAGGGAGTAGCTTCTCCACAATATTTGACTGGCAGCCACGTCCAGATACTCCCGAACTACCAACCTTCATACATTTCTCAATACCTCAAAGTTAACAATGAAAATCAGAATCCCCTCTTCGGAGAGCTGTAACTCAAAAACTGTTTGACATATGCACTTGAAATTTTGGTATGTTATATTTAAAGGTGTAAGACTATCAACGAATATATCATTAAAATATTTAAAAAAAACCATATTTTTTTTAGGCGATCACACTAGTGGTCCCCCTTAATAAATAAGTAGGTTAATAGAATTTTATGAAAAGCTGTTTTATTTTTTCAATCGTGATAAAATTAGCCTAATTTTATGCACTGTTGTAGTTTTGAAAAATAACACTTTTTTAATACCTAACTGAGGTGCTATTGTGTCATTGAAGTTAAATACAACTTTCACCGTCAATAAGAGTCAGTAATATTTTTTTTTAGAATATTAAAATGTTTTAATTTTTAAATCAATAGAAAATTACAATAGAGAGTGAAATTATACGAAAAGGGGACAATACTTTCGAGTGGTTATTTTAAATAAACTTTTTTATTGCAATATTTCCTTAACATTTGTACAGAAAACAAGTCAATTGTACACTATTAACTCGTGAAGTGAAACTCTGATTTGTGTATCGATGGTCCCGGACAATATTGATAACTGTATAATTCTTATTATGCTATTTGCCTCTTTTAGAACGTACCTAAACGCACTTCCAGGCAAATAAATGTTTAAAAGTTTGTTTTATGGCCGCGACATGCGAACGGACGCATATCTAAATTCCACCATAAGGATTCCTCTATTACCGTTTAGCTACGAAACCCTAAAGAAGGCAATATATTGTCCGTATAGTTAACACCGTTAGTTTCACCAGCGAAAAGTCTATTACGGCTCAACTGTTGGCTACATTAACTCGACTAAAACTTACGAATATTTTCTATTTAGTTCTCTTAGTTCTTACCATCACCACAAGTGTATCAACAAAAATAACTTTGCATCTGAATAGACTAGATGTGGGAGAGAGGAAAAACATTTATTTGGAATGAAAACGGAGGAACCGTAACAAAAATAAGATGAGTAAGCAAGAAGAAGGAACAATTTTAAAACTGTTAAATATTTTACAAATCAAATTTTATAATGCCCTCCCATAGTTATGCAAACAACATTCAAACATGATAAGGAAGTAAAATACACACTGTCATTATACACCTATATAGACAACAACAAGGTACTTCAGTGTTTCTCAAACTATTCTGCTCGCGAAGCACTTTTTAAATTCTAAAATTTTTAAGGAACACTAGTGTAAAAGATTTTACTAAATTTATTACACATAATATTTCAACTAATTTGTTTTATAACAACAAAAGGGGTGTTTTATGTGTTTTTTAAGACTTCTCCAAAGTAACAGACGGCTTTCACAACATTTTTACACTTTGTACGAAATATATACATTACAGTTAGTATTTGCATTAAGTTCCGACCCACATTATCTCTCGGTTCCCTTTCGATACACTCTCGATCAAATCTCGTCCCGGTAAAATTTTGCGTTTACTTTATTATGCTGGCTATAGTATTCTTTCTTTATTTTATAGCATGTTCCATGTTTACACTATCGATATAAGTCACAACAAGTCTGATATTAATGCGATAAAATATTCTCCGAGTGGTATCGGTGTTGGACCGTGACTGAAACCGTACTTGGATCGTAGCGATGATATAAATACACTCATTGTTTCTGTTGCAGTAATATTTTATCGAATTTAGAGCGTATCGAGAGTGACACTAGAGTATGGAACAGACCTAAGACGTGATACATTGGTGTAGGATCGTGACTGGAACCGTACTTGTTCCAAATAGTGATAATACGAGTACATTCATTGTATCTGTTGTAAGAATATTTTATCGAACTGAGAGCGTATCGAGAGCGATGCTAGTGTGTGAAATGGGCCTAAATGATAGACATAAAAACTTTATACAGTGTTACTTTAGACTCATCAGAGTAATGGAATTTTTAATAAAGACATCTGTGACATCGAAATTGGGGAAATTATCGCTAGGCATCGGATATTTTTCGCATCAAACAACATCCTATTTTGTATATGTAGGCAGATAGATAATATGTGTGAGTTATATACATATATATATATATATATATATATATATATATATATATATATATATATATATATATATATATATATATATATATATATGTGTTTTATCAAAATATCTATTCGTTTGTAGTTTGTATTCACATTAATCACGTCAAGTGCGATATACCTGCATACTCAAAAACACGAATGCTGTTTGATCTGAAAAATGTCCGATACCTAATTATCGCGAAAAGACTAACATTACTAGAACGTTTACAAGTTATGGAAATTTATAAAATTTATGTAACAACAATATTTTTAGAGAAATTTTCCAATGATTTAGCCATCCGCAATTATTGATTTGATACGCATAGATTATTTTCTTTGCAAAAATATAAAATCTCCGGCTTATACTGATTGCAACTGACGCTTTAGAAGTTAACGTAATTCAAGTCATTGTGAAGATAAGATCCCAGTTACTTGATAATATAATTCAAAACTGAACTCAGTAAACACCTTTTATTTTCCCTGTAAATTTCTTTTAAGAGTTTCTTCCGCAGAGCACTTAATAGCGGTTTACAGATTACCAGTGTTTCGCGGAACATAGTTTGATAAACGCTGAGGTACTTAATATTTTTGACATGGTAGGGGTGTAGTCTAACAGTAAGCTCAAGCATATTAAACACATCTACATAAATATAGGTAATATAAATGCACCAACCATAATGCAATACTAGTGCTAGAAAAATAAATGGCAAATGATACACCACAATGTACATGGTAAAGATTTTAGCTACTAGCTAGCTAGTTACGTAACTACCTGAACTATTTATTTTGCACGTACGTAACACTTTTATGGGAAAAATATACATTTTTATAATATTTTTGGGGTTGTTTTACCAGAATATTTTACTGTACACGATACAAGTAACAACAACTGCATATTTCTATAGGTAAACGTTCTTTTAATGCAGAGGAAGTTTTCAAAAAATAAAACATTTTTTGATGGTTATCTTGTTCATGCTTTAGTAAATAAAAGATACCTATGTCAATATGTTTTTAAAATGTGGTCTTTCAGAAATAAACGGGAATATTAACCCCAAAAAAAAAAAAAAAAAAATACAAGACTGAAGATTATAAAACAATTTCCAACTTGACAATTGTAGCGAATTTCCAGAGTGGAATTCAGCTATTACAGCCACTGTCATGACGCGACTTGAGCCCGGAACTATGGCAGAAATTTGTTTTGAAGTCCTTAGAAACCGGAAATTATATTCACTAAAATTTATATATACATATATATATATATATATATATATATATATATATATATATATATATACATATATATATATACATACATACATACTACCATATGTTATAGAAAATACTACGTAAAGTAGAGATGTGCCAAAATCGTGAATTCACGCGTGACCCGGCGGGTCACGCGTGACCCATCGTGATCGTGAATAATTTTTTACGATCGTGCGTGAGTGGGCGTGATCGTGACATTTAATTTCTTGTCGTGAATAATTCGTGAGTCACGAAAGGTTAAAGACCATGAATCAAAAATTTTTAAATAATTTATTATTTCCAATTTTAGGGAATATTAACTAAACCAATTTGATATTTTAACTACAAAAAAATCTTTTTTTTATGTATTGGTTTTTACAAGCACAAGTAGGTAGAAATTCAATAACCCTTACTAACAAATTCCAGTTCTTTACCGAGATACTATACAAAATAATTTACAAATTAGAAATATCCAACAGTGTTTATGATGTTGTTCTGATTCTTCCGTTTTTAAATAATTTCTTAAATTTTTAACAAATTCTTAAAATTAGCCTGCATTTCTCACGAGGTGTGGATATACGGTCTCAGTCAGTGGGTATAATTGTAAATAACAAGGTCAGTTTTGAACAATATGGTCATGAAGACATAATATAAAGAGGGGTTACTTAAAGGAATATTATCTTTTTCAATATTTTAAGTTGTTTTATTATTATCATTATTTTAAAAAAAAATTTATTTTCTATGTATTTATAGGTACTAAAAAATATTTTGTCACAATTTTGTTAAAAAACTAGATATTTGGTTTGGTTGTGCGAAATGTCATGTACATGTTTATATACAAATACAATAAGAACAAAAATTAAACAATAAATCATTAGATGAAAAATTTTGAAAATTGTCTCACTTTCCAGAAAAAATTAAATAGTATATAATTTGCATCAGTATTAATCTCAGTAATAATGTTAGCCCTATTAACCGTATTCTGATTTTATCCCATAATTTTAACTGATTGTTAAAGCGATAGCGATTTTTATTCTAAATTCCAACGATTAGTTTCAAAGATTTTTATGTTTAATTCGTAAGCGTGCGTGAGTGTGAAAGTATAAAATTTTTTTGTTCGTGATCGTGCGTGAGTGTGAAAGCAGAAATTTTTTTGTTCGTGATCGTGCGTGAGTGTGAAAGCATAAAATTTTTTGTTCGTGATCGTGCGTGAGTGTGAAAAGAAATAAATTTTCTCGTTCGTGATCGGGCGTGAGTACAAAAGCTAATTCGTGACTGTGCGTGATCGTGAGTAAAAATGTACTCACGAGCACATCTCTAACGTAAAGGAATATATGTATGTTGTACAACAGGATAGTAGCTTGTATAATGGCTTGTCTAGTCATATATGTACATATGTGTATGTTTGTATGTTATAATATGCCATTTTTTTTAGGGTTCCGAAGAAAGTCCTATTTTTTAGAGCTCCCAAAGAAATTTCCAGGGACTATATTAAAAATTTATTTTGAGGTCCCTAGAAACCGAAAATAATATTCACTAAAATTTATATATTTATATTCAGTTCCGCACCGTTGGACAAGTTCATTAGCCAGCTATGTCGGATGCTTGGAACATGGTTTTTTTTCGTCATTTTTCGTGAAAAAAAATTAGTTTTTTGCCAAAACTTTCTCAAGTCAAAAACTTTTTGCGACATTTACTTACACCATTAAAAAGAGGAGGAAAAATCAATTAAAAGGGTGAAAAATCACAGAACTAACGGATTTTTATAAACGGAAATTCGCTATGTTATGCAGGATGCTGCCACAGGGTTATTTTTAGAATTATAGCCCAATAGGTTGCAAATTTTGCTTAATATCTTCTGTGAATATCTCTTTCAGTTACAATAACAAATCATCAGCTGATTATTGGTTTGTTACGATTCCATTTTTTAAAATTTTTTGCTGATAGTGGTTTTGACTTCCTCAACGCCTAAAACTAACAAAACAACCATCTAGAAAAAATTTTAAAAGTGTACAAACCATTACTCAGCTGACGAAATGCTGGATTTTGATCGGAAAACTAAATTTTATCTAAAACTATTAATATTACATACTGACTTACTGGGCTATTATTTTCGAAAAGAATCACATTTTTGTTACATTTATAATCAATAAAGCTACGGAAGTATGAAATAAATACATTATAGTAGATGTTCTACAAATGATCAAGTAGTTTATGTAGATTCTCTTTTCGGATTTCATGATAAATATCCTTCATATGGAATGAAAATGGAAGCTTATAGTTTTCAAAAGCATCTAGGCCAGGGGCAATATATATCTAGAGTAAAAAGTAAGTTTTACAAAAAAAGTTCCCTAAAGTGCGAGTTTAACTGGTGCATTGAAACTTCCGTACAATATTTAAAATCAACACTGTTAGTAAAAGGTTGATTTACTCTTTAGCAGTTAGTAAGTTTTTCGGCAGATACACAGTGCTCTGACTATGTTAGTAAATACAAAATTCGAAATAAATTGAGAATAGTTTAACTTAATACTAGTTTGTTTAGCACAAAATGTGGTTTCTATTACTGATACCTACTAAGTTTCGATCACTGATACTTAATAAAAATATTTTCGAAGTTATAAAAAAATAATAAAAAAAATTTATTGACAATGTAGAAAGAAGAAAATATTTTGGAAGGATTTAAAAATTTCTGTCCATTCTTCCTAGCTATGCTTAAACAGATTTAGTTTAGACAAATAAATAAATCAATAATAAAATATTCATCCTGTGTTTAATATAATGTTATTAATTTCTTTTTATAAATTTTTCTTCATCCGATTTGCATCTACATTGCATAATTTTCATTTTTTTGTTTTCATTACTATATTATTATTACTATAACAAGTGCATATTTATTTTATTTTTAGAAAAGAAAAACAAGAAAAGTAATAAATTTTCTCTTTACCATCATCCCACACTTTGCCACTTATTTCTCATCCCCTATTGCATTCTCATTAATGATATTAATGCTTTAATAACATACTGTTGCCGTAATTATAAAGTACTTTACATAAATCCACATTATATGTATAATAATTTATTAAAAGGCTTTGTTAATTAGAAAAAAAAAGAAATATATGAAAAAAATTACTTGTTGTTGTAATTGTACACATTTATGTAAATTAAATAATGACGTTAGAAATCTCAACATAAGTATAGTTTATAGTTTATATACTCACGAGTAATTGTTTTTTTATTATTAATTAATAGTTTACTAAATGGTATTACGTACCTACACATTTAAGAGAGGTTTGGCTTTGAAACCTACAAGTTAAGAGGCACTAGCTCCAGTTTAATTAACAATTTTTTTTTTGTGACTTCAGGAAGACTCAAATCCAGTCCACTGATGAATTATACTGAAATTCCTATTTGCCCTAACTCCACTTTGAAATTTCTTACGATAAAAGAAGGTTGTGTGTATATAATAATATCACAGAGCAAAATAAGAAGGTGAGACAACAAAATAAGAAATTTGTTTTCCTTATGTGCTGTGGAACTTTGCTCTTCGGAGATATAGGGAATGTTCTATGTTTTGACGGCTTTCGTGCTGACTGTTTTCATCTTTCCAGTATTAGAAAATGCTGAGTGAATGTATATGCATATGCAATTTGAAGGCAACGTATAATGCACCAACAGTTTATGAATAATTAATAGTATATTGTGCAATAGGCCTTTTCATCACAATTTTTTTTTGTGCGCATGTGTCAATATCGGCCATTTTTTTCGTACTGTTTTTTGTAAATAAGCATGTTAAAGTACCCATCTACAAATAATTAAAATTAAAAAATATTAAATAAAGAATATTTATTGAAAAAAAAGTAAGAAAAAATAAAAAAAATAAGTGTTTTTAATTGAAAATTAAATTTTTTCAATCCATTACTATGTTATCTGTACGAAAATGAGCAAAGAAACTGTTATTATGGAGTTTGTAAGGGTGATACACGCTATAAATCATTTAAAGTTGTACTAAAAATTGGTTGACATTATTAATTAATTAGAATAAAATTATAGATATTATTTGCTTTTATTATTATTTTTGACATAGTAAACAAGTAGTATGGATGCCTAACCTCTCAATCAGCTCAGTTTTTTTCCGTTTTTGCGGACGTCCATGACATTTTAGCCACCTTTTCAATTGTTCACGATTATGGGCTTCAACTGAATTATAAACAAGTGAAGCACCATCGAAGATTTTTGCCTATAGTTCATTTGTTTATTGAGATAATATTGCTTTCCTAGCTATTCCTGACTAAAACAGTACGAAACTTTTGAATTACCACTATTTTAACATGGCGGCTGCGCTTGCGCTCGTCACATGATGAAAAGGCCTATAAGTACGGGAAATTGTCGATTGCCCACAAAGTTGAGCGCACGAACGTAGTGAGCGCGCTCATTCGCTTAAGTGGACAATTGACAATCCCTCACGAGTAGCACATACTATTTTTATTACGAATTTGACATACTTTTTTCTATTATTATTACTATTTTTGACATTTTTATTACTTTTTAAAATAGTATTTTAAAGTGCTTTTTAAAGTGTCTTTTTTTCTGATTTAATTATTGTTTAAATTACTTTGTTGGTGGTTTCCATAGAAATAATTTTTTTTTTTTAACATCCTTGTTTATCGATTATCAGTTCTAAATAGAACTATAAATCGAGCGAACATAACGGGAATGGTGATTACCCACTGGTAATCACTCAAAATAAATTATATACTAAATATAATATACTATTCATTAAAAGCTAAATAAATCTATATCTTAATTCTAAAATGTTCTCTCTATTGAGTCTATACAAAAGTCACTATTGTCAAGTAAGTTAAGGGCACACACATTAGGGTGATTTTCTAGGCGATGAATGTATTTATAACTGTATCGTACTATTTCCTCACGCACTGTGGGCACTTAAAGACTGCGATGTATGTCATCGTTACGCACGCACCACGGGGAAGCACTTATGGCTCGTAGCACAATAGAAATAATTATGAAATATTTATTAAATGAAAAATCAAGAGGCGGCTTTGCGTGTTTTGATTAAATTTTGCGTGTTTTATTGCCACTTTACGTGTGGAAAGTTACTTTCCGCACGTAAAAAAGTATGTGGGAAGAGTACAGTGCGCAAACAGCTATTTTGTGTACAGACATGTGTGTGCCAAGTTAGTACTTCTCCCGCATGAGTAATAAAAAATTTAGAATTGTTCAAACAAAAATATGTCTGCAAAGTACTTGTCTACATCAAACAAAATGAAATAGTTTCAATAATCTTTGTCAAAAATTCAATCTATTTTCATTAAGCTTCTGACAGTCAAACTTTGTAATTATACCTAAGTCATTTAACAAACAATAGGTAAGACTAAATGTTTAATATTTACCTAGTGAGGTAAAAAAATAACAATAAACGTAAACAATAATTAATGAATTAAAAAATATGGATTAAGTTGTTAAAATAATAATTAATTTAAATACCAATCTTTAAAATGTATTTATTATATTTTTGCAAAAAATTAAAACCATTGAATGTTGAGCAGTGGCGTAGCGTGCCTTGGAGGGGCCCTGTATCAAAATTAGTTGGGGGCCCAAATGAAGGGTAAAGATTTCTTACAAAAGAAACAAAAATGCTTGCATTAAATTAAAATAAATATTTATTGATTATATAAGTTATTGCTTCCTCCTAGAAATTGAGCTAGCCAAACAATTCAAGTTAAATATACACTTTTCTTGCCTTTTTTCCGGCAAATTGATTTATTAAATCATATATAGCTGAAGACGGTTTCAGTTTTTCTAAAATTTCTGCCTCTATAGACAATAGTGACAAATCTGATAGCCGTTCTCGCCCCATCGAAGTCTCATTTTTGAAGTTACCCATGTTGCCAACTTCTGGGTGCACGCTTAACCCGGGAAAAAGGGGTCGCTTTTTAAACTTTTATCATTTCTGAAGTGAAAACTCTATTATAGGCACGTATGACAGTTTTTTTATACGTTTTTTTCCCGAGAAGCATGAGATTAAGTGACATTGTGGATAATACTTTACTAATTTTTGCTTACACACGTTAGGGGCCTCTGTAGCCCGGGGGCCCCATATCATTGGTACGGCTGACACGGCGGTAGTTACGATCCTGGTGTACCAGATCGAAAACTAAGGAAGGTGTAAGGCTTCGGGTTATAGCAATCGACTGGTCCCAGCAGTATCTTCCATTGTTACTTGATTAATATTTTGATTAAGTCAAAAATTTAACCGTAATTATAAAATGACAATTTTTAAAAAAAAAACATCTGTATATACTATGTTTTACAGTATTTCTTAAAACGATGTAGGTATGTTTAGATTCTGATGAAATTTTATAGTTGAATTCGTGACATTATTAATAAATACAGTGTATTATTGTGCACTGATAAATAGCACAAGTAAAATGTATAGATAATAATCTTATACAATTATTGTTATTGTTTATATACACACACATACATAGAACTTTTAGTATAGAATAAAAATTTTCTACAACTATTTTAAAATTAAATTGTACAGAACGAAAAAAATTACATCCCGTTTTTTTTTTTGTTTTTGTTATTTTTTATTTCCCTCTTTTTTAAATTCTTTCTGTCGACTTAACTGAAACAAATAAAAATAATCTTGGAAACTGTTCAAGTTCCGTATTTTAATAATTTTTACCAATTATTTTATTGTTTTAATTAGAAAAATATTCAATTTTTTATATTTTGCTTCTTTTCCCCAGCATAATGTCTTGTGTCTGCATGTTCTGTGAGACGTGTGAAAATAAAATAATGTAGTTTTTTTTGTGATTCGCTTGGCAAATTTTTGTTGAAGTTGATATAAATAAAATAATATGGCTAGAGCATAGACAAAAATAGTATAAAAAGATAAAGTTGAAAACTAAGAGACAGATAAATTAAACGTTTATTTAGTTATTTATTGTTATTCAGTTAAAATTGTTTTTTTTTTAAGTTTATACTTTGCACTGGCGTTTTGTACACCCACAACGATGAAAGCACTAATTGAGAACAATTATTCTTAAAGATCCTAAGATTACATATTTTTTAATAAGACTAAAAAGTATGTAATCCTAGGGATTCGAAGAACTTTCAAGAATAATATAAATATATTTTAGCAAACTTTTATCTTTCTTACAAGGAAAGGTATCCAACTGTATCTCTCAAAAATTTTAGAAACTTTGGTTGATTGTAGATCTTACTAAAAGTAATCACGAGCCATATTTCGTTCGTGCCCATATGCGGTTTAAGGGGGTGAAATTCACCCCTGAAAATTTGAGTTTTTTCCAATTTTCTTAAATATCTTGGAAATCTTGGAAAGAGCTTTGGTAGAGAAACTATATATATTTTTAAATGGCACTTTAAGATCTTTATTATGATACCAAAATTAAAGTTATAAAATCACTGGGGTTTCATCCCCCACCCGCAACTCCTAATTTTATCAGGTATATTTTGGTAAAAGAGGAAGCTGCTATGTGTAAATAAAAGAATTTTTAATTAATATATTTTACATCACACAAGTTTATTTCTTTTTGCATAAATACACCCTTTGCTAATATTAACTTGGGAAAAATTTTAACTTTTTGATTTAATAATTAGCAAAAATATGGTCAAAAAATCTCGTATTTTAGTAATGAATTGTTACAAACTTACGATATACCTTAAAGTACATAGTTTAGAAAGAAAAAATACACTGCATCCCCCCCCCCCCAATGCTTTACTGATATCAATACAAATCTTATGCCCCCCCTCCCATGCTTTACTGATATCTATACAAATCTTATTTATGGTTAGTTAATCATTGCTAAGTGATTAATATTCACATTAATTAACTTATTTACAACAATCTTGACGTCATATTTTGTATAATTTAAACTTATTTTAAATAACGACGAGAACAGTTGTTTATAATCCATCTCTCCTACATTACATACCAAAATGATGTCGACAAAAACAAATTCTAAAATGGCGTTGCATCGAATACCTTGTGTCCTCAGACAAGCATTACTAACGGTGTAAGTAGCGTGTTATTACTACGGAAAAATTTTATTTTTAATGAATTTTTACTTTAATTGTTGGATGTGGCTATTTATACATACAGTATGTATACGCAATTGGCTATTTATACATACAGTATGTATACGCAATTGGCTATTTATACATACAGTATGTATACGAAATTGGTTATTTATACATACAGTATGTATAGGAAATATTCTGTTTAAACATGCAATATGTATACGCAGTTGGCTACTTATACATAATTACCGGATTTTGCGGGGTATAACGTGCACATTGAGTACCAAAATTATCATACAAATTTCGTGGTGCGCGTATTAAAATGGACTTTTACACTGATGACAGTAAAATAAATTATAATAACTAATTTTTCGCGTACCACTGATTGAATTTTGCACAATCTTTTTAGCTTAAGAAGTTATCTCCTAAACGGATTTTTGGCGACGCGAACCGGAAGTTGCACATCTGAGGGTCTAAATTAGCAAAAATTAGTATAAGAGATATTAATAGGCAAATGTACTATCGGATACCTCCGACTTAACTAAATGTTTTTCTTATATACTCTTTTTGACTTAACAATAAGAAATTATTTTCTAAATTAATTTTTAGAAACTTTGATGGAAAGTGTATTTTTTAATCCTTTGAATACAGACGCAACTAAAAAAAGGTTTCCGTTATTATGGTGTTAAAAACTAGAGGCAGATTGTTATAGAATTTGATCAGTGGAACAAAAAAGAAGAACAAAGTTTTTCGATACCCTGCTTAGTTTTCGAGATAATACGTGTCTTATTTCTAAAACTTACTATAATGAGATAATTGATTGTATATTATACACATACACTTACACATACACATATACATAGTATCAATTTTTATGAATTTAATTAAAACATTTTTATTTTTATTCACAAAAATAAGTGAAAAATGAACGGAACATCACCAATGAAACCTCATTTTTAGGAAAATGGTAATTATTTACAAATGGGCCTCGGTGTGTAATCGTTTCAAAATTACCCTTTGCCTGAAAATGAAGTATCAATGATGCCGTCCGGTCCATTTTCCACTTACTTCTATCAATAAATGCTGTAATATTATACTTACCGTAACTGTCTATCCAATAGAGTAAGCTTTACAAATTTGACACGTAATATCACGAAAACTAAGCAAAATATCGAAAAACTTCATTCTTTCCTTTTTGTGTTACTCACTAGGTTCCATAAGAATCTATTTTTAATTTTTGTTACTACGGTAACGGGAAACTTTTAGTAACCCCTAAACTTAGACATCCGAAGGGTTGAAAAATACAATTTCGGTCCGCGTCGCCAAAAATCCGTCTAGGGGATAACTTCTTAAGCCAAATAGATTATGTAAAAACAATAAAAATCAGCTCAATCGGAGGTATTAGATTATTATAATGGTGTACTTATTATAAAAATATTAATTATAATAATAACGCATTCAGTCATTATGCATAAGTAGCCAACTGCGTATACATACTTCATGTTTAAATAGCCAATTCAGCATATATATCATAATTATCATATGTATAAACAGCCAATTTCATATACATACTATATATGTATAAATAGCCAATTTCGTATACATACTGTATGTATAAATAGCCAATTGCGTATACATACTGTATGTATAAATAGCCAATTGCGTATACATACTGTATGTATAAATAGCCACATCCTTAATTGTTATTAACACATAAAATTTATTTATTTATTCTGGAGACATAAAAAGCTGCGGTTTGCCGATCCGTGACCTAGTTCATCGAAATTCGGTCATTACGTAGAAGCCGTAATTGTTTCATTTATTCTTTTATCATCATCAGGTATTCATTTTTTTTTATGGAAATCTTTTATTTATGATTTTATACGCACACTTTTGATTTTAAAGGATATAAAATGTTATTTAATATTATAATTATGTAATTCAAAAAACTTCATCTATCATACAAACATATGTTTATTTATTTTTCTTTAGTTACAAAAAAAAGTAAGAGAAAATCAACTAAGTTATAAAAATAAAAAATAAAAAAGAATAAATAGCTGATTTATCATAAAAAGCATTACAACACTCACAATCAGTCAAGTCAGCCAAGTCAGTCACTTACTTACTTCTTCTCTACTTACAACGATTTAAAAGTCAAACGACAGAGACCTCGCACAGTATTTAAGCTTTGTAGGTGTACAGAATTGCATGCAAACGTACATAAACTTAGTTCTGAATACTTGAAAAGCACTTCTTCTTTTACACTCACTTGCCTTGCATATGTGTGCCGTTTGCGAACTTAGTTATACACAATTTATTTATAAAGAATTACATAAAGCATTTGCTTCGCGTAATATATTATGATATACTACTAGCAGTAGTGTAGTCACTAGGACTTGACATATTTCAATTTATTACGCTATATTATTATATGGAATAAATCATACTATTGAGCCTACTTTACAGAATCGAAATTTAGAATACTTTATACACTTATTTAGAGATAATGAAAAACTTACAGGGGAAAGGTGGTATGAAAGGGACATTTGTGGAAAGTAACACTACAGGAAGTAAAGTCAACTTAAAAATTATTTATCCACAGTGAAACGGAAAGTACAATTTGAACAATTGTAAAAATTATTTAATACTAGAATTTTCACTAGTTTGCAGGGCTATGGAAAGAAATAGCACGGCTATGGAAAGAAAATTCTCTCAAAGAATAACAGACAACCAACAAAAGAGGTTTTCACTTTTTCTCGGGCTCCTTACCCACAACTACGGACCCTCTCTTCAAGCCCGAACCTCAGAGTACATTCCCACTGCGCGCTATGCGATGCGAGGCTTTGCTATGCGACGCAATGCTATGAAAACAAACATGCAAGAACATATTTGAATGTGCACATTACGCGCTATGGACAGCGATGCGATGCTATGCTAGTAGCAGCTTTTATACGCAACAATTCAGTATGTTTGATTTTATCGCCTGAACTCGCCAGTATTGTGCTATTCAGTCATCAGTGATGGGTGTGGTAAAACTTATGAAGTTATTCGATGTCGTTCGCCAGTATGGGATCAACGGTCAAAACTAGACAAAGCAATAAAATAGAAAAGATGAAAATATATTTTTTATATACTATTTATATATTTTTAATCGACATTAAAAATTTTGATACTAAATTAAACTTATTATTGATAATTGAAGAGAAAAATTGAAAATTTTGAATTATTGCTATTGTATATCTATTTTAAATATAACTTTATAACTTTTTCAAATTTTCGTGCTCGTTTTAAACATTGATGTCAACAATCGATGTTTCGATATTTTTATAAGAACATCGATGGTTCGATGGCGAAAAATTAAAAGAATCGATAGTTCGATGTTGATGTTTTTTACCGACATCACCCATCCCTAATTCTCATGATCACTCGCTATGAAATACAATGCTAGATTGAGCAAGCAGTGTGAACACATCTTGAAACATAGAAAAAGTTAAGAGCATAGCCTAGCATCGTATAGCAAAGCCTCGCATCGCATAGCGCGTAGTGGGAATGCAGCCTCAGAGCTACAACTTCGGCTACTCCTACTCGTCGAGCCTGCTGGTTTGCAGAGCATTGTTATTGTTGTTATTGCCACCAAATTTGTCTCTATATTTTATGTGTTGACATTTCAAATGTTTAATCATTTATTACAATTTTTTTGCACGTTTTCTATAGAATATAATTTCATTGTAAAGTATAATTTTACAAATACTTCATCTTGATACAGGTTGCAGTATATTGTTTAAATATTTACAAACCTGAGATTAGCGTCAATTCAATCGTTTCTCCTGTTTTTTGTTTCTTTTTTTCTAAATTTTCTTCTATCACACCCACAATATGATACAGTTAATAAAATATTATGTCGATAGGTGTGAATACACATATGGTAAAACTATAAATTGGTCCTTTATAGTGAATAGAAAAGTTGATATTATGTTATTGGAGATCGTGATGAAAATGTCTGTACAAGTTAGAAAATAAGTTATGTGATAAGTTACGAGTTATTCCCTATATGGTATAGACACTCTAGACATATATTATACAGTATTGTGAAAAACAAAGATACGTTTAAGGGTTAACGTCAATTTTATTAGTTTTGATATTATTAATTCCATTCGAATATCGAAAAGAAAAAAATTTGATAATAATCAATATCTTTAAAGTTAAACACGGTGATAGAAATATTACAGTGTTAGTTTACTCTTTTAGTGAGAAGAGTAAACAATTTTATTAAAATAACCCAAACAATGAATGTTATTTAAGGGGGGAGTTCAAATAAAAGAGCAACTTTTTTATTTAAGACTATTTTGGTTGTTGAATTTTTTTTTTCAAATTAAGGAGGGTTTCAAATAGAAAATTTTGTTTTTGAAACATTCATTACTCTTCCCTGTGTGCGGAGGGGGCCCTTTTTCACAAGTTTTTAAGCGTTTACAAGGAACACCATATCTCAAAAAGTAAAGAATATTTTTTAAATATTTTTTTATTATTTTATTCCTAAGGGCCCTGTCCGTAAAGCTGAGTATGGGTTTCAGGTAATTTTAAAAATTAACTATAAAATTGTAATCCCAAACTTCTAAAAATTATAACACCCAATTTCTTATTTTAAAAAAATGTTTAAAAAACGCCGTGAGCAGCGGGGCCCCATCACGGTAGTCGAATTTTCCCCTTCATCTTCGGTATTGAATGTCTACAAGCGAAATATGATTGAAAGTCTACAACCGAATTGTCATTTTGTTGGTTTCAAAACTGGTGATGAGTGTTCGGCTGATCGAGGCTTTAAAAAAAGGTTTTAAGTATTTAAGGGCTGTATCTCAGTAAATTTCAATTTTGTGCCGAAAACAGGTAGCAGAAAAAAAGCCAACACAATTCGTACGAGGACATTCCTGCCCATGTTTATCCGCTAATTGCCTTTATGTTTTAGTTTTAAAAATTAAAAAAGGACCTTAAATAGTAAACTGGAAGGCCTTTATAAAGATATTTTTTCTTTCCAAAAAAATCCAAAATTTCTATTTTATAAATACTAAAAATCCAAAATTCCTAATTTATAAATAAACAGTGACTTTAATAACATTTCTAAATTACTTAATATGTATGTATTTCATTTGTCATAAAAGTAAGTTCACTTTTTTTTAAATTTTTTAAAATTACTATTCGCCTACTTGTATTTAGAATAAACATAATGCTTTTAAAACACATTTAACAATAGCATTCAATTCCGATGTAAAAATGGGAGAAGTGGGGGGAAAAGTGATGCGGACTCCCTACAAGGTACTAGCTGGATACTAACTGAATACACGGACAAAATTTCAGCCCTCTAGGTTTCCTTATGGAGTCTCTAGACGTGTTAGAAAACAAGCAAAAAAATTAAGGAAATATTGGCGTAAAAATCGTGGGGGTAAGGGTTAAAAGTTGAAACCTCCAAAAAACAGTGTCTGGCTATTAGCTTAACCTGTACACCAAATTTCAGCCCTCTAGGTTTATTTGGGGAGATTTTGACCCGAACGAAACTGTTAAAAAACAAGAAAAATCATGTTCTTTTGGGTATAAAAATGGTGGGGGTAGGGGTTAAAAGTCGAGACCCCCAAAAGGCACCCCCTTGATACTAACTCAATCCGAATACAAAATTTCAGCCCTCTAGGTTTATTCGGGTGACCTGTGCGAGTGGTACAAACTTCGAAAACGTCGAAAATGCATGAAATTGTAGCTTAAAAATGAGGGGGGTGGGGGTAAAATATTAAAACCTCCAAAAAGCACAACCTAGGTACGAACTTTATCAACACACCAAATTTCAACCCTCTACGTTAATTCTGGGGGGCTGGGGGCCTGTTAGATCCAGCGAAAATCGTTTTTCCCCCCTCTACTCCCACCATATCATCCTAGGAAGCTGAATTTTGGATATGTTGTAGATAATTGACCGAAACATTATTTAAAACCGGTTTGGAAAAGTTTTATTGCTTTTCCGCCCCCCACCACCCCCTTAAAGGTCGGGTCAGAAAAAAAATTTGCCCAAAATTTGACCCCACTTTGATAGTATGAGGTGCCTCGAAAATGAGCCCCATTTACCAAATTTCATCTCTTAACTTCCATAGGGGGCCCTACACAAATTAAAAGGTGGCGGGAAAATATATATATATATATATATATATATATATATATATAATATATATATATATATATATCAGACATTTTTTTTTCTACATATTCGTGTTCTACGGGTCCGAAAACGGATAGCGCCCCTACTCTCGCCTCTCGCAGCTCTTATCGTATAGACTGTATAAGTCTAATTTTTCGGAGAAAATTCGACTAAAAATAGTTTACAATTGTTCAAATGGAAAAAGCATACTCCACTTATGCGCAATAAGTATACCTATTTATGAACAAAATATAAAAAAATTAAGTCTCTATCTTTTCTAGAACTTGAGATATGATTTTCCTTGTCGGGAAAAACATAACTTTCGGGAAATAAGCATAGATGATATACAAAGCAGATGTTGAAAGAAATAAATCAACTTTGAGAATATACGTCTACAAAGGCATATAAGTAAAAGAACATTATCTCAGTGCATACTATAGCTCATGTACACACCAAAACTAAATATTACTGATCAAATCGCGAGGGAGGGGGGGGGGGCAGCTTTGTCTGCAAAGAAGCAGCAACTTGGCTGTGCAGTGGCTCATAAATAAATATATTTCTAATTGCAAAAAATTTTTTTTGACGATGTTTTATATATCACCGTGTTTGTAAAGAACCACAGAACAAAATAAAAACAAAAAAACGAGATTCGAAAAAAATTAGTTTATTAGCCGTTTCTGGCGTGAACTCCCCCCTTAACAAAAAAAAGTAGATAATTTTTTTCGCAATATGGCCAGAATTAAAATTTTTTTATTTTTTTTTTATTTTTTTTTAACATAAACGAAAAGATTGTAAAAAGTTACATAGGCATAAGGCAAGATTTTGAACCACTCTTACCTATACGAAATCCGCCAGGATCCTGGGATCCAAAAGCGCTAAAAATTAATTACTCAGTCGATTTTGAATAATTTTCACTGCTAGAGAGATAAACTATTTTATTTTAGATGGATACAGGTTGTTATACAAGATCCGTCAGTGTCCAATCTTTGTCAATATTATGCAGACAGGGATAATTTAATTTTATTTCTGTTTGATTGTTGTTTACTAGATGTCGTTAATATTTCTTTGTACAATACTGTATATATATTGTTGCACGTCGCACATGTTGTCGTTATTCCCCGTCCCCCTAAACTGTTGTAATAATGATAGTTGAAGTGTCGATATCGGTCAAACACCAACTTATGTGTTCAACAAAAGTGACAGTTGACTATATGCTGACAATCGAAATAAAACTCTAAACTTTTGTATGATGTTTAGAGTTATTTATCAGCTCACATTCGCAAAGGCAGACATTTATCTATTATAGACGAAGTATTGTATATATGAAATAGACACATATACCTAGACTACTTTTACTAGCTTCTATCTGTACATATTTATATAATATTTAAGTGTAAAAATTTAGTATAAAGTTGGTATAACATGTGTCTTTAATGTGATGTGAGTTTAATAGTTTCAGTTATCGTGTACAACTTTAACTAACAACTTATGACAAGTTTTTGATAAACAAGTAGATATAGATAGTTGAGACGTGGGCGATAGAATTGTAAATATTTTATTGGAAATATTTATTGTTTACTACCATTTTGTATTGACAGTTTGATGACGCTGTGATATGGACAGACACTATTTGAACGTGATAGTTTAAATATTTTTCAAAATACAACTTTCCCCATAGCTAGCAGTCTCTATGTCGGAATCATATGAATTTTTAATTTATTTCATAATTCTTTACAGAAGTTAGGTGTTATTGAAGAAGTTCTTTACCGACGCTGGATATTACTGAAGAAACTGTACTTTAGTTCGTCTGTTATTACAAACATTGACTTTAACACAATACTGGTTTAACGTCAATTTTTTGTTACTGCTAATTTATTTTTCCGTACTCTTTCGGTCAGGATAGATGCTACCAAAAAATCGCTTGGAGAGTTTTGGTTGAAAACACCGGCGGACAGCATTACAAGGAGATACAATAAAATCATTAGTTTAGTTTTTAAAGAAATATAAGACGTTAACTGAAACCTTACTAACTCACACACCACGTCGTAGACCGTCAACAATTCCATATAAAGTGTATTAACTGTCAAAATATTGTACCAGTTGGGCGTTTTGTGGTTATGACTATCACACAGTGAAAAAAATTCACATGTCCAGAACGGTTCACTCAATTTTTGTGTTATTTTAACACAAAGCATATGTGTCAAATCTATACACAAGAGTTGTGTCAATGATCTAACACACAAGAGGGCATACATTTTGTGTTAATTTTTCAGATTTATCTGAGTTAGTTGTTAAACTTTTTTATTCAATATTTTAATTCCACTGAAGCTTAAGATATTTGAAAGTCGTCAAAAATTAAAACGATTTTGTTCATATATTATTATAAATGAGAGTCAAAGAACGCAAAGTAAGCCAGTTTTTTGTAACAATTCTTATTTGTGTCCATATATATCTACGAAAATATATATAATAAAAAGATGAGAGTAGTTCTTATTATTAAACAAAACCGAAAAATTGTGTTTTTTCAGTTGCTGACGAATATAGTGTTATTAACACTTTCAGTCCCACGGCTTCGGCATCCGAAACCAAAGAAAACTTCCCCAGAGGCCGACCGCGATCAATGATTAACTGATTAGTTGATTACTCATTACGTGTGCGATGTTTATCATTCTTCTTCACACGGATGTGTTCCCATTCACACAAACACATACATACCAACAAACACTACTCTCTTGGTTTCTATGTATGTATAAAAAATTTTAAGATAAACAAAAAATACATAAAAAATATAACTTATATTTTTAAATAAAATTGATTTGAATTTGTTCTCTGGATTTGAATGTCAGTGTATATGTAGTATGCATGCACGTATCACGTAGTACGTATGTTTACAGTTTTACACATACATACGTGTGGAACTGTGTTGTTGAATCTATTCAGCGTTTGAATCATTTTATTTTATGTATTTGTTTATATAAAGTTTTTTTTTTTTAAATATTGCCGGCTTCCGGGGAAATTTACTATGAAAGTGCTCGGGCCTCATAGTGTTAAACGTTAAAAATGAAACAATTTTCTTACATATTAAGGTTATTTTGTTACAGATTCAGTTAAAAAAAATCATGTAAGCTTATTTGAGAATGTATTTTATAATATACAAACTCACATGTAAGTAAGCTTACATGATTTTTTGTAACTGAATCTGTAACAAAATAACCTTAAAATGTAAGAAAATTGTTTCATTTTTAAACGCTTAATAAAACTATATTCGTCAGTAACTGCAAATATTACAACTTTTCGGTTTTGTTTAATAATAAGAACTACTCTAATCTTTTTTTAATATATATATTTTGGTAGATATACATATATTCTAATCTAATTTATGTACTTATAACATTCTTTTGCTCTACACAAATATTATGTTACTTCTTTGTTGTTCAAAACAGGTTAACATTTTTATTCTGTTAAATCGAAATTTGTGTTAAAATTTTCATTTAACACAAACACGAAATGTTACATTAACGCAGGGTTGTGTTACTTATTTAACACAAAAATTTTAACAACTAGTTTTTTTTTTTTACGCAGAACACAAATTTTTTACTGGGCATGGTTTTATAATAACTGTCCCTTCCAACCAAAGCGCTTGACTGGTTATCAAAAATCCTCAAAATTCCACCCTGGCAACTAATTATCCCTTGCATCAATACTGAATTATCATCACTGGATAAAACAACCACAAACCCCAAAACGTACCAAACAATATTTAATAGTATAATAAACGAATATGAAAATCACATCCAAATTTATACCGATGCATCCAAAACAGAAGAAGGACTTACAGGAGCAGCCTACATCATACAGAACGACAAAAAACAATTTCAACTCACCAAAACTGCATCAGTGTACACAGGCGAACTATTGGCTATACTAAAAGCAATAAAACACATTAAGAAAAGACCCGAAAACAACTTCTTATTAATTACAGATTCACACAGTAGTATACAGGCCATACAAAACACATACAATAAAAATACAATCGTACAAAAGATACAGCAAGAACTAACAATACTACAACAACACAATAAAAAAATTGAAATTGTATGGACTCCATCCCACCAAGGAATACAGGGTAACGAATCAGCTGACAAAGCTGCCAAAGAAGCCTTTACAAATAAACAAGCATGTATGTATCACAAAAATACACATACTGATGTAATACAACAGGGGAAAAAGTTGCTACTAAAGGAATGGCAAACAAACTGGGACAATACTGACCATATATTCAACACTATTAAACCCTCCATAAAACCATGGCCACCAAACACACATCCCAAGAGACACCAGACAATCATGACTCGACTTCGACTAGGACATACAAACTACACGCACAGACATCGACTCATGCACGAAGAACCTCCACAATGTACACAGTGTCAAACAACCATAACAGTATCACATATAATACTCGACTGCCCAAAATATGACGAAAAAAGAAAAACTCACAATATACCAAACAATTTAAGTACCAGAAGCCTTACACCCGGATAATACAAGCAACATAATCAAATACATAAAAGACATTCAACTATTCAAACATATTTAACCAATACAAAAAAAAAAAAATTAATGTTAAACACAATATTATGTAATATTACAATGGTGTTAATGGCCCTGGCAGCCGATGCACCTAAAAAGAAAATAAAAAAAAAAATAAAAAAATCCTGGGTTCCAATCCCAGTCGGTCCAATTTGATAATTTTTTAATCATGATAATTATGATTTCTAATTTCTACAGAGATATTCGTTGCTCACGCAGGACAAGATTTACGAAATATCCCTACTGATTGCTTCACAAAAATTCTATCAATAGTAAAAATAGCTGTAATAATGAGAAAATCGAGGAAAAAATAAAATAAGAAGTTAGACTAATAGCTATATAAAAATCACTTATAACCGCAAATAAGATATATTATTTACCTATACATATGCAGAGCATAAAAATTATACATGCGTAAATATAATTTTTTAAATTTATTTATTACTCTTGTAATCATAAATTTTGTTTATTATTCAGGTAAAACATAATTAGTAAATAATTACAGACTGATATAAATTAAAATCAGATTTATTAACGACATTAAAAAGATGGGGGAAGTTGCTTTAATTAATGACATAACGTTATTAAATTTTATGTTTTAATAATTTTCCACGTAATAGAATTACAACATATAACGACAAAACAGAGCAGTAAAACATAAGTATAACGCCGAGGTACATTGGTAGACAATCAACCAACAGAAAAGATCAGAAAGTAATAACAGTCGTGTTTCGCAAATCTTTATTTATGATTAGACGACGAACGGAACCTTCGAGTGCCTTATATAATATGTAGATAACAGTCTACATATTTTAATAATTAAATTATATATGGGTATATAATATGTGAAGAACACGTACTTAATTGTACATATTTCAATTAAAATTATTTTATGTTATTAAATAATTAATAATATTATAGTATTAAATAATTACTGTACTGGTAATTATAAAGCAAATACAGACAGCAAAAATATATTTATGTACTTCGCCTAATACACATACCTAATACGATTTGAATTGAGTTTAATTCTCGAGTTACGCGATTTAAAATTAACTTTCACTCCATTTGCAATATCACTCCCATGTCCCATATTGGACCAACTGGGCCAAAATGTGGCATATGAAACTATTCATACCGTATTAAAATTGTTCTCCATTGAACAATATCCAAAAAGACGCAAACTGATTCAGTTACATAATTTTTTTTGTAACTAGAATTCATTACTTTTTGTGGCTTCTCTATTAACACCATTAGAGCTAATTTTCCTTTAGTTCCCAAATATTTTTAATTTTCGTTAACAAATAACAAATCAACATAAAATATTGCACCATACGTTTTTTGTTAAACAGTTAAAAGTTTTTAAAAATTTCATTTAACATTACTGTCCACATCTACATTTAAATTTATTGTATGTGGATTTAATTTCCAAATTGCTTCCATGTGCCCTTATGGCTCAGATAGAAAAAGACAATAAATGAGAATACTGTATATGTATAGTAGCCGGATTTGACTGAAAGCTTTGCTTCCAATTGTCCATTTATTTGTGCATAGATACACGTATAGAATACTTAAGAATAATGCAGAGAACTGGATGTATGCCGGATTACATAATTATGTATTTGTTTATTTTCATCAAATTTTATTCTTAAACAATATTTAATGTTATAGACAACAATTAAACATCAAAATTTATGAGGGAGCTTTGCGTTCCAGAATCATAATTTTACAAATATGTTTTATAAATTACTGCCATTGTATCTGCAGAAGTGTCTTAGGGCAAGAATGGAGATTCGGACCTACCGTTAGCCAAGATTAATTTACTACTTCTTCGGTAATTTTATCCATCAAATTTTTAGACCAAAGGTAGCTGAGTCACATAAGATCTATACCAAAACTTAAGGTTACAGTTTGTTGTTCTAAATATGACAGCGGTTCTATACCAAAAGTAAAAAAATCACAGCAATTCTATACCAGAAGTAGTAGGGTCACAGCAGTCCTATACCAAAATTAATAAGGTTACAGAGGTTCTATGCCAAAGATTAACCGATAACCATGAAGTGTCACCGATATTTAAGCAGAGCAAAGCAAAATAAAAACGAAAATTACTTACAATTAAATATGTCAGTAAGGACGAATCTTTAAAAATATATGAGAAATAAATGTGAAAATACAGAATAAGTAGATTTCTGTATTATGAAAAAGGTAGTGAAAAAACGAATGTGACTTCTGTCGCCAACCCTGTTCCAGAATGCAATCATCAGAACGTTAGTAACAACATTTTATGGTGCATATTACGTAAAAAAATAAATAAATACAGTAGGGGAGAGGTGTGTCCGTAGTAACAAAAAAAAGATACAGGCTAGTAACTTTGTATTTATTAGTCACAGGGAATTAAATTTTTGACATAAGATACGGACATCTTTCAGGTTTTGAATGAGCTGCACAAAAATATTCTATGTTGGTTCATAACTGAAATAACTGCGTTTATGTGGACCAAAGTGTAATGTTACAATCGTCACCGTCAGAGGATCAACTGTTACAGAGTTTAGGTTCAATTGTAACACTCATTAATTATTGATTAATATTAGTAACACTCTATTATTATAATTAATTTGGTTTCCAAAATTCTTCCTTACATATTGAGTGAGTAAGGTGATAAATACCACTGTCTCTGGCAACAGGCCTGATTTTTTTTCCTTCTATTACTCTTCTAACAACATTCAAGTATACACTATCGAACACGGTTCCTATCATAGTTTATATTTTGCTTTATATAGCATTTTTTTATTTGTAAAACAGCCTGAATTAGATTAACAGGCAAAACTAATCGTGGTAGCTTTAAATCTAACGATAACCGTAACTGAAAATCGATATAAAAAACAAACGGATTTTGCCAAAGTGTAACCATTAATGGAAGGTATTTTTCTTTTCTTTTTTAAATTATTAATCAAAACTGCTTACTTTTATCATTGGATTCATACCTGAAATATAAAGTTTAATTTTGTTTAACATAAATTTTTAATACAATACAAAACATTATTTAGAAAAATAATACTCGTATGTAATGTAAACTAGAAAAGATTTTATTAGTCATAAAATTTAAAATTAATCCTCAAAAAGTTAGAATTCTGAAAAACTGTAGAGTTTTTAAACTTTATTTAAAACCCTATACTCGCTCTCGGCTCTATGTGCTCAGTTCCTTAAATTTAAAATACTAAAAAGAAAAATTGTGGATATATAAAACTACTGGAATATCAGTTGTAACATGTTACAATTGACACTACTGAATTTGTTACAATTGTTGCAGTGCTGTCTAATTTTATAAAAAAATTCGTAAAATTTTAACTATAATTAAAAATGCGAAATTACCTATTTGATAATATTATTTGTTTGCTTGTGTTTCAAATAAAATCATTTTATTTCCAAGTGATGAGTTATTTACTGTAAAAATCAAAAAATTGTCAACCAACTCAACATTTACAATTAGCTTATATAAGCACATTTGGCATTGCTGAGAGAAAACCGCCAAATGGTATTAACTGAAAGTTTTGTCAGTAAAGCACAACTTCAGGAGCCACCTTATGATACGCAATACTCCTCAATAGGATTGATAAATGTCTCGCAAATTTCAAAGTTACAATTGACCCACTGTTACTACTGACACACCTCTCCCCTACTTATTCTCAAATGGGAACACTCTCAAATGGATACACAAGCTACCCACACCACACTTAAACACTTCTACGTCATCACTTCCCCTAAAATAGATGCGTCTCTTGTACTAAGCACGAGCGGTGTCACAAAAGTTTACTGTGATCATTGCAACCCACAAACTTAAATTATTATTTGGAATATTTTGATTTAAGAAAGTAGGGTAATTTGGAAATTTAAATGTTTACTAATAAAAAACTGGAAACAATTTAAATCGCGACAACGTTTTAGTGTTAAAACACTGTATGACGTAGTGTCAAATTGAAATATTTATTTTTCTTTTTGAGAAATAGGTTGCCCATTTTGAAAATATGATAACTGGAATGCGGAATTTGGTCCGAACAAAAGAGTTGACCAATGAGCGGGCTAGCAGGTTCATTTGCCCACTATGTCGTCAAAAGTATGAGGAAACCTTGACTCAAGGTGTGCCCACACTTTTGACACGGTACTGTACTTAATGTTGTGGTACACTGTCGTGTCAAAAGTGTGGGCATCCCCTGGGTCAAGGTGACCCCATACTTTTGACGACATAGTGGGCAAATGAACCCGCTAGCCCGCTCAGCCCTGCTACTGGAACTTTCTGGAACTTTTGTCATAATGTGGTTTTCTCTATTTTGGTGATCAATCCAATGGTACAATCGGTTTTTTGAAATCTTGAAATCTCTACTAGTTGAGAAGTAGAATATTTGTCAAATTTCACTGTTTAGCTTTGTTTTGAATGACTAATCAAATGGTGAAGTAGGTTTTACCTCGATCACCAATTATATGGTGAAATGGATCTTCGATATCTTTGTTAGATTTTGAATTCTGGAATCTTTTCCAATGTTCAACTAAGCTATAAAGTGGCTTTTTCGAGCCTCCATAAAGTTAGTCGCCCCAAGGAAAAAATTTGTAAAACCCCAAAAAATTAGTAGATAAACAATAGGTGTATTTTAAGTGTAAATACGGTGTGCTATAAAAAAATTAGGTGTTCTCACCGTTTTCGAGAAAACATGAAAAACAAAAGGAGCGGCTAGGTTTACGTAAACTTATAAACATTCTTTCCTCACCTCCCATTCTTTCACAGTCGGGATTGGGGAACATTCACTTTCCCAGTCCCGACGTGTTTCCATTTGACAATAAGTACTGTAGATAAAAAATTGGTAAGATATTGGGATTTTTGGTTTATATAGAATTAGCATTTACGCAAAGTTTCGCCCGCGTAGTGTTTAAAGTTATTGCATCGTGTCACTCTTGACAGCTATTATATCCCTAAATAAATGTAAACAAATTATCAATAATGACACTCGTAAAAAGCACATCCTACCTACATATTGTAAGGGTACATAATTAAATAAAGAATAATGTAAGCAAGAAAGGCAAATATTTATGTCTTATATAAGTTGTATATAGTCTCGTTGATACTCAAATATCAATTATTACTTGTGACATATGATAATTTTTGTATCAAATTACCGAAATATAATATTTAATATTACGCTGAAATCTACATACGACTACATACATACGTTTCGTATAACATATATTATAATTCACATAACAGGTATACAGTTAAGATACAATTCCTACGCGAAAATAATAACGTATTTATACAAAAATGCGTAGGACTTGTAATTTGTAATTTTCGACACATTTTCTGATTAAATCTTTATGAGAAATATATAATAATAAAAATTTAATTAACTCCTAAAAGTAATATAAGTATCTACACTTTTTTGTTCATTTTTGTTTTGGAGTTTGTAGATTATACGACAGAGAAACAATTGAATTTCGAAAAAAAAAAACTTACTTTAGTCAATTTCTTATTTTGTTACCATTGTAAGAGATACAGAAAATGCCCCATGAAATTTGAATTGCTTAAGAAAGTATTCTAGATAAGTAAAATAAAACAGAGAACAAAAATCTCACCTTTCTTAGGAATTAATAAAAAAAAATATTAATTATTTTTATAGTATCTTTTTTTTACCATCTATTCATTGACATTTTTTGAATTTTGAAAAATTTTAGTAAAATTAGATGTACCTACAATCCGCGCTACCATCACATTATCCGCGTAGTAAAAAAACAATTTTTTTAAAATTTTATCTTACAAAATATACATTGGAATTGATTCAAGGTTTGATATTTTATGTATTAAATACTAAAAATAATGTACCGTCAAAAGGAGGCTATTTGAAAACGGTGCGGCTATTTGGAACAAAAAAAAGAAAAAGATTTAAGCTCTTATATCTGTTTGAATTCTGAACGATTCATAACGTTAATGCGTCTTTAAAAGAAGATATTCTTTAAGAGTTTAAATCTTTTTTAAAACTCTTCTTTAAGAGTTTAAATCTTTTTTTTTTTTTGTTCCAAATAGCGCCACCGTTTTCAAATAGCCCCGTTTGACGGTATTCAAAAACCATTCATTAATTTTTACAATGTACAAATGTACCAACCACTTTGAAGTTAATAATTTTGTTGAATACACGTTGTGTCGGTATGAAATACGTTCACATGTAATAAATTTTCTTTAATGAACTGATATCGCAATTAATGTCATTTAACAGCAAATTATTCAAATAAATTGTTTCTGAATTCCAAAAGATGATTATCAAATTTTTCTTTCAAACACTGAATATTGTTTTAAAACTGCTATTACTTTTTAACAATATTGCATACAATTTTAAATATAATATTACAGATACTACACGGCAATAAATAAAATAATTTTTATTTAAAAAGACTATGGCATTACTTGTTTTATCTGGAGATATTTTTACCATTCTGTTGTTTATTGAGTGTCATATTACATTTCTGTTTAACAATAATAAAGCAGCAGTGCTGTGCTATAAGTGGCAAAATATGTAATAATTTATTTATATGCAATAGAAAACAAAATGTCAAATGTACAAAATTATTTATATGTAAGATGATAACAGATAAGAGATAACAATGAAGAATTAGATGAATTCATAGCAGGAGCCGTAGCTGTTTCGTTTCCGTTACAATAAGTTGTCTTTTTATAAAGAAATTGTTGTCTATATGTCTAAAGAGAAAAGAGTTTTCTTAAGTGCTAAAAATAGCATTCTGCATATTCGAATATTCAAAATACATCCAAACTATTAGCATCCCAAAAAGACTTAGACCTTCATTAAGAATTTTTTAAAAGAAAGTCATTGATTAACGAATCAAGTAATTTTAGAGATGGGTTACCAGTGTAATTTCCATTTGATCAAAAATGCTAGTCAGAGCCGGTCCAACAAAAAGCGGGACTTAGTGCAAAGTTAACCTGCGTGACCTTGAAAAAATTTCGTACATGGCACATGTTCCTACAATTAGAAGTAAGATAACTTACATGGAAACGATTTGGCACTTGTGAGCAAATGGTAGATCCTTATAGGACTGTGATTTTGCTATACTTTTGGTACACAACTGCTATAATTTTACTACTTTTGTGGCCGAATCGCTGTAACCTTACTACTTGTGGTACAAAATTGCTATGATCTCACTACTTTATAACAGAAATTTCATGGATAAAATTACTGATGAGAATAGTTCCGATTTAATATTCTATTATCTTTAGTCTTGAAAAAAATGTTTCTGTAGTGGTTTATAGTTTAATTTATAAAGTTTTTATAATTATTTAAATAGTAACAAAACCTGCACATAAGGGAAGGTTGCCCAAAGCAGGTACCCCACTTAAAGCGGGTAAGCGATTTTATATCGTTGTATCAAATGTTTTTAAGGTCAATATTAATCAGTTGCACTTGAGCGCTTGTGTCGTTTAATGTCACAGTCAAACATCATCAAATTTTTTTTTGTTAGTTTTGTTAAAAATTTTTAGGATAAATATTCTGTGACTAGTCACAAACCTTTTTATTTGCAATCTTTTTGGCATGACTGCATTATGTTATCATCATTTGACTTTTAATACAGAAAAAGGTAAATATGTATCGGCTTTCATTTTGAAATGATTCTAATTTAACAATACACCTGTCGCAGCATTCTGCACAACATAGCCAATTTCAGTTTAAAGAAATTAGATTTTCTTGGAAACTAGTTGACATAGAATAATAGTTTAAAGACCTTTTTTGTGTGATTTTTTCTCCTCGTTTCAATGGTGTAAAATAATGTTGCAAAAAATTTTGAATAAAGGGAAATTTTGGCAAAAAACTAATTTTCTTCACGAAAATTGCCAGAAAAACCATGTTTTGGGCTTTCTTCTCATTTCTCAACTTTACTTCTTTGTTAAAAATTAATAAGGTCAATGGCTCTATTTTTGTATCTTTGAAATCACTACATAGCTTTCGTTTCAGAATTTACGACTCACTATCTTTTAAAACAAGTTGTGGAGTGGATTTGACATTGAAAGCAACATGTAGTCCTTAAGATTCACACGATCAACTTCCCAGTATCTCAGGAGGAAAGTTACTCCTGACTAAAAATAATCATTTCTATTTAGTCATTTTTTTTAAAGCAGCTGAATCGAATTTGATAAATTTTTTTCAGTCGACCTTAATTTATTTCGATTGGTAATAAAATCGTTAATTTTGTGAATACCTCTTACTTCCTAAAAAAAGATATGTTGGAAATCACATCAGGAATTTTTTAAATTTTATAAAAAAAAATCAACTGGTTTTCTTGGAAGAAAAGTAATTGCAAGTCACAATTCATTTAAAGTACCTATTTCATTTTAGATAAAAATTAAAAAATTTTAAATAAATACCTCTCAAATAAAATTGTCGCTACAAAAACGATGTTTGACTTGGTGGAAATAGTAAATTACTTCAAGAAAAAGATCTCTTAAGGGCTAATTAATATTTATAAATGAAATATATCCAGGAAAATTCTCACTTAACATTGTGCGTGTAAAGAAAACAAATGTAACACAGACTTCAAATATATCAGAAATAATACAAATGGGAAAAAATATATAAAAGAGTCGTTTTGTTATTATTCTTCATCTGCGCCACACGTTCATAAAGACAAAATGTGGTGTGAAACGCTGGCGGGACATACAAGCGTTAAACGTTATAAGATATTTAAACAACTAATAAATGTAAATTTCTTCCGCAGAAAAGTTGATGAAAACTTTTTGTTTTCAAAGGGCACATAAAGACAATTATTTATATTTCATTTCAAATAAGTAACTTTAATATCTTCTTTTCCTAGTTTTGTTCTCCGCAGCCAGCGCTTCTTTGTTGTTAATTTATAACGATATTATATATTTATTGCTTGCTATTTGTATTTGTATCAGCACTCAGCATAATGTAATTATTCTTTTGTCGTACTTACACTGTTTCATAAGAAATAATTTATACATTCTATATAATATAATGTTATCTACTTTACGAATGTTAGAAATATACCGGGGAAAGGTTTGTGCGGTTGATTTACGAGTATTTCATGAAAAAGATAATAATATGCGTTTTTATTTGGTTAAGAAAATTCGTCAAAGTCCAATTTTCCAATCGGTATGGGTAACTGTATCAAGAAATTAGCGCAGTAAGAAAAATATTATAAATATGCCCTGTACTCTTCCTACTCCTCAGTGTACAATACTGTTATGTGGGTAGTGGACTGACGGTATCTTTCAGTCCAGTAATTTTTAAACCGATATCTACACGGAGAGAAAAATCTCTCCGTAGATAAAATTTCAGAAAAATTACCATGCTCTCGTAAAATATTTTAAGATCATGTAAATATTATTAAATTGAAACGTAAAAAGCATTAGTCATGGCTTCATAAAAATTGTTGTGTTAGCATGGTAAAATTTAATGTGCTAACACAACTTCTATCACACTCTTATGCATATATGTTATAGCTTAATTCTTGTTGTCGTACTCTTTCATTTGCGCATCTGACTCGCAACCTTATGTTGATTGGACTGTGCGCACTGAGGAACAATGCATGATGCATACAGAATGATTGGCAACAATATATTCTAATACTGCAGATAGTGAAGTAACAAAATGATGAATTAAACGGTGACAGTCCGTCAAGTAAGACAGTGTAATGAATACTACTTGCTGATTGTAAGACAGTCTAATGAATCAAGTCTAATGGTCCGACCAAGTTGGTCGTCACACCACTCACCAGCCTGGCTATATGACTTGCATGTATGAATGCGATACATTTCAACAGCGTTGATACCTTCTCTTCTCTTTTTTCTTTCTACTATTAGCAGATAGCATTTGAATAATTATAAGACGGCATGGTAACTTTTGTAAGAAAAACAATTAAAAAATCTGTCGGGAATGGAACTTTTTACTGTGCTGTTTTACAAATTTTTCTGAGCTAATATTAACGGAAAGAATATTCTATCCTTTAAATTTTCTATGATTAATTATAATTTTTATATTTTTACCGTACAAAATTGAATATGTTCGCCTTTTACACGTCGATTGTAGTGTTGAGCACAGTAATTCTTATATGAATTTTCTGTCCGTGTATAGAATGTTTTAATATTTTAAGGATCAATTCGTTGATATATAATAAATTCATCATAAAATTTTTGGACTAAAAAATTAAAAATTCAGTGAGTTATTCACGATCTCCCAAAGCTCTAAAAAAAAAAGAAACCAAAAAAACCAAAAGCCTATTAAACTAGAAGGTATTGGCCGTGCCATGAACCTTAATCGAAAAAAAGTTGAAATTTAACAAAATGAGGGAGTTTTTAAAAAAAAAAAGTTTGAAATTTTGTGCGAAAATTTGATAAATTTGGGCCTTCAAAAATTACATTTTTAATTCGATCGGAAAACTGGGGGTTCATGGCACGAAGAGGCATATATAAAAGAAGCTGTAATAAGAATCAAATCGATCGGATGATTTGTCTTTGAGTTATAACAGCAGCAAATTTGAAAAATGTAGTTTTTCTTTATACTTTACCTTTTAGTTTTAATCTTAAAACAAATAAGAGAATTTTTACTAAAATTATTTACGATGTATTCACTATAATGATCATAGTGAAACTAGATATTATGAATATTCTATCCTTTAAATTTTCTATGATTAATTATAATTTTTATATTTTTACCGTACAAAATTAAATATGTTCGCCTTTTACACGTCGATTGTAGTGCTGAGCACAGTAATTTTTCTATAAATTTTCTCTCCGTGTACCCTAAAATAATATTATTTTGCATATTGTCAATAATTTGCTCCTTTTACAATTACTTAATGATATAAATGGTGATTATAACAACTTTATTTTTTTACGCTACATATTTATATAAAACTTGGAGACGATCAAAAACAGAAAATTAAAAACAAGAGCTGTAAAAAATTTCATTTATTTGTCGTCAATTTTCCAAATATATTTTGACATTACATTTATGTCTTCTTAAGTGGAATATTTCTGTTACAAAAAGATTTTACATTAGATTTTAAAAAGGCTTAAAAGTACCGTCGCATGGGTACACAAAGGGTTTTATACGCTTTTTTCTTTAAATTGACAGTAAAATTTGATTTTTATAATAACTTAAAGAGGGTAGTATTTTTCAATAGAAAAATGAAAGCTGAAACACGAATACTTTTTTTCTACTCCTACTATTAAAAGTAATATATTTTACGCACGGCTAACTATAAGTAAAAATTAACAATTGCCCATACCGTGCGGAAATAGCGTGCGAAATAATTTCCCAAGGCTTAATATAATAAAAAAGTGGGCTGTTTCGTTAATACATAATGTATACATAAATAATTCTAAAAATATATATATTATGTAAGTTGACTATTTATAATTGTTTCCATAGTTTCAAAGTATGCTTTGGCAAAAATTTGGACATCTTACCACTGACATTATAAATTTAAAAACATTTACTACTTATTGAAATAAATATTAATGTAAATTTTACGAAGAAAAAATTTCTCGTCGAAAAAGTATAGTGTAAAATACGTGAGAAAAGCTTATTTCTCACGCCTATGAATTGTTGCACTCGCCCTACGGGCTCGCTCAACAAACTCATATTTGTGAGAAATAAGCCCTTTTCCTACTTATTGTGCAATATGCTATTTTTTTTCATTTCTTTACTGATCTAACTATACCGGGCATCCCGTCCGGATGTATACATATGATTTACATGTTAAT
Source organism: Brachynemurus nebulosus (assembly GCA_035578155.1). Taxonomy (NCBI): domain Eukaryota; kingdom Metazoa; phylum Arthropoda; class Insecta; order Neuroptera; family Myrmeleontidae; genus Brachynemurus; species Brachynemurus nebulosus. Next base: position 26,930,567 of record JAPWDM010000004.1, on the reverse strand, counting down.
GAATAACATTGGATTCCCATAAGGAAAAAGTTACGTTACAATTTTCTTTTATAAAATAATTTTTTTACTTTATTTTGTTATAAGAAATAAATAAAGAAAGTAAGAAATTGATAATTTCAATAAAAATTTGAATATATGAATGACAGGAATAAATAATTAGTTTTTCCATTTTTCTTAAACTAATATCTGTGCTGTTTTCTACGGCGGCTAGCACATTAAATGTATTTCAACTGATGCTCTAACTGTAGTAGGTGTCTTTTTATGGTCATTATGTACCTAAACACTCATACTTTTTAAAATTTTCTAAAATGTATTAAATTGTCCTGAAGTACGGTAGCGGACAATTAGGATACTTAACACTGAATAAATCTCTGGTACGACGCAAACGATTTCCTTCAATCACCTTATTATCTGCACCCCAGAGTACAGAGGTACAGCAACTATCTCTTTTCTGTAATCACCAGTAGGCATTTCTGTGTACATTAGGCTTATTGTAGTCAATCTCTCAGTGGCAGTCGCTGAGTGTAGGTCAGTCACAAGACAATGAATTTGATTGTTATTGGTATTGTTACAGCCCCTAGTACATGCGTGTGGTGTCATAGCTATGTATGCAATAGCTGAGCCACGTGACCGCCACTACCAACTCCGTTACTCACACAAATACACAAAATCGCATAAATACAAAGTAAACCCATGCGCATATATAACATATTTTCTATCTCTTACTGGTTACACTGGTTCCAGTAGTATAGAAATAGATTATGTTGTCTCTATTACTCTATGATCTGCACTATTTATTTCTTCGGCATAATATTCTTTCGGTACATTTTTATTATTTTAATATTTATTTTCAAAAAAATTAGAAAAATGGCTTTTGAATTTACAAAAAGTGACACAAATATTTATGTGTAAATACGAGTTGCATGAATATTGCGACATTCATTTTTTCATTTTATTGCCTTATACTACTGTTAAAGCGATAGTAACATATTGAATTGGTATTATTATTTTGTTCAAAGCACTCTTGTGACATCACTTTTCCCTTATGGGAATTCAATGCTATCAATTAACATGTAAACCGTATTGTACACATCCAAACCGGAACCTGGTATATAGGAATTTGCTTTTACCTACAAAAATTGATGACAGTTTCTTGGAAAATTTAAAACAGTTTCTAAATTTTTAAATTTCAAAAGTAAAATCGTCAACAGAACTTTTTTTTAAAGAATCCAAGCCCAAAGCCTTTTTAAAAAATTCAATTTAAAAAATAAGTCGGCTGTCTTTTGAAAATTTTTCTGTACATACACTACCGTCCAAAAGTTTAGAAGCATTAAGAAAATTAAATAAAACTCTCACTGGATAAACATTAATCACATTAATTTGGTGTAAAATATGTATAAATTTTATTTGGACATGTTAATCATATTTAATTAAATTACAATAGAACCTTTAATTACGAATACCTCTCTTAACAGGACCCCTCCTGTAGCTAGACAAATTTTTTATGACAGTGGTATGCTATATTAAAACCAATACACTCACTCAGTACTCTCTTAAGCGGATCATCTGTAAAACAGACGCGGGCACGATATTTTTTGATGAAAACACATTATTACACCTACATATACTTTTTGGTTAGGTATAACTGGTCATTTCAATTTGTTAACAATAATTTATTCTGATATGACGATGCATTTGTAAACGTTATATTTTTGTATAAGTACCTAAATTCGTTCATGAAATTATAAGAAACAGTCAAATATGAAAGAAAAGCGTGTGCTTTATTAATATAAGCTGAAGTGACACTGAACTGATATAGTGAAAAATATACACATACATAACGTAAAAGTTATACATAAAAGTTTTAAACACTTTTCGAAAAACTGTCAAATATCGAATTTTTATTCAAATATCTCCAATTTTAATTTTATTCATTTTTATGATCAACCGGGTATTTTGGAACACATTCATGTCTCTTTTTCAATAATTAATTTACAAAAAAATTTCGGTTAGCAATTATTTTTTATATTCATACCACAAAAACTTTAGTTCATGTACACTGTTCACTTTTCTGAATATCTTACTATTTCTCTTCTATTCATTTATTAATAATGAACTATAATTATTAAAACTGCATACACGTTAGTGCACTTATTTTTTATCAGTTTTATCGACCAACAGTAAAAAATAATAAACAGAATAATATAAATATTATTACATCGATGATATTTAATTATTAAGCAGTCTTCACATTCTCGCCGAAGTTGGACAAGGTTCCTCGTCGAGTTCCTCGCTGAGGTTGACTCAGCCATATGAATATAGTATATTTTTTTATATAATATACCATTTCTTTATTACAATATACCATTTTTTTTATACAATATACCCATTTCAATTGAAATGGGTGGGTCAAATAAAAAATTATTGGTAAAAATTATTTAATAATACCCAATTTAATGGTGTGTTATCTCTTTCTAACTTTCATTCAATATACACAAATCCGTAAGTGAAATCTTATATAATTTGTCAACTGAAATAAGTAAGATAACCAAAAAATTAAAATAAACTTAATTTATGTACTATTTTAAGGGTCAGTATCGTATAATTTTTTTAAAGGACAGCTAGCGTCATAAATTGAAAAGAGATCATAATGACGTCATTTCTAAAATAAAAAAATATACTATAGCATTAAAACACCAACCGCGAGACACAACGAAATGACCCTCAACATTCTCGTTTCGTCCAACCTCGGCGAGAGTGTGGAGACTCCTTTATAAAATATTTGTATTACTATGCACAGCTGCATACATATATATATATATATATATATATATATATATATATATATATATAGCTATAGCCTATACCTAACACTATTATTTAAATATTTATAATAATTAATAAAAAATAAAACTATTATTTATATTTTCGTTTTTTTTTTTAGTGCTTTTAGCGACACGTAGGCATTAAAGCATAAATCAAAATAATGATACTAATCATTTTTAATCAATTACTTATTTTATTTATTATGTTATATATATATTTTTCTACTTATAAATAATAAAATAGATTGTAATAATTATAGACCGGATGAAATAATTTTTCACAGGACCGGCTTAACGGTTTCAGTGTAATACTGTTAGACTGTTTGTATTTATGTATGAGTCTGCTACAACAGAAATAACAGCATCCTGAAAATTTATTGAAATTCAACATAGAGAAGCGAAAACTTTTTAGAAAAATTTTATTATGTGAGATTTATATCAAAAATTAAAAGGGGCCCCAAATTTTGTTGAATTAAAGTTTTGCAATATTTATTTGTCTAACTAGCTAGCAGTTACATATAAAACAAAATTTATTACTTCCGTTCCCACCTGCGGCTGTCTTTCAGTATCAATTGATAAACAAACTCCTTATCTCTTTTTAACTTTTTAAAATTTAATATATGTACTTTGTTTACAATTTTTTAAAATTTTTAGTTTTCTACATAGGTACATACACATGCAATGTAAATCAAGCAATATTTAATCTAGTTGCCCATTTCATTCAAACTCATAAACAAAACATCATTTTGATGACATCGTACGTGTCGTACGTATAAATATGTACGTATGTATTATTTGTATTTAACCAAGATACTATTGATATTAGAATATTTATATGGACTAAACAATCGATTTTTAAATTTTTAAAGTTTTTTAGATATTATTTTTTGAAGCAAAATCGTTATATTGGTTAACACCTTTTATAATCTACAAACACAGAACACCTACAAACTATCGACGGTAATGAATATTTTTCAATTTTTATGTGATTTTTGTTGTAATTTGAGAGTATTTATTAATAAATGTTCTAAGAATATTTATACTAACAAATATAACATCAGTTAATCTAGAAAAATTTTAAATCCCCTCTTGTTTAACCATCCATATTCGTCAACACTTTACTCACTTTTCATTTTCATATAGATAGTGTATATAAGTGTAGTCCCACTATTTATTCAATGCTCAAAAGTATATACAAGAAAAATATTAGTTAGCAAAAATGAAATAAATACCTACATAATATTTTATTAGATATGTAACACATTATTAACGTTATATCTTTTTTTCTTAATATGGATACTTTTATTTGTGTATAGTTTGTTGGCAAGATATACTAGTTTTGTATGAACATTTTTTAAGGGAAAATTAGTAATATTTTCTAAAACATATTATGTTAATTCGATTTAATTTAATCAGTTTATGTATGTATGTATGTAAAGGAACATTATTTGCTCTAGCAGACTCATACATAAATACAAACAGTCTAACAGTATTACACTGAAATCGTTAAGCCGGTCCTGTGAAAAATTATTTTATCCGGACTATAGTAATAATCGTCGTAATGGGCACTTAGGAAGCTTTTACCACACTGTTAAACTGTTATGTACGATTGGGGTTAATGTATTGAAAAGTGTTTTTAATGTTATTAAGGGATTTGGATGGATAGATTCTGATGATGATATGGGTTACTTTTTTTTCCTTTTTTAGAGGCATATTGGTCTAAAAATATATTAAATTGTTTTTACGTTACTTTCTTTCCAAACTATTCGGCTTCAAAACACTAGGATGTGGTAAAAATTTTAATTTTTTAAACAGATCTTTTTTTCATCTTTTTTTTTCTTTTGTTTAAAAAATTGAAAATTGGATCAATTTACCCCCTATGGACATTTTTACTTTGCCATACTGGAATCTACCGAATAAAACAATTTATTTAGAAATCTAATTATTCGTCTTTTATTCGACTTTTTTGATTGTTAAAAATTGTTCTTAATTAGTTTCTTCAATTTGATTTTTAAAGTCTCTAATCTTATTGCTAGGAAAAAATGGTTAGAATATCATCCAGTTTTTTTTTTTGAAAAACTAAAAATTAGTGCTTATAGCCCCCACAAGCATATTTATTCGCATTTAAACTTCAAGATTCTTTCAGGTATTATATATACTTCAATACTTTAAATGCACTTTCCTTGAAACTACATTTTTAAAGCTGGTTGACATGATGTCTCGAGTTCTATTTATCCAATCGACATGGCGGACTTGGCGTATACCTTCAATATAAGTTGCTTTATGGTAGAGATTCTCGGTATTGCAATATTTTAATTTTTACTATTTCTAAAAATAAAAAACCTCGAAAAAACGTCAAAAAAATAATTTTTTTCGCACAGCCGCCATCTTTAGAATTTTTAATTTTTTTTATTGTATTTCCTGGCAGAATCACAGCCTATCTAAATTAGAACCTTTTTTTTTGTTGAATATGAACACAAATCCTAAAATTATGTCAATCATTACATCAGTTTTTTGTATGGCTATATTTAAATAGCTGTAAGTCCTGGAATTTTAATTTTTTGTATTAAATTTTTTTTTATATGTAGGTACTTAAAATATCAACAAATAAGTAGATGGTAAAAAAAATTGGCATTAACATTATTAGTAATTTTTTTTAATAGTTTATAAAGAAAAGCCGAAATTTTTGCTCACTAGACTAGGAGACTCCCTTAAAACATGAAAGTTCCAGCGTAGGAGTCATATTTTTTGCAAAATATTAATAATCTGCTTGATTTCTGCATAATCTTAGGTAGAAAAAGTCAGCTAGTTATACGTTTCTGCCTTCTTCTCTGATCATTTTTCAGAATAAAATGTAATGTTATCGGGTTTATACAAACTATTACAGACTAATACTTAAGGGCGAGGTAAGGTATTAAAATAATTTTTTTTGTTTTTTTTTTAAATTTTTTTAACTGAATAATATCTAAAGAATATTGTCTCAAAATTTTAAGTTTATTGGAGGAAAATTGACGAAGTTATAAGTATGGTGTTACCTGGCAGATGTTTCGCTCTCTATAATATATATCTCTCTCTCAGTTCTATTATAGAAATTTCAATGCAAGTACAAACGTGTTTATACCTGTACTGTATATTTTATCAGTGTAGAGTACAAAATTTAGTTTAGCAGTAAGTATTCTATATCAGTTTTATACAATAATTTTTAAGTGTTCAAAACTTTGCGTTTTCCCCACAACTCACGTTTTCAAAGTCGGTTCTCCTTATAACTTCGAAACTACAGTACCGATCCTTTTGAAATTTTGAGCACTATTTCTGTACATAATTTACGAGGTAACACTGGAGAGTTTTTTTTTCCAATTTATTAATAATTTTTATTTTACAATAACAAATTAGCCGATTTTTTTCGCTAAAAATCGTGTTTTTCATTTCTAAGTATTCCAAAAAAGTGAAAAATTGAAATTTCGAAAAACCCTCCCAGCGTTAACCGGGGAAAACTATTATCTAACGAATGAACTTTCATTTTTTTTTTTTTTATATCGAATGATCCAGCACCAAGTTATGAGGGGCACTGCAATTTTACTTTTTTCCGAGACACGTCCCAATAATTGCTGCTATTACTGTATTTTTTAATTTTTCTTGGTGAAAATTTTATACAATATTCTTCGAATGTCATACTTTAATGCACTACTAGTTTTAACAAAGAGATTTTAACTGTGTCGTCATAAAAAAATAACAAAAACATGCCTTTTTTGTACGAATTAACCTGACCCCCTCCTAAATAAAATAAGTAAACCAACCTACCGGCGAGAAACAAATTATTAAATAAAGATCTGTATAAGGAATAAATTAAATTTTATTATTTTTTCAAAGCTTAACCTAGAAAACTAATTTATAGACCAACTGATCAATATGAATAAATAAACTAATGAACAGCTATCTAGGAAGAATACGTAAATAGTTTCTGATAAAAAAGCTATATATACAAACCTATAGAATTATTACATCAGTTCTTAGAATGAATTACATTAAAAATACAAGGAATAACCAATATTTATCTACATACGATCTGATGTTGCACTAGTTGTGGAATAAGCGAATGACTCGATAGACTGCAACTTCGACATCGAGTTCGGCAACCAACGTTTTTAATAAAATTTAATTTACATTTCCAATTTAAAAATGTTCAAATTTCACAAATTCTCTTTTACTGTAAATAATTCAATATTAAACGAATGCATTGTTCTTTGGTTCATCTTAATGCTATTGAAAAATTCACATACATACACTATAAGTATTGTACATACATCCATACATCGTTTTTCAAATTGTGCGCTCGTTTAAAAATAAAATAAATAGTTTTTCAGAATTTAAATAAATATGCTGAAGAGAAATAGTTTTATTTATGTGATTTCTATTGAAATTTGACATCGACTAATAATAAAATCCTATTTGCTTCTATAATGTTACCGTACGTTTGGATATATGCACTTATAAAAATCATAATATAATGTAAACCAAATGTTCATATAAAAATTTATTTCAATTGTGTCGTTTTCTCTTCTTTTTGGAGTTTTATTTCTTTAGAAAAGCAGATAAGAAGTTTTTGGATGGAATATTTATAAAACTTAGACATGTGTTTCAAAAATGTATAACGCGCCAAAGCATTAAACTACTTACGATGCTTAGTAAAGTATCTAAATTAGAGAATATACTTAACATAAAAATCAAACAAATTATGAATGTAATCAGAGAAATGGAGCACAATCTCGAAAAGAATTTTCAACTCCAATAAGCACCCGTGCAATAATGGTGGATAGTTTAAATGACGGAGATAATTGACGTTTCGGAACCGAAAGAGTGACGTCAGTTGTCATAGTACTGAATACAGACAAAAATGCATTACCAATGGGAAGGTGGCACACTGCTTCCTCGTACTTGTAACAAACTTTTATTCCGTCTTTAAAGTGATTCTGTGCATAAACTGCATCTTATACTTAACTGATGTTTCGCGTCTTTTCATACTATTAGTGTTATGGCGGAAACAAGAATAACTTGAATACAAAAATAGATTGAATTGTTTCTTTTAATTTTTTATATTCAACAATATAACCACAGTTTAAATAATAGTTTGTTTCACAAACAGTTACGAAACGAGATGACGTAAGAGTGTCATTTGGAATTCAAAAATTCCAAAGGGTTATCCATGTTACGTACCAAATTATTTAATTTTGTTTAAGTTTCACTGACTTCTTTAAAATTTTTAACAGCGATGGCAGTGGAATTTTAACTGTCATTACATTTTTTTATTTAAAGCTTGTCATCAGTTATTTTTGATATTTCCTTGTAATTTTAGTGTGTTTTGTGATCTGTAAGATATTTCTGATATGTATTTAATTATTATGGTGGCTTAAAATATCTGGTGAAAACTCTTGTGCTGCTAAATTTTGCTTAAATCATTCAAAACAAAATTTCAATTTATCTTTTTTCTGAGTGCCGTTTGATGGAAATTTGTAAGTATTATTATAATTTGAATGCTTATGTAAAAATACGTTAAATAATAAATAATGACGATCTAAATTCTCGTGTTGAATACTATCATCAATTTTGCGTTTGCTCAATTCATTTTGAAGAAAGTTGCTTTTAGTTGTTCATATAATTTAACATGACCATTATCAACCCTCAATCTCACATGTACAAACACATACAATCACATAAGTAAAAAAGGACATACATAATTGTTTGTACTTATATCAAAAAAGGATAGAAAGTGCGTTTCGCTACTGCCAATGGTAATAATCTTTTATTTATACTGTGATATAACTATCGAAACTACAAAAAGACTGACTGTGACGCTTTCTTTGTTGTGTCAAATTGTTAAGCAGAAAATATTAAAGAAACTTTTATAGACATTATTTGATGTTTAAAACCGTCAAATAGTTTCAAGAAATTAAAATTAAAGATTTTTTTCGTACTAACAAGAAATATAAGGAGTCAATTTCAGACATCCAGCGCTTAACATATTATACGTTTGTACATCCCCCCCCCCCAAATTTGAGTGACCGGGACTGATAGTAAATAAGATATTGGCATTTGATGGAATCTCGCGGTAGCGCCTTTATAAGCTTTACTCCGACTGTGATAAAATTCGTATGGGATCACCAAGGAACAAAATAATATAATTTTTGGGTGTACCACTTGATCAGATTTCGGACAGATAGATACACACGAAATGGAAATTCAGGAAGCTTTAAAACGCAAAATGCACATAAAAAAGTTTTATTGTGAAGGGAAGTAAATTTTCATATTTTAAAAGTGATTTTAATACTCCCGTAACTTTAGTAGGTTCGGAAAAAAACGACAGTCTGTATTTGGAACTGTTAGGTTTTCAGATTTTGGTAACTGTTAGTGAAAACCTTATAGACAAAATTTTTAAGGTCAGAATAACACTACTCAAGGACATGCTACTTGCGTAGATTTAAATACAGAACTTTTGTAGCAAAACGAGCCGAAAAAATATAGCGAAGCGTATAATTATAGCTTATGTAGACTGGGTACAAATTACAAAAATCCTTAGTACAAAAATCCTTATTCGTGAAACATTTGCGTAATTTAGATAACAGAAAACTCGATTAAATCAGGTTTTATCTACTTTGTATGGATATTATTAATTCTTTCCACTTTTCACTGACTATTAAACTACATTGTAAGCAATAAAATTATAAATTTTCAAATGAAATGTTTAACTTATACTTGTTCAAGTTCTCTAACTATTCTGTTAATATTATATTACAACTTATGTTTTACATAACTACACTTGTCTGGATTAACATAATTGACTAATAACTTTCTAAAACTGGCAAATTTATTTGAAAATCTAATTATGTGTGTTGCCCGGAGAATAGAGACGTTATTAAACGTTGTCCGTGATTTAGCATACTAGCTAATTTAATATCTACCGTGTTTCTTTTTATTCTTTTTATCTATTCTTTTTATATATTTAAATTTATTATTAGTTCCTCTAACGACTCTTATTGATCACTTTACAAATCAGTATTTTTTTTCTTTATATCAACGTGCAGTTTTAATTTCATGTATTTTGCGAAAAATTTTCATTGTCTTAAATTTAGATCTCTTAACTAATTTTTCGAAACAGTATAGTTTTCAAATGAGTACAAAAATACCTTTCGCAAATTGAAAGAGTGATTCAAAATCGGCTTGGATTTTGAGTATTGTACACTGAGAGGAAAATGGCAACTTAAAATTAAGTACGATCATTATTGTTTCAATAATGTACAACTTAAAAAAAAAAATGTATATATTGTAAAGGTAGGGAACTTTGTAGGAAATCAATATTATTCAACTAAAGTTGTTCTACATTGAAACAATAAATATTAAAATTACTAGACTTTCGTTAATGTTCTACATTGAATCAATATGGTTTTTATTGATATTGTTTTTTCTCTGGATGTAACAACTAAAATTTACACATTGTATACTTAATCATTGTTATATTGGTACCAAAAGCTACATCTTTTTTTTTGATCCAGGGCCAGATTAACCCTGAGTTTACCCCTAGGCATCTTGAAAAATGCCGCCCCTATCTTTTATTTGAAAAAAAGGAAATCTTAAAAAAAAACGTCAATCACGAATTTTTCTGCTTTGTTTTAAAAATTTTCCGCCCCTTTTCCTACCTTTTTTACAAACTTTCTCTTAAAAAAAATAAGTGACGAGCAAAAAAAAAAACGTTAATTACTCATTTTACCGCCCTATTTTAAAAATTTACCGCCCCTAAAAATCTCCCGCCCCTAGGCCACGGCCTAGGGTGGCCTATTGGCTAAGCTGGCCCTGTTTTGATCATAAATTTTATATATGATAATACTGATATACGTGAAAACTGAGCGAAACCGATTTTTTTATCTAATCAGTAAATTATGTTCTAAAATCGATATTTAGTTTTTATAAATTAAATTTCTTATATTATAGTATATTGTGCAATAAGAGCGGGAAATTGTCGATTGCCCACGAAAGCGAAGTTGAGCGCACGAACGTAGTGAGTGTGCTCATTCGCTTGAGTGGCCAATCGACAATCCTGCACGAGTTTCGCATACTATTTTTTTTTACGAATTTCACATACTATTTTCTATTATTATTACTTATCGTCTTTTTTTCTGAATTAAATCTTGTTTAAATTATTTTGTTGGTGGTTTCTATAGAAATAATTATGAAATATTAATTAAATGAAAAATCAAGAGGCGGTTTTGCGTGTTTTGATTAAATTTTGCGTGTTTTAAAAAAAAAACACTTTAAAAAAAAGATTCTGACTAGGATTTTTTACATTTTTGTTACCAAAATAATTGCTCCGTCAAGTTGAAACTCGTTTTATAGTTTAATTTACTAATGTGACGGAAAAAATTTCTTATTCTTTAATTTTCATTTCCTTTCTTATAAGGTAGAATTGTTACATTTTTATTTTTTCTTTTTTTTAGAAAGGGTGGACGGGACACTTATTGTTAGCCGAAATCGCTCCAGAGCACAAAAATTGTAGATATGTCACTGTGGAAAATATTTAAAAAATGTGTGGAACGGGTTCCTTATCGTTGGAACATTTATTACATACACTTCAAAATTTCATATTAATTCTGTACCTATTTACTAATTTACTGTAACCTCTACATCAGAGCCGGAAAAACCCTGAGTCTGCCCCTAGGCACCTTGAAAAATGCCGCCCCTACCTTTTGTTTGAAAAGACGGAAAGCTTAATTTTTGCTACTTTTTTTTCAAACTTTCTCGTAAAAGAATAAGTGACGAGCAAAAAAATAAAAAAATAAAAAACGTCAATTACTAATTTTTCCGCCCTGATTTAAAAATTTCCCGCCCCTATTCCTACAAACTTTCTCTTTAAAAAATAAGTGACGAAAAAAAAAGAAAAAGCGTGAATTACTAATTTTTCCGCCCTATTTTAAAAATTTTCCGCCCCTAAAAATCTTCGGCCCCTAGGCCATGGCCTAGGTTGGCCTGTTGACTAAGCTGGCCCTGCTCTACATACAGAAGTATGTAAATCACTGCTGAATACTGGTACCACACACAACTTATATCAATCAAAATAAAAATATTCTGTATTCTATATCTTCAAGGTTAGATGTTTCACGTGAACACACTGTATAAACATTTTGCAGTTATAAATAAACGTATGTATGAACATGCATAATAATGTATAATATAGTATGTATCGCATCTCTATCTAATATGTTCATCGTCTTCATTCTGTTTGATGCTTGCAGTGACAGCGAATGAACTGAATTTTATCATGAATTCAATGAATTACAAACTAAACGCAACTTTTACCTCAAACTACATCATACGATAAATATTATCGACTTACGTATGTGTTGTACATACAATGAAGTGGTCCGCATTGACAGGATGGTCTAAAATAATAGTCCTTTTTTTGGATAAAATATGGCCATTTTATGACCATTTTAATCGCAAAAAAATGGCAAATTTTAGAATTTTTTTAAACTGCCGTCATTTTGTTTCTATATATGCCGCCATTTTGTTACTAATTCTAGTTCCGTCAATAACCATACTCATATAGATTAAGAATTTTTTTTACATTCTTTCTTCAGATGCTCCTGAGCTTCAAAATCATGTCACAAGTCGAAGAAATTTACTGTTTGAGCTTTTCGAGAGTTGCCATTTTTATTACAGCCAAACCATTAATTTAGTCGAAAAATTGTTCAAATAAGAGTTGTAGATATTGACAGGGGCAACCGATTGCTATAGTCAGGAGCTTTATAGCTCTTATGGTTTTCGAGCTATGATACAAACTTATAGATTTTTAAATGGGACATTATGAAAAAGACATTGAGAGTGAGAAAAAAAATTGTTGGTCACAAAGGTAAATTTTGTGGATAAGCTATCGGAACATCCTATAAATGCTACGATATGGTGTCAGTAACAAGCATGTTACAGCTATTAGAGTTTATAGTGTTTATACCCATTGTTGTATTGCAGATAATATCTCCCAATGCTATTAACTCATTATTAGATAATAGCTACATATGAATTTTTACATTAGTACCTCTGAATGTTAGTTTTCACAATGAATTTTTCTCTGCAAAATTTTTCCGTCTAAAACTTATCAGAAAAGTTAACCTAGTAGAAAAATTTAATAGTGTATTATTGTTGAGTCTATATTATGTACATAATATATTGAAACATTTTACTCGCGTATTTAATGGTTTCCGTGCATTTGGTGCGTTTCCGTTGCGTTATGTTTACTTCAGCGCACTCCAGTGTCAACTATAGTTGGAGGTAAACAGAAATGTTGTCTGAACGGAGGTAACTGAGTGACATTCATGAGTGAGCGAGCACCTGCTTGTTACAATACAAATTGAACAAATACATAGTAGTGACACGACGCAACCGACACTAGCAATGCACTTCTTTACTTTACATTTACATCAGCTGTGTCGGCATGGTGACACAGAAATCACATAGGAGATTTCCTTTAACAGCAACACATATTGACACATCCTTGTCGGGCGTACAGTTTGTTTACTTTGATACATATTTGCTTACCGAATGATAAAAGCAATATAATTTGCAGTTATATGGATAAAATAATTGTTATAATGGGAAGACAAAAATACCGCCAATTTTTTTTTTAAATCAATACATTCTCTATAATGGCCACTTATGAAACTATATACCGTAGACAGGGATGAATTGGAACAGCCAGGTGAATAGGGACGAAACAAAAAATGTTATTCATGAGCTTAGTTTAAAAATACTAGACGTAAATGCGAACATATATCTTCCTTAAACTATAGTGTAATATAATCATTCTTACGTGTAATAATAGTGATTAAGTTCTACGTTGGATAAAATATATTAAAAAAAAACGCCGTGAGCAGCGGGGCCCCATCACGGTAGTCGAATTTTCCCCTTCATCTTCGGTATTGAATGTTTACAAGCGAAATGTGATTGAAAGTCTACAACCGAATTGTCATTTTGTTGGTTTCAAAACTGGTCATGAGTGTTCGGCTGATCGAGGCTTTAAAAAAAGGTTTTAAGTATTTAAGGGCTGTATCTCAGTAAATTTCAATTTTGTGCCGAAAACAGGTAGCAGAACAAAAACCAACACAATTCGTACGAGGGCATTCCTGCCCATGTTTATCCGCTAATTGCCTTTATGTTTTAGTTTTAAATATTAAAAAAGGACCTTAAATAGTAAACTGGAAGGCCTTTATAAAGATATTTTTTCTTTCAAAAAAAAAAAAAAAAATAAAAAATAAAAAAAATAAAAAATAAAAAATTATTTCTTCGGTATTGAGTGTCTACAAGCGAAATATAATTGAAAGTCCACAAGCGATTTGTAATTTTGGTGGTTTCAAAACTGATAATGAGTGTCCGGCTTTATAAAAAGATTTTAAGTTTTTAAGGGCTGAATCTCAGTAAATTTCAATTTTGTGCCGATAGAAGTTAACAGGGAAAAAGCCAACACAATTCGTACGAGGGCATTTCTATCCATGCTTATCCGCCAATTGCCTTTGTGTTTTACTTTTAAATATTAAAAAACGAACTTAAATAGTAAACTGGAAGGCTTTTATGAAGATATTTTTTCTTTCCAAAAAAATCCAAAATTTCTATTTTATAAATAATAAAAATCCAAAATTCCTAAATAATAATTAAATAAATAAATAAACAGTGACTTTAATAACATTTGCAAATTACTTAATATGTATGTATTTCATTTGTTAAAAAATTGTATTCACTTTTTTTAAATTTTTTAAAATTACTATTCGCCTACTTGTATTTAGAATAAACATAATGCTTTTAAAACACATTTAACAATAGCATTCAATTCCGATGTAAAAATGGGAGAAGTGGGGGGAAAAGTGATGCGGACTCCCTACAAGGTACTAGCTGGATACTAACTGAATACACGTACAAAATTTCAGCCCTCTAGGTTTCCTTATGGAGTCTCTAGACATGTTAGAAAACAAGCAAAAAAATTAAGGAAATATTGGCGTAAAAATCCTGGGGGTAAGGGTTAAAAGTTGAAACCTCCAAAAAACAGTGTCTGGCTATTAGCTTAACCTGTACACCAAATTTCAGCCCTCTAGGTTTATTTGGGGAGATTTTGACCCGAACGAAACTGTTAAAAAACAAGAAAAATCATGTTCTTTTGGGTATAAAAATGGTGGGGGTAGGGGTTAAAAGTCGAGACCCCCAAAAGGCACCCCCTTGATACCAACTCAATCCGAATACAAAATTTCAGCCCTCTAGGTTTATTCGGGTGACCTGTGCGAGTGGTACAAACTTCGAAAACGTCGAAAATGCATGAAATTGTAGCTTAAAAATGAGGGGGGTGGGGGTAAAATATTAAAACCTCCAAAAAGCACAATCTAGGTACGAACTTTATCAACACACCAAATTTCAACCCTCTACGTTAATTCTGGGGGGCTGGGGGCCTGTTAGATCCAGCGAAAATCGTTTTTCCCCCCTCTACTCCCACCATATCATCCTAGGAAGCTGAATTTTGGATATGTTGTAGATAATTGACCGAAACATTATTTAAAACCGGTTTGGAAAAGTTTTATTGCTTTTCCGCCCCCCACCACCCCCTTAAAGGTCGGGTCCGAAAAAAAATTTGCCCAAAATTTGACCCCACTTTGATAGTATTGTTGTGCATCGGAATAAGCCCCACTTACCAAATTTCATCTCTTAACTTCCATAGGGGGGCCCTACACATATTAAAAGGTTGCGGGAAAATATATATATATATATATATATATATATATATATATATATATATATATATATATATATATATATATATATCAGACATCTTTTTTTTTTACATAATCGTGTTCTACGGGTCCGAAAACGGATAGCGCCCCTGGTCTCGCCTCTCGCAGCTCTTATCGTATAGACTGTATAAGTCTAATTTTTCGGAGAAAATTCGACTAATAAATTTAGATTGACGTCTTCAAAGAATTCTATTTTTTTGTTTCTTGAAACTTTATCTAAAAACTATTTATTGTGGTGTTCTTATGAGCAAATTATTGTTTAATCGAAAACTATATTGAAAACTATTTTGAAACATATTTGAAAAAAGAAGACTCCAAATTTTTAGTAATTTTTATTTTTTTAAAAGAAAATAACGAGAACTTGACATTTGGGCTAAGTTGGAGGGTAATAGAGACGGAAAAGGTGTGAATAGGGACAGTATTATAAGTTAATAGGGACATTATATCAAGTGTAATGGGACGAATGTGGGGTCATTAGGGGCGGATGAAGGGTGTATTGGAATATAGAACAGAGTACTTTCAAGGCCGTCAGTTTATTCGATATTTTTATAAACACATTCAGTATACTAACATACTTTATAAATTTATGGATTTTACGTTTATTTGTACCGAAAATCATCAAGTATTATTTCTTTTTTTAATGTATAAATACAAAAATTCGAAATTATGTTACAAATTTCAATTTTGGTCAGCCCCCCTACGGGTCGTCCCCATTCACCCTTTTATCTATCGTCTCTTTTAATCCCAATTTTTCATAGAAAAAATATATGATTTTTGTTATTTTTTCAAAAACCATCGATATTTTCAAAATTTTTTGGATACTGTAATAACGTGACCATCAAAATTTTTAATATAATAAGGATTAGGTACTCATAAACTAAGTACAAAAAAAAAAAATACTGTGTAAAGTCTGAGTTGGTGCCTCTTCAGCCTTGTCTACGGTAATTATTATATTCGTTATATAATTATCATTAATTAATAAAACATACATAAATAGATTAGTTAGAAATTAATTTCCTCAATTCGGCATAAAATTATTATTATTCAATATTAAAGGAAAAATTAGTCGACGCTCCATAATTTGGTTTAATTATATGTATATCATCTAAGCAAAGAAAATTGAAATTCTTTTAACTGAACGAAATTCATTTATTGAGTTAACAATGTTTTGAAGAATCTTATTGTTGTTTCCACGCGAACTGATTGCTAAATTCTGTGAAATATTAAACCTTTCGTAACTTAACGAAAGACTAAACACTTCATGATTTCTGAATAATTTTACTTGCTCTAAATATTTATTCTGATTGGAAGATTTAGATTAAAAAAAATTTTATTGGATTGTTAAAAATATCGTTTCAACAATGCAATTCTATGGAAAGAAAATGCTATTTTAGTGTCGACTGAAAAGGTATAAAAGAGATCCGCGCCTTTAACTTGACCTCAATTTATTTCAACCTTTTAGAAAATTACCGTTCAGTTGTATTTCAACCTTTCCAAGATAAACCTCAGTTTTATCGCAATCCTTTCACAATGAAGTTCGATGTGCTATGATTTAAGAAATAAAAAATGGATCGCTTATATACAGTGCGTTTATTTCAATATTATACATAGAAAGTGCAGAATGGAAAAGTGCTACCATGATCGTTCTCTTACTTTTCTGTGGTTAACCAGCCATTTAAATACAATAAAATTAACAATAATGTAGAATATTTTAATTATAGAACTCTTGAACGATATGGAAAATTAGCCAGTCAGCATAGAAATACTTCATAGGAAAACCATACACATATTTGTAAATCAAAATCAATAAGAATGATTCACTTAATACATTTAGATTGTAATGTAAACACTATTTTCTATATTGAATTTCATCATAATGAACACTTCATCACTAAATTAAGTGCTGTTAGTGGCCAACGTGGTTACATGTATCTAACATAACATCAAAAGTGCGCTTTCTATCCTATTGACATCATTTACAGACGACTATTTTAACGTCGATGTCCAGGCATAAGGTCGCATTTCATTTTTAGTGATTTTTTTAAGAGAGCAGAAAAACAAGAACTACTGCTACATTTTGTTTTGTAAATCCTAAACGAATGTAGGTACTTGAAGAATATTAGTCTGCAAATACACTGATACCTTGGCTTCAAATTAATAAAACAAAATGTAACAGTAGTTCTTGTTTCTCTGTTCTTCTAAAAAAATCGCTAAAAATGACATACGACCTTATGCCTGGAAGGTGACGATAGTAACGAAACCTTATTGTTAATAATTACAATATTAACAGGAGAAACACTTTTACAAAGGCGAAAATAAGGGCCGTCCCAGAAATTTTTTTAACAAGGAAAAAATTGGTGTACCTTTATTCTTGAGGTCTGAGATATTATTTACTAAGTATGATTGTAAAGGCCTATAACATATTTTTTCCTCTCAATATATTATGTAAAAAATTTTAATGGAACGTGTGAGTCCAAAACTTTGTAATTGGTGGGCGCTCTAGTCTGTGTAATAATTATACGAAAAATTTAAAAAAAATTTCTATGTTTTAAACTTAGGGAATTAAGAAATACAAATTTTTGTTGGAGAACCAAAAAATTTTAAAAGAGTGAAAAGCTGGCGAATTTATACCAGCTTTAGAAAAAAAAATTTGTCATAAAATTTTCCATTATTTGGGCATTTTTGGGAAATTTGGTTCACATAGAAGTATATCACATAGTATATTTGTTATAAATTTCAAAAAATCGATCGAACTGTTGCTGAAAATGTTGTTTCGAGAAAAACGTATTTGGAAATGAAGAGATACATATACACTATACACCTGCATATATATATATATATATATATATATATATATATATATATATATATATATATATATATATATATATATATATATATAATTATATATACATTTATGTATACATTGTATATAAGGCAGATAGATATACGAATAAGCCACAAATTTAGAAGCTATTTTAATAATAATCTATAAAAAAAAAAAATTCGAATCTTTTTTCGTTCTAAAGATATTTCTCTCCTTAATGCAGTTCTATAAAAAGTGAAAATTTTTTCTCATGTTATAATTTACAGCGTTTTTATTAATAATCATTTTCGTAACAGTGTTGGTAGTAAGAAATTTTGTTTAACTATATATTTTCCTGAATTTTCAGTATCATGGCCTAGATATGCATACAACCATATTTTTACCCTCCACCCCTCATTGTACGCCGGCCGTATGTCCTATATTACATGTTACAGTAAATGCTGAATTGTCGATTTTAAATGTCACAAAACTATAGAGCATCTGATGCCGCTGAAAAAAAGTTAAGGAACATATATGTTGGCGGCCGATCGTATAATCAGACAGATCAATGAACTATTCATTGGCAGGCAAATCGTTCTTACAGAAACTAAAATCAGTTAATTAAGGTATAATTTTATAAATAAATCTACCGTAATTGCGGGTTACTTGAGCCCTGTGGTGTAACTTGAGCCCAAAACGGAAAAAGTATTATTTTCTGTTTTGTGCTTATATTAGTCAATAGTAGAAGTAAGTTAGATGTTTAGCTAATAGGTAACGGCAGTAGGTTTACGGTGTTCAAGTTTAGGTAACTCTGAAAATTGACACTAGAGGTGAGGCAAGTATTGTTTACTCTCGGTTTGAAATTGATGTTTTGTTACGTTGCTAACTTTTGACTGTCAAAATAATTGTGGTAGTCTACAAAGGAAGGTAAGTGTATAATTTTAATACTTTGTTCATTACTAAACTAAACTCAGATATGTTCATATGCCAACCATTTCGTTAATTTTTTAAATTAAGGATTTGATAAATCAGTAAAATAACCTTAAAATTAGGGTAACTTGAGCCCATTACAATTTTGGTATAAAAGGGTGCAAGATTATAGCAGAAATTCCCAAAAGTCCTAAACCGTTGGACAAGTTCGTCAACCAGGCACGTTCGATGCCCAAAACATGTTATTTTTGGAAATTTTCATGAAAAAAATTAACTTTTTTCCAAAATTACTCCTTATTCAAAAATTTTTACGCTATTGGAACGAGGAGAAAAAAATCACACAAAAAAGGTCTTTAGACTATTATTCTATATCAACTAGTTTCCGAGAAAAACTAATTTTTGTAAACGGAAAATCGCTACGTTATGCAAGATGCTGCGATAAGGGTATTGAATAAGTAAAGTTCCTTATATGTTTGTACAATGTTTTAATTAGTAACCAACATCCTACATGGTCCCGAACTGTTTTCAAATGAAAATCACCAGGAAATTTAGGTTTGGGCTCACGTAACCCGATCTTGAGGTTAACTTGAGCCCAAAATCTAAAAAGCTACAAAATTTATGAGCCATAAGAAAAAGATCCATATTATAGAATAAACTAACCGTAGTCATATATAGATTAATATACTGAAGTTCCTATCCCAAATAAGTACAACAGTTATGCTCCATTTTTGAAATTATCAGATGATTTGCAAATCTGGGCTCAAGTAACCCGCAATTACGGTATGTTCTGAAATTTAAAAAAAATTTAAGCAGAAAATGTCAAATATATTAGGATATTTTGCAGATAATTTTTTAACGGTGTTTGTGCACAATTTCAGAAAAATGGAAATGTTGGAAAGAAAGCAAAAATTTTAATACATTTTTTTAATTTATGATATATATCATTTCTTTCAGCAAAAATAAAGACTGCTTTGTTGTACTTAATTTCTTGTGTACCTACTGGATACCAAAAAAATATTAATCACATCGTATTCACACTTATCCTAACTCGATAATACAATAGTATTTTCTTCCTGACATTCTTTTTGTATCTACTGTTTTTGTACATTGTAAGACTTCTCTTATGCTTGTTGACAGTATGACATATTATCCAGTATTGTAGGATGTTTAATATATTATTTATTATTTTTAGCGTAGCCACATTATACCCTGAATTAGCCATATCGTAGAACGTCAAATATCAAATCGATTTGCCTAAATTTGAATTAGTTTTTTACAGAAGACTGGCTCCTATCAGGAATTTCATGAAATGGCAGCACTTCACGAAATGCTTATATATAACTAAAGGGCTAGTTTCACACGGCAGTAGACTGCTATAACAGTAGAACTGTTAGGTGGGGGATGTTGCTACTGTGAAGGTTTTAGTTATATGATGATTCACAATATTTAAAAGTACTTGTTAACAGTAGTTTTATTAAAATAGCGCCAAACAAAAATAACTATTAAATTGTATTTTGATGCGTTTACTAATTAAACGTATCTTGAACAGGTCCCTTTTTAACATAGAAAATAATTTATTAACCAAATTATTAACGGTAAATGATTTCCAAAATTTCATAGTATTACCCTATGGAAAATTTTTAGAACTCCATGAGGAGGTATATATACAATACTCTTAATATTTTTAAGTTAGGAAAAACAGCTAATCTCCATAAAATTTTCAGATTGCACATTTGATTAGGTACTAAACAAAGAATTCACTTTCACATTTTTTCTGTCAAATTTAATTTTTTCACAATATTTTTTCAAATATATTTCTATTTTTATATTATTTTTATAGTCAGATGATTTTGTGTCTCACCAACACCCATTTTTATGTGTCCATTTGGATTATATTTAGAAGTTTTTCTTCCAAAAACCCAATTAATTATTTTTATAAATTCCGCCATTTTTAATGCAATAAAATTTTACTGCGACCGCAAAAGTAGAAAATATTCTAGTTATAACAGTAGCTGTCATAACAATCAACTGTGATAGCAGTATTGTGGTCGCAAGCTCAAAAGACCTCCAGAAACTGAGGTGAGGGGGATGCAAATTGTATTATTTCCATAGTTACTAACTAAACCAAGTAATTATGTTTTTATATGAGTGAGTGAGTAAACTTCTATTTATTAATATGATAGGCAAAGATAAATGCAGATGCAGATAAAAAAGTTCTTTTTAGCTTGCGCCCATAATAAGTATGTTTCAAAAAAAAAAAAAAAAAAATTGCTTAACAGTATAGCCACGCCTACTAAATTGTTATTGTGGTAGCAGTAAATTGTCTTGTGAAAGTCACGCTTAACAATAAGCACATCATGAATTGCCTGATTATACGATCGAGCGCCAACATACGTATATATCTCTTCGTTGATATTATGTAGATATATGTAAGCTCAGCGCAGCGGGTGTATAGAATAATATAATAGTTCTTTTCTGTAAGATAAAAGGACCTATTTCTTACATCAACCAGCCAACCAACCAGAGTGACTGATTCACTTTTTGAAACATGGTGGATATTCTCATGTGTAACACTGAACAAATGTTTTTTATTTTATTCAGAAATAAGAGACAAAGAACATATGTACCCACTGTGTAAATATATTCATGTGGATTCAAAAGTATTTGATAATACTGTAGGTAACCTGGGCTCAGAATAACTGACCGAAAAATCGATTGCTTACTACTTATCGAACCAATTTCGGAGATATAGTTTAAGAACACTGTGTTCCGTTGCGGAAAACTCCAAAAAAATTCTTTATTTTATAATTAGCTTGTATTAAAAAGAAAAAATTACGTAGGTACGTTAAAATATCAGTGCCAGAGAAAATCATTACTCATTTGTAATAGTTTTTAATGGGTCTAGTTCCATTACTAATAAATTCTAATCTTATACTACTAGACAAATTATCGTTGTATATACGTATGTATCCCCCCTTCTTTCTCGGAAACGGCTTTAACTGTTGTCCAAAAGAAATATACTCTCGAGACATTTTTGCGCTTTAGAAACCGATGTAGTTTGGTTAACATTAATTCTTTTAAAGGGTCAATTCGAGTCTGTTTTCCCAAAGTAAATCCCAGATTTTGATCTATTACTAATTAATATAGTTGAAAAAATATTCCCAGACACTTTTGTAGGTTTCCTTCTTTTTTGTCCTTGTCGTACACTTTTCAACACTACACCAGTGTCCTTAAACACTGGATTTTATTTAGTATTTTAAATATTTGACATAATAATATTTCATTTTCACAAAGTTAAAAAAAAATGATGCAGTACTGTAAAGAAAAGTGAAATATGTTATTTTCAATTAAAATAAACTATTTTCGTTTGATTTTAACTAATTTGAAAATTCTAATCAGTACATATTGACATCCACTGATTTTTGTTTTTCAAAATTATATTTTTAATAGTATTAAATATTTTGCAATGAATCCAGTCATTCAGTTATTTTATGTATACGTTTACAGTTAAGTTATAATATATCATTAATGTCATTTGTTTTCGGTTTCTTTGAGAAATGTTTTTCTGTAATCAAATTATTATTGAATAAACAGAATTTACATAAAAATATAAAATAGTTTTATTAACTTATTATTTATTATTATTTCGTAACCTAATGTTCAATTAGTACCCTATGCACAATTTATTTGTTTGACTGGAATTAGAAATACCCCTGTCGCAGCATCCTGCATAACATAGCGAATTTCCGTTTATAAAAATCCGTTTTTCTGTGATTTTTCACCCTTTTAAGTGATTTTTCCTCCTTTTTCTAATGGTGTAAGTAAATGTCAAAAAAATTTTTAACTTTAGAAAATTTTGGCAAAAAACTAATTGTTTTCACGAAAAATGGTCAAGAAAACCATGTTCTAGGCATCCGACATGGCTGGCTAACGAATTTGTCCAACGGTGTGGGACTAAATATAAATTTAATACATAAATTTTAGTGAATATTATTTTTGGTTTCTAGGGACCCCAAAACAAATTTCTATTATAGTCTCGGGAGATTTATTTCGGAGCTCTAAAAAATAGAACTTTCTTCGGAACCCTAAAAAACGGCATATAAGTAACATACAAACATATACATATGTACGACGTATATGACTTATATACAATCTATATCTTCCTGTACCACAAACACATTCTTTCATATAATTATGCATATAGGTATACCCCTGTCGCAGCATCCTGCATAACATAGCGAATGCCCTTTTATAAAAATTAAATTTTCTCGGAAACTAGTTGACATAGAATAATAGTTTAAAGACCTTTTTTATGTAATTTTTTTTCGTCGTTTAAATGATGTAAAAAAATTTCGCAAAAATTTTTAAATAAGTGGAAATTTTGGCAAAAAACTAATTTTTTGCAAGAACAAACACCATGTTCCTGGCATCCGACGTGTCTGGCTAACGAACTTGTCCAACGGTTTGGGACTTCCAACATTTTCACCAAATTTCGTAAACCTAGGACATTTCGTTCGAGAGTTATCGTGCGGACACATATATATATATATATATATATATATATACATATATACATATATATATATATATAAATTTTGGTGAATATTATTTTCGGTTTCTAGGGACCTCAAAACAAATTTCTGCCATGGTCCCGGGTTCAAGTCGCGTCATGACAGTGGCTGTAATAGCGAGCTTCCATTCTGGAAATTCGCTAAAAGACAATCGTACGTTGACAAAGAAACTATCAAAAGTGTCTGAGAATATTTTTTCAACTATAGTATATTGATGATTCAGGTTGTAAGTTGTATACTGCATATGAGAGAAAAAATTACACAAGAGGGAATGAAATTTAAAACAAAAATGGGGATTTTTTTTAATACCCATACCCCTTTAATCTAAAATAAAATTAGTGGAAATTTTTAAAGGTTCGAAAACTACTTATTTACAAGTATTAATTTTAGATAAAGGACATTTCTAATAGGTACACTTGAATTCGAAGTCAATGTCGGACCTAATTTCTCTATTTCAGACTATATATAAAAATAAAAATTAAATGATGTAATTAGCACGTAACTCCGAAATAGTAGATAACAAAATGACCGAAAAATAAAAATAACTTATTTGGAAGATCATTTACCGAAAACTCTAAAATGAAAGGTTTACGTTAGTGTTGGTGGGGGTCCTGAGAATATTAAGAAAATTTTTAGCACTTTTTGATTCAGTTATATAACAAATTATATAATATTCAGCAAACAGTGGAAGCACTGTGTATAACGTTTTTAACGTTATTTACAGCGCTTCCGTGATTTAAAATATATTATAAGATTTTTCTTAAAATTTTAATTTCACAAAATTTTTGTCAGCAGGAAAAACACCTAATTCTCCATACTTTAAAGCGCTCACAGCGCTCCCGTGGTTTAAAATATTTTTATTTTACAAAATTTTGGTCAGCATGTACAACACCTAATTTACACCTAATTTTCCACACTTTAAATTACCCAAAATACTCTTTTTTATTTACCTATTGGGCGGCTAGGTTTAGGTAAACCTAGCCGTCTCTTTTGTTTTTTATGTTTTCTCGAAAACGGTAAGAACACCTAATTTTTTTCTAGCACACCGAAATAACACCAAAAATACACTTATTTTTAATCTAGTAGATTATTGAGATTTTGAATTTTTTTTTTGGGGGGGGGGGAGTGGACAACTAGCTTTATAGAGGTACAGTAAAGAAAAACATTTGTCAACCCTATACTGGGGTCACAGAAAAAAAATAGTAGCCTTTTTATTGTTAAAAATATCTCTTTCAAACCGTATACGAACTTACGAAACAAAAAAAAAATCAAATTAATTGACGTCAAGAATATTATCTATAATACTATCCAAAAAATTCTCCATTCGACACTTATATGCATAAATGTAGTGGCACATTACACACAAGCAGATACAAGTGACTACTGTGTTGGTACATTTGAAGAAAAGTCCTGCGGCATTCAAAGCGAGACTTCAATGTTTAAATTGATTTATAATAATATATTCATATAGCAGTTTATCTGTATTATTAACAATTGAAATATGAATATATTTATTACTCGACATTTTTGTCGTTCATTTACACCTTCGTATATGGTTATTTCATTTCACACACACGCTGCCAACCAATATGTAAAAGTGGTATTTTACAATTGTTCACATTCATACTTTTGTTTTCACAATTCAAGTAACATTTACTCGTACAGATCCACCGAAGTTGAGTTTACGTAAGTAAATAAAATTATTTCATACTATTATTATTATTATTATCTTTATTCGCTAAAAGCTGAACATGAAATTAATAAATTAAATGAGCGGTGGCATAACAGCGCGGCGATGAAATGTGATGGAGGTGAAATTCATTTTTCGAAAATTTATTAAGTAATTATTTTTCTTATTAAACATTTCTTATTTGCTTTAACAAATTAATTAAATTTTATGTTTGATTAAAATTTTTGAAATGATAATATTTATGCCATTGTTAAAACAAATGTTTAATATTCGACAGCATTTACCAATTTTGTAAGTAATTAATATATTTATACAGAATGTTCCGTTTAAAATCCATAAAATTTTTGATGAATTTATTTATATAATAAACTTATAATATGTGATTAGAACCCGTTTCGTTACATTCTTCTATTTATATCATTCAGTATATTAACGTAAATAATAAAATACATAAGCGACTAAGAAAGTACTTAATTAACGTTTAAATTAAAACTTCGTGGTTACTTTTTGGCAGCTAACGTTTAAATTAAAACTTCGTGGTTTTTAGTTTAATAAAGAAAAATAAAAAAATATCATCGTCATATTATCTTTAAGAAATTGTTTATTCTTTTAAGGCCTTACATTCACGTTGGAAAAAAATTTCCTCCATTTATTTTTATTTGCTTAAATAACGTATTAACATCTCGAGAGTGATATTCAGACAAAATTATAACTGCGGAAAAAATTTTAAAAAAACCGCTTTGAACTCGATTTCTGAAACGACTTCGAACGGTTAAAAATGGCACCCCGTTCCACGGAACATTAACACACGTTCGACAATTTTTCTAGTTTACAATAAAGTATATGTTATATTTCTGTTACACAAGTATTGAAGAATGTTTGTAAAAATCTGTTTCTAATGCTGATAATCTTTATATGGGTAGTTCTCCAAACGAAAGAAGAAAATGAACTTAATTCCGGCCCGATATTTTTTTCATGCGTAAGCTTTGGCAAGTAGTTTTATTTCAAGTTGATGACATTTTTCACACTATTTCAAAGTGGCCAGTCAAAATATTAAAAATTATAAATTTTATGGCCATTATGTATCAGTAGTTATATTAATTATATAGTATATAGGTATTTTACAAAAAAAAAAAGGGAATTTATTTTTTATAAAGAATATACGTAGTCATTTATTACAGTATTCTAATGACATTCACCTAATCTATTTACATTATTTAAGTTAAATCCCCGTTTTCGGAGCTGCCAGGAGACAGACCAGGAGACTGAGAATTTTTCAATATTCTTTAAAAATCGGCTAAATAACGTTTTAAAAAAAAAAAACAGGTCCGCTATTTCAATACAGCATATTTACAACTCATACAACTGAAAAATTTCTTATATCCACAGTATTTTTCACGAAAATGCTGACCAGGATACTAAGAAGTTGACTGGACCGAGCACGATCTCACTTACAACGTTAACTGAATTAATTGATACAACCCCAAATTAAATAAAACATGTACTTTATTTTATTTTTTCTCAGTCTCGTGAGAATTTTACATTTTAAGTGTCATTTTTTATAAAAAAATATATTTCGAAACCGGGTTATTTTGAGTGGCCAGTTAGATGCAGTAATGGTTTACAGTTTCCATGTAGAAAAAAATGTATTTTTCAAAATATTAATATACAAAATGCGTTGGGCCGTCCAAAATTTCATAGTTTGAAGAACTACCTATATATCAATAAATTACGTTCTCTGACGTTAGTATGAAAAATATGGCAATTTGTTCACTAAAGAAGCTAAACGAAATATTTTCTGCAAACCTTTGCTATTTGCCTAAAATAGTAATACGAGCTATATACGAACAGCCCTTTAACTTCTTAAAAAGTACGAAAGTTTAAGCTGCTTTAGGATAAATATATCTCTTTCTGTTATCTGGAAGTTATCCTAGAAAGTAGTAAAGTCGATATAATAGCACGCCCATGTCGTCCATTAGGAAATGTGGTGAAGTTTCCCCCATGTGCTCACAGATAGATGGACCTAATTATTGGTCAAAATTTGATACGTCTGAAATGTTTTGAAACTACTTGATGTCAAATATTCCAACTTACTTTTGGTACCTAAATTTCAACAGCATGTTAATAACTTATACAAAAACTTTTTAAATAATATATTTTAAACGAAATAGTTCAACAGTCGAGCTAGGTTATTATTATAAGAAAAATAGTTAAATTAAATTTTATCAAAAATATATTTGGAAAAATTCTTCATCCTTTCATGTTGATATGAAATTTTTCATATAAAATTCATGAGAAATTTGATTGAAAATTTTTATAAATAGAATTTTCTACACAGCAGCTTCATCATTTTTCATATTTAGGTAAACGAGAGAGAAAGGGACAAACTAAAAATAATTTTCTCTTCTGTTAAATTTAGTGTCGTAAATTTTCACATTCAATCGCAAATAAATTATGAATGAAGATAGATTAAAGGAATTATTCAATTAAGTTATTCAAAAAACATCTAAAACTGAAAATATATAAATTTTCAGAAATTGGGTTGCTTTTTTTTCCCATTTGATTCTTTTGTCGTATGTACGTATTACCTACTACTAGATAGGTATGTATATTGTCTTTGATAGCTATAAAATATGTTATTTCATGTTGAGAGAAAAAGAAAACGATTTTAAAATGTTTAATACAATTTGTAGCTTTTTGTAGCTTTGCCTTACCAAGTGGAAACTTATTTTCAACATCAAACATACGTTCGTTCATCAGGTTAGGGATACATATTATGTGCATGTAATAATGAAATACACATATGTATCATACTCATTTTTATGGATACAGTTATGTTAAAAAGTTATACTATATTTAAAAGACGTGGCTTACACTATTAACAATAGATAGCACTCGTTTCTTGAAATTTCAAATATGGAAATTTCTAAGTATTATTAGATACTTTTCAGAACATTTAACCTATCGCTTATTAACTTTTCGGCATTATCGACGATTCAGTTAGAAAATATGAAAACACTGTCTTTGTCACTTTTCACGAAGTTTGTAAGTTGAGAACATTTCCTCTTTATAGTAAACTCTAGCGTCTAGCACCGACACTTACGGGAAAGGAGGTAAATTATGTCTAACTGAATGTTCATATTCCCAATTTTGTTCAATATCACAATTCCAGTCTCTTCTAGATCTTTAGCTAAATAATGTTTAATAACCTCTAAGAACCTTTCGAGTGATAATTTTTGTTTTATTTCTATATCAAAGATGTTTATTGAATATTACAAATACAGAATTTATACATATGAAGAGGTGGATTCCAAAACGCGCTAAGTCACTTTTTGCAATTTTTCGGGAAATGTAAAAAACTATCTAGGTAGGCAAATGAAGTAATCTGTTTAAATTATTTTCAAGTTCTTAGATAATAATTATTATTATTGATGTTATTTATTTGTTCTTATTTATACATATAATTTTCAATAGATTATATTAAAAAAAAGAAAACCTTTAAAAAGTTGGGTTGAGTTGGTTAAAATAAACCTAGTTTGTTTAAATACAGATATATTTTATTCAAGAAACATTTTAAACAGTGCATTATTAGCTATTTCATGTGTTTGACATAACAGAAAATTTGTCTACAAGCAAATTTGGAAAAAAATACCAGCTATTATTGGAAAAAAAAATGCAATGGTTTACGAGTAAATTTGACTTAGAGCGTTCTGAAATAAAACTGTCACTGACTTAGCCCTTTTTTGGAAAACATTCCATTTTTCATCATTCATTTTACAGTAGACTAAGCTCATTTTGAAGGGTGGCACTACGAAAATCGTGTGGAGCTGGACTTGAACATTCTGCATCAACTAAAATCTCACATTAGACAAAAAATGACTTAGCGCCTTTTGGAATCCACCTCTTCATATAATTTACCCATTATTTTTTAATCCGGCTCTTCGTAGTAAAGGCAGCATTTGATAAAAAAAAATAATATTGAAATTTTTTCCCTTCTAAAATTTGAATCGAGTTAAAAAAACAGTCAGTCACTGAAACGCTCATGATGAGTTTTTATGAAAAAATAAAGTTAAGTTGCTAGCCTATTAATAGCCTTAAAAATTTTGTAGTAGTTGCTCATGACATTTTATGTGACAAAATTTAATGATATAAATTTAAATTTCTTAAATTATATCTTAAACTGGCCTCACCCTTTCCAGTCTCCTTTTGCAACATTTTCTCAATCAGGAAAAGCAACTTACCGAACTTATACAGTAAAATACTATATTCCCCTGTTTATATAATTTCTGTACGTACTTGCTGCATTATTATATTGCTACTACATACAGGGAATAATATGCTTTGTACTTTAGCACGCACAGTAGACATCAAGAGTTTCGTTGAAATAAATTAATTTCTTAATTTAATCAAATATAAATAAGTAAACAAGATCAATGTTACACTATGTTGAACTAGCATATTATTTATAAAACTCTCTCTCTCTCTCTCCCCCTCTCTCTCTCTCTCTCTCTCTATATATATATATATATATATATATATATATATATATATATATATATATATATATATAGTAATGGACACAACTTATGGACACCCTATATAATATTTTATCTAATATGTATTAGTTACTTAACATTCTTTACATACCATTCACACATATATCATATTTCAATCATATGCTTATGTAATCACTTTATAATATCAATTACAGCTTATATCAGCTTTTAACTTTTTACTTCTAAGAATTGTTATTAGAAGCCTCATTTCTTAGTCAGCTAAATGCACTTTTCTAGAATATTACGAGATAGTATAAATACAAGCGTTTAAGTCAATTTCAACGAGTTTAGTTTCGCTATTATTCAATTCAATTTCAAAGTTCGCTAGACGTGAGGTTTCTACTATTGAAATTTGTAACAATTAAATATTTTATAATAAATATTGTAATAAAACGAAAAATAAAATTTATTTTTTAATCAACCTCGCGAACGAGTGAACATAACTGGCGCAGTCGTTCGGATCTGTAACGCGTTTTCGTGTAAAGTAGTTAAACTTGCGGACAAGTGGTTCGAGGGCATATCGAAACATTTGCCGGAACTAAACGGTTTATTTGGCTTTCGAGGGTTTCTCTTCACGGGAACACGGACACCAGCAGATCTTCGTGAACCTACAGCTGTTGGACTTGGAGCATACAAGGAACCAGCAACTACAACGCAGAACTACGGTG
Organism: Brachynemurus nebulosus; assembly: GCA_035578155.1. Classification (NCBI taxonomy): domain Eukaryota; kingdom Metazoa; phylum Arthropoda; class Insecta; order Neuroptera; family Myrmeleontidae; genus Brachynemurus; species Brachynemurus nebulosus. Next base: position 26,899,706 of record JAPWDM010000004.1, on the reverse strand, counting down.
AGGGCACATCATCCAGTGGAGCTGCTACAACCATCCGTACTATGGTCGCATTCTGGCTGTTCACGTAAGTCGATTTTGTTTCAATTGTTATTCATTGGAAATTTAATGCCTAATACCAAACCCAAATTATCCTTACTACGGGCAATTCCTTATAAGCGAAACTCTTCTCCCAACACCTTTGACGCCGCAGTAAACGGGAACGGTGTTGAAACCCAAAATTACCCCAACACTAGTAACGCCGCAGAATACGGGAATAGTGTTGAATTAAGTAATTCTTTAAATAATTTTTACGAAAATTTTGAAAATCTCAATCCAATTAATTTAAACGAAAATACAATTAATCTTAATAATACAAATAATATTTCAAATAATTTAACAATGGCAACGCCTAGTGAAGTCTTTAATGCATTAAGAATCCCAGATGCTATTAAAGATTTACCAACCTTCGATGGTAATACACGCTTATTGTATGATTTTATAAATAACGTAGAAGAAATTTTAAGTCTCATTCCTAATGTTAACGGAACTAGTTACGGCAAACTTCTCCTTAGAGCTATTAGAAATAAAATCACTGGACAGGCTAATGAAATACTCAATATGTATGGGACACCTATCGATTGGGTTCAAATCAAAAATAATTTAATTACTCATTATTCGGACAAGAAAAATGAAACCAGTTTAATTAAAGATTTACATAACCTTAGACAAGGCAATCAAACTGTTGAGACATTTACAGTAGTATAATAGAAATTTTGTCTACAATATCAAACCATGTTAAAATACATGAAAACAATGGAGATGTTCGAGCTTCCAAACTAAGCTTATACAGTGAAATGTGTTTGAATGTTTTCCTATCGGGATTACGGGAACCTTTAGGATCCACCATTCGCGCAATGAAACCAAGCACATTATCAGAAGCCTTCAGCTTTTGCATAAAAGAACAGAATATCTACTATACCAAATCACAAACCCCAAACATAGTTAATAAACCAAAACCAATAGTTCAACATATTAATTCTAGTAACAATCGGTTAGTTCCAAATCAATCACAACATCGTACATTTATTCCACAACAAACGAACTTTAGACCACAGATGGTACAAAGACAATTTACGTATAAACCCACAACAAATTCACCACAACAACCAACTTCCAGATTCCCTCCGCAACAATTAACGCGATATAAACCGGAACCTATGGAAATAGGAAGTAATAGATTAAGTATTAGGGCACAACCACGAACACAACAATATAATTCAAATACTAATCGTGTATTCGCCCCTATGTCTAAACCAACTTTTGTTAGTGAAGAATTACATAATAATGAACAACAAGATTTCCAAAATTTAGACAACTTTGAAACTGCAAACACTGACATTGTTGAAAATATCGACGTATATGACGAACAAGACAACGAAAACAACACAAATCCTATGTCCGTTGTCAGTTCCGACTACGAACTAGACGATACAAATTTTCAGTCAACCTGGGACCACAATTCGGTTACCTAGACCTGAACACTCACGGCAACACACTTCCTTATGTACATATTCAATCCCCATCCGGCAAGTATCTAAAATTTCTTATTGACACTGGCGCTTCAAATTCATTTATAAACCCTGAACATGTAGATCTAAATTATTGCAAAGAAATTAAACCAATAGAAATTAAAGCAGTACTGAACACCTATCACTTAAAGGAAAAAATAACCTTACCCATGTTTAAAGAATTTAGACAACCAAACGATACGATTGATTTCTTAATTTTTCAATTTCACCAATATTTTGACGGTCTAATCGGCTTAGATATTTTGAAAAAGATTAACGCAAAGATTGACGTTGTTAATCAAATTTTAAAAACAAAAAACGCTACATTAAAATTATTATCAAAACCAAATTTTATGTCTGGAAAATTTACATTACAACCTTTTTCAAAAATGATAGTTAAATACCGGTTGATATCCAATCAGGAGAATTTATTTTAAAAAACATTTTTATTGACAATAAACTTCTGATACCTGAAGGTATCTATAAAGCAAACGACTGGCACTTCATTTGTACAGTCATAAATTTAACAAATGATAAACAAATTCTTTTTATAGAACAACCAATTAAGGCAGAAATTCTAAATCACGAATTAGTCGAATTTAAGGAAAACCAAATTAATTCACAAACTAATAGTTTTTGTAATAGCATCGACAATTTGATTCGAGTCGATCATTTAAATACGGAAGAACGGTCCAAAATTATCAACCTTTGTAAACAGTTTGACGATATTTTCTATCGCGAAGGACAAGACCTGACTTTTACGAATGAAATCAAACATCGTATCATTACTAAAGACGACATCCCAATACACACAAAATCATATCGGTATCCACAAATTCATAAAGAAGAGGTTAGGAGACAAATTGACCAACTATTAAAACAAGGTATAATTCGACCAAGCTACTCTCCTTGGTCATCCCCCATTTGGATTGTCCCCAAAAAAGCCGACGCAAGTGGAAAGAAAAAATGGAGACTTGTAGTAGATTATAGACGCTTAAACGAAAAGACAGTCGATGACAAATATCCATTACCAAACATCACTGATATTCTTGACAAACTTGGCAAATGTATGTACTTTACTACCCTTGACTTGGCCAGCGGGTTTCACCAAATTGAACTCCATCCTAAAGATATTCCCAAGACAGCTTTTAGCGTCGAGAATGGCCACTACGAATATTTGAGAATGCCTTTTGGCCTAAAAAACGCTCTGTCCACCTTTCAAAGGGTTATGGACAACGTTTTACGAGAACTACAGGGCACTGTTTGTCTAGTATATATGGACGACATCATAGTTTTCTCCACATCGTTAGACGAACATATTGTAAATTTACGTAGAGTCTTTGAAAAACTTAGAAAAGCAAATCTTAAAGTACAACTTGATAAAAGTGAATTTTTACATAAAGAGGTCGCTTTTCTTGGACACATAGTCTCTTCAGAAGGTGTGAAACCAAATCCGGATAAGATCAAAGCCATTACAAATTTTCCATTACCTAAAACACCAAAAGAAATTAAGAGCTTTCTCGGTTTACTAGGGTACTATCGTAAATTCATTAAGGATTTCGCGAAAATTACTAAGCCTTTAACCCAATGTTTAAGAAAAGGAGAGGAAATTAAATTAACCCCGGAATATATTAAGACTTTCGAACTATGCAAAAAATTACTCACTGATGAGCCAGTACTTGCATATCCTGATTTTAGTAAAGAATTTAACCTAACAACAGACGCTAGTAATTGTGCTATAGGCGCGATACTTTCGCAAGGACCTATCGGCAAGGATCGCCCAATCTGTTATGCCAGCCGTACACTCACTAAGAGTGAACAAAATTACAGCACAATAGAAAAAGAACTTCTGGCTATTGTGTGGGCCACAAAATACTTCCGTCCGTACCTATTTGGTCGCAAATTTAAAATTATAACAGACCACAAGCCTCTTACGTGGCTTATGTCATTAAAGGAACCGAATAGTAAACTGGTTCGGTGGCGCCTCAAACTTGAGGAATTCGATTATACAATCATACATAAATCAGGCAAGAGTAATACAAATGCTGATGCTCTTTCACGCGTTATTATTCCAGAAATTAACTCACACGAAACTAGTAGTAATACTTCAACCCATGTAACACGACATACTTCTACTCGAACAAATAACACCGACGACGAAGACAGTACTGTACATAGTGCTGACGATGACGATACATTATTTATTCCAATCTCTGAAAATCCTTTAAATGATTTCACTCAACAAGTCATTCTCCTTATTAACCCAGAACTAAAAACGACAAGCCGAAAATTAAAAATTTTGTTTAAAACAAAACGTAGACAAACTTTTCAAGGTCCAAATTATACTGACGAAATTTTAATTGAAATATTTAGACAGTTCTTACCACCAAACAAACGTTCAGCTATATACTGCCCCGATGACGATTTGTTTAATAAAGTACAAGAAATCTATCACCAATACTTTTCTCATGGTAGACAATTCAAAATTATAAGATGTACAAAATTATTAGAAGATATTGAAGATGACGAACAACAAGACCGCATAATTTCAGATTATCACCAGACTAGTAACCACCGTGGAATTAATGAAACTTTGGCTCACTTAAAACGAGATTACTATTTTCCAAATTTAAAAAGTAAAATAACTTATTACATTAATAATTGTAAAACATGTCAAGAAAATAAATATGATAGGAGACACCGAAAACAAAAATTTCAGTTAACCCCTACACCAGTCCGTCCACTTGAAATCGCACATGCAGATATATTTTATATCGATAAACTTGTAATATTTACTATAATTGATAAATTTTCTAAATTTGCCCAAGGGTACATTCTTCTTAGTAGAAATAGCATACACCTAATAGAAGCATTAAAACCCACAACACTAGTTGTAGATTCTGAAAAAGGATTTGATTCTATTCGATTTCGTCAATTTTGTGATAACTATAACATAAATTTGCACACTACTTCGGTACGAAGTTCAAATTCAAATTCACCCATCGAGCGATTTCACTCGACACTGTTAGAAATTTACAGAATTATCCATAAAGATCCCAAAAATAGAGAAATGGAACCCCAGAAAAAATTACTATCTGCAATTTTCACGTATAACAATTCCGTTCATTCAACTACTAGGTACACTCCTTTCGAACTTTTCTTTGGCAGAACATATGACATGAGCTTAAAACCTGACTTGAACGACATAAACGAAAAACAACAAAACTTGTATGACAAAGTCAATAACTATGTGTTAGAAAAGAAACAAGAAAAAATTGTAAAATTAAATAGAGATAGACATGAACCCCTAAATTACGTACCCGGCACAAACGCGTATCTAACTGAAAACAAACATAATAACAAACTACATGCTAAATTCAAACAAACTGCTGTATCCAAAAATAATAAAATAACCATATTAGATAATAAGAATAGAAAGTTAAACAAACAAAAATTAAGACGTCCACTTAAATTACAGGATAATGCTGTCGGTAACAGCACAGAAAATAGAAATAATAGACCAGACCAACAATCCAGGGATCCTAGTAATGAACCTAGGCCAAGCACGAGTCGTGAATAGTTATGACCATTATATTCACATTATTAATCTTAATAATTACAAAGAAAATCTATTTAATATTGAAAACTCAATCAATCTCATTTCACAAAAACTCCCTAATACAGAATTCGAGGAAATTATTCGGCTAAAATTTAAAGAATTGAAAGAATATCTCCAAATTTTACTACCAAGAAAAATTACTAAGCGAGGATTGATAGACGGTTTAGGAACAGTCATTAAACAGATTACTGGCAACATGGATCATAACGATGCCATCGAAATTAATAAAAATATAGAAAATTTAAAACTAAATCAAAATAACGTTGTGAATCAATTAAACAAGCAGGTCCGCATTAACTCCCAAATGATCGAACGATTTGAAAACATCACCAAACACATAAACGATCAGCAAAATTCTATAAACAGATATTTGAAATCTTTATATACGAACATCGGTCAAAAAGAACAAAGCGAATTAAAAATTATACAATACGCGTACAGAATTAATTTCAATATTGGGACACTTAATGACCACATTAAAGATATCATACAATCCATTAATTTGGCAAAACTTAATATTGTCGCAAAGCCTATTCTACTTCCAGATGAACTAGAGTACGCTTATAATTCATTGAACAAACAAAGCATACCCATCAAATCATACGAACAAATATACGAGTTCCTTAAACTGCAGGCTTATTACAACGATAGCAACATAATTTTTAACATACAGATACCTAATTTCCAATCCTCTACCTATCAATTAAACAAATTAGAACCTTTACCAAATGTTCATTTAAAAACAATAAAATTTCCCAAACCATATACCATTTCCAATGAATATCAGTTGTACGAGGTCGATAATGCGTGCCCCAAAATAGAGGAAATCTACGTATGCGAGCCCAAAACTGCAGCAATTAAACTGAAAAATTCAAAGTGCATTGGAAATCTACTTTCCAATCAACCGCCTACCTGCATCTATGAATACTACAACAACATAACCGAAATCAAACAAATCTACAGCAACCACATCATCATCAAGAACTCATATGGAATTGTCATTAGTTCAACATGTGGCATCAAAAATCGAACCATCATGGGAACCATTTTAATACGCTTTGAAAACTGTTCCGTAAAAATCAACGACATTACCTACGATAGTAAAATATTAAGAAAATGGGAAAAAATCTATTTGCAACCAACATACAATCTTCCGGTCAACATATCCAAATTAGAAGAAAAACTGGACCTCAACAAATTGAAAAACTATCATTTAGAAAATCGAGAAGAAATCCAGCTACTGCGGACACATGGCACTATTCACGTATCTACTACTTACTTTATTCTTGCAACCATGTTAATCATCAGTATCCTATTCATTATTCGTTACACAAGGAAGCCGTTCCAAGAGAATGCATCACTTCAAGCACATATTCAAGAGGATTCTTCAATTCAAGTACAATACCAACCAAAAGCGCCGTCCCAAGAAGTCAAACTTCTATGGCCACCGCTTTCGTCTTAAGGAGGGAGGAGTAATGGACACAACTTATGGACACCCTATATAATATTTTATCTAATATGTATTAGTTACTTAACATTCTTTACATACCATTCACACATATATCATATTTCAATCATATGCTTATGTAATCACTTTATAATATCAATTACAGCTTATATCAGCTTTTAACTTTTTACTTCTAAGAATTGTTATTAGAAGCCTCATTTCTTAGTCAGCTAAATGCACTTTTCTAGAATATTACGAGATAGTATAAATACAAGCGTTTAAGTCAATTTCAACGAGTTTAGTTTCGCTATTATTCAATTCAATTTCAAAGTTCGCTAGACGTGAGGTTTCTACTATTGAAATTTGTAACAATTAAATATTTTATAATAAATATTGTAATAAAACGAAAAATAAAATTTATTTTTTAATCAACCTCGCGAACGAGTGAACATAACTATATATATATAAACCTCATGTCACAATGTTTGACTAGGATAAACTCTGAAACTACTGAATCGATTTTGAACAAATTTGGTAACTATCTGTAATTTGGTCCAACTTAAAATATCGGATAGTTTTTATCGTAAAATTTTTAATCTAACCGTAGAAATTTACGAAAAACCGCAAAATATAAATTTTTTATTACTGTATACAGATATCTGTGGAAAAATTTATAAAAAAATCATGCAAATTAATTTGTTGCTAAACATTTGGAGAAAAATAATTTTGAAATTTTTGTAAGGGTTAATGAGTATTTCTATAGATACCACCAATAATATTTTTACCTACGACTACTATGAAATTACTTATCTACTGTGCAAAATACTATTTGTATCCTATAAGGAAATAAACGACTGAATTGTCCAGTTATCATCAATTGGCACTCCTGTTGTTTTTTGAAAATTAGATATGCTATAAAAATATGAACATGACTTGAAAATATGAAAAATACTTTAGAGTCGTCAAGCGAGAGAAGCGAAGCACAAATGGACGTGTGGTCACATTGTCCGTCAGTTACACCAAATAGGGCGTAAATTAAAAAGCTGAAAAAATGACAATTTTTATTTAAGTACTGTTGAGATCTCTATGAAAGATGAAAGTGACGTTAAAATAGTTTTCCACGGCCTTGGTGACTTGAAGGGCCTAAAATAGAAATAATTCTAAAACTGTTAGTATAGGTACCCATACTAAGTTCTTACGGTGCGGAAATTAGTCATGCTAATAAATTTTGAAGATAGTTATTTTAGAGTCATTGGGCGAGCAGGGTCAAGTGCTATAAATATTTGATTTTGCACAGAATTTTGGAATATATGATTGAACTGACCTATAAATTTAGCTATAATTAAATCTAATATCGTTTGACATCTAGGTTGTGTAGACACCCGGTAGATGGCGCTGTGTTTCGATTTCTAGATTATACATTCTATTCCATGTCATATTTGTTTATTTTCACGATGTCAATGGTTTTTATAATTATACTGTATATTGTGTTATAATTGTGCAGTGTATCGTTTGAAATGATAAGAAAAATTTAATTCAATCAATTATAACTACTGAGCCATAGTAACGCGTGGCCGGGTCAGCTCGCAACCAAAAAAAAAAAAAAAAAAAAAAAAAAATACGAATAAGAAGGAAAATTTTATTATAATATTAGCAATTCGTAGAACAATTTTAAAAATGCAAAATAAAAGAGCAACCGTGAATATTCAACAAAAATTCGTTCTATTCATTCTATTAACATTTCGCAACTTTTTTTCCTTTTTTAATATAACTCACTCCTCATATCATATTCACATATCAATAAGCATTAAGTAAATTACGTAAAACTTTTATTCTTAAAACTTTGATAATGATTTTCGATATTCAAATAAGTATAGACGAGCAAAGTGGAAGTTAACCACTTAATTATGTCAAGTACATTATTTTTAAAACAAGCAATTCCATTGTAATTTGTATTGTAAATAACTCCAATATAGCCTTGACCGATCCGTATCATCAAAGTTCATAAGAAAAAACATCTATTTATAAAAAATTAATTTTGTTCTCGAAGGCAAAAGCAAAGAGAAAAGCACCACAGAAAAAAAACTATGTAATAAATTGTAGTTTTCTTAAATAATATTGTGAAAAGCTTATGTAAATTTTAATGAAACTGTTCGTAAAGCTGGTAATATTGTTGTGTTGTATAATTTAGTAAAATAAACCAAAAAAAGTACAATCAAATCTTGAATAGATCATGAATGGTTTTTGTTCGGTAAGAAGTTAACATTAAAGCTTTGTGATCTACGTAAATATCCGTTTACTTGACTATTTAGAAAAAATAATCAACTTCTTAGAATTCACAACACTGAAGAATCCTTTACCGTATAGATTTGCAAACGGCAAACTGATAAGTCTAGACACTAGTCAAAGTTTTATTCGGACATTTTATGCAAAAAACTAAATGAATTTCGCATTGTTTCAAAGTTTCTTGAGATTATCTATCGTTTACGAAATACAGGACCTCAAAATTTTACTAAGAAATTTTGGAGTCAAATTTTGATTGCAATTAGTAAATTAAATACCTGTAATTGTAAAAAATCCTTCAAGTTGTGTAATTTCACACGTCACAAAGAAACTTCCTTTGAAATATTTCAGTATACTCTCAAAACGATCGCTTTGATCGAAGTTTTACAAGCTTCTTTTTATTTTTTGATTCAAAAAAAATTTAATTCAATTGATTTTAGGACCAAATTTATATTTTGCAAAAAATTCACAAAATATGAACAATTTTTAATAGAAGTCCGTCCTAATAAATAAAATCGTGGTAAAATACAGAGCCGCAGATTAGACTGGAGTCTAAGAAATTGGTGTATATGGAACCAATTTTTTTAAAAAAATGGTTGGCTTACTTCCATTCTCAAACAATCATCTACGTTACAATATGTATGTCTAACTTAAAGTATTTGTTGAAATCAATTTTTGTTTAGTGGCCTGAAGTGAGTGGGTCCGGAGATATATTAGCAAATATTATCCCCGGATCAAGTTTCGATAACACTTCGCTCAATTACACGGAGAGAAAATTCATATAAAAATTACTGTGCTCAGCACTACAATCGACGTGTAAAAGGCGAACATATTCAATTTTGTACGGTGAAAATATAAAAATTATAATTAATCATAGAAAATTTAAAGGATAGAATATTGTTTCCGTAATATTAGCTCCGTAAAATTTGTAAAACAGTACAGTAAAAAATTCCATTGCCGACAAAAAGATATGCTGTATTATAATATTTGAAATGCTATCTCCTAATAGTAGAAAGAAAAAAACAGAAGGAAAGTTGTGTTTGTTGTGAACGCTGTTGAAATGTACCTCACTCATAGCAAGTCAGATAGCCAACCATAGGTTTGGACGACCAACTTGGTCGGACAGGTCGGATCAAGCACCTTGACCCATTAGACTGTCTTACAAGCAGCAAGCAGTATTCATTACACTGTGTTAGAGGACGGGGATGTCACCGTTTAATGCATCATTTTGTTACTTCACTATCTTTAGTATTAGAATATATTGTTGGCAATCATTTTTGTATGCATCATAAAGTTCTTACAGGTTCGAAGTTTTTACAGGTACCGCCCAAGCAAAATAAAGTTGCGGGTCAGATGCGCAAATGAAAATTTACGACAACAAGAATTAAACTATAACATATATGCATAAGAGTGTGATCAAAGTTGTGCTAGCACATTAAATTTTACCATGCTAGCAGATATTTTTTATTTCGGTCGTCGATCGCGCACGCATTATAAGAGAGCATGGTAATTTTTCTGAAATTTTATCTACAAAAATTATATGATTTTTCTCTCCGTGTACCTATACAAAGTAAAAAAATCCGAAATCAACGGCTCTTTTGATTTATTTTGATTCTGAATGGAAAACAAAAATTATAATAAAATAAACTTGACATAATTCAAACTTGTACTGTACAATACATTTATTATCGACCGCAAATATACAAAACAAAAGATACATGAAATGTTGTAAACACTATGTATGGTGGGAAACGATGCTAGGAAGTAATTTAGATTAAATCATTCATATTTTGTGAATAATTTTATTTACTAAATATCTCTCTCTTATCTTTCCCCACACAAATATTATTCAACTAACAAACATTTTTTTTATTCTTAATATCTACATAATATATACAGTAGAGTGTAGACCATTGTTTTACGTGGGGTTCCGTTTCACGAAACCCGCGTACTTACATCATTTAAGGGGAAAAATACCTTTAGAACGAAAAAAAGTTTTGAATTTTTTTTTCTTCCTACAATAGTAGTAAAACAGCTCAAAAATATACCCCCACATTTTCAGAGCGAATTTGAAGTCCTTCGTATGTTTTAGACTCGAACAATAAAACGCGCCAAATAGCATTTGTGGCTTATTCTTATGTTTGCGTTGTATATATGTATGTTACGGGTAATCCGAACACTAATCCGAATTTGCTGAAAATTTTATCCGGTTTTCGTTTTTTAATTACGCATCTAATGAAACTAATCCAGAGTCGATGTCATCATTAATTTGTTCTCGAGATATGCGAGACGAAAGAAAATTCACAAGCGAACGAACGAACTAACGAACGCACACACAGACATCACGCTAAAAACGATGAATTGGGATTCTAGCGGCCTTGAAACGTGGAGATATATCTAAATTAGCGATTCGTAAAATCGGACCCACTACAATAACTTTCAGTAGGAAGTTAATAAAATTCCAAAGCTCAGAAATACAGATAAATTTTTTCCTTGTTAAAAATTCCCAAAATTGCTTTCATTTTCACCTGTCTATTACGGAGAGAAAATTCCTATAAAAATTATTGTGCTCATACTACAATCGACGTGTAACAGGCGAACATATTCAATTTTTGTACGGTAAAATTATAAAAATTATAGTTATATTATTGTAATTTTTATAATTTTACCGTACAAAAGTTGAATATGTTCGCCTGTTACACGTCGATTGTAGTATGAGCACAGTAATTTTTATAGGAATTTTCTCTCCGTGTAAAGGAATTTCTCCCCAGGTTAAAAAGATCCCTATAAGAAAAATTAAATTAAAAATAATTAAACAATTAATTGTCTATTATTACAAATTTCTCAGTTTTAAAAAATGAATAGTAGTCTGGCCATACTAAACTAGACGTCGCACTTCAAAAAAGAAAAAAAAATGGAAAAAGAAAGTAAAACAAGGGTTCATTGTATTTCATTTTAAACTTGAACATATTGATATTATTACAAAAATAATATTAAGTTTATAACAGTAGTAAAATAACGGGGCTAATACTACGGCTAGAGACAACCCGGTGACCTTCAAAATATTTTGAGGATATGACACGTGTTTCTATCGGGGACACAGACAGAGAATGATGGAGGAAACATGAACGAGAGTATGACGTCGATGTATGAACCGTGCTTAAGGACCACGCTTATAAGATCTATAATTATTATACCTCATTTCAGATACAATTGATCATGAGTTTTCGTTAAAAAATTAAATAATTCTTATATTCGAAACAAATCAATCTTCTATTCTTTTCTAAAAATAAACTGCAAATTTAAAATTTACATAAATGCAATAATAAAAGAGATAAAGCCAAGAAAACGGAAATTATTTAAATTCAGTGACGAAGCATGGTTAAATTTAACTGAAATGAACCATATATAATATATATTGATAAAGCTTCTGTAGAGCGCACAAAGAAAAAAAAAGATTTACTTTTTGTATCACATATGTAGGAAAAATATTCTTGTCAAAGCGATTCTCTGATGAGAGCGAAACTTGTGTTTATCTAAAAAAATCAATTTTGTTGTTTTCTTCCCATAGTAAAATAATTAATTTTAATCTTCAAGAATGGACAAATTGCAATAAATTATTATCAAAGAAAATTCATTTTTCTACCATAATTAATATTTCTATCAAAAATATCTGTGGATTAAATTCATCCATAAAAGGCCTAGGATTTTTACTTATAGTCAACCCGGGCGGTCGTGCGTAGCGTTCATTTTTTACAATTAAAAAAATTATTCTGGAAAATCTTTCCTAAAAGAAAGACCCGTATCTCGTTAATATAAACAACATTTCTTTATTAGGCTGTTACACTGAATCTGTAACTTTTAAATTAACATAAGCCCGAAAATAGCCAAACAAAATCGATTGATCCTATACGGCTATGCCCATCTAATTCAGGTTTTAATATCGATCCATATATGCAAATTATTTCAGACAACTAGAAATGTCGATTTAAGTAAGCCATCATAGTATCAATCTACTTGTGAATTTGCAGTGTTCACCTATCCCTCGAGTCGACTGTTGTCGAAATTGTCATAAAAATTAAAAGAAACACTTACCTCATTTGTATTCCAACGATGACGTTGCGTCGGAAAATGATCAGCTTTTGGTAAACTTTCCAAATTCTCTGGGAGCTTAATTGGTTCTCCATCTGAAAATAAAATTAAATCGATTAAATTACTTTTCTTGAACTTATTTTGTATAATGTTTTTTTTTTTTTGCCTGGTATAAATATTAGTGACAATTATAAATCATAATTCATAACGAATGTGAAATAATTCTTCTAGAAAAACTATTTTCCACTTCTTGACCGAAAAAAAACTAGTTAATTTTCTATAAATTATAGTAACCACTCTTAATAGTTCCGTAGAATGAAACGAGGGGAATAACTATTCCAAGAAATGTTATTCGCCGACCAAAGGCCAATCGCTGAAAAATGACAGGATATTTACATGACTTTTCATTTACGTCTAGGTTCAAAATTTTCAGTTCAATAATTTTATAATCATGTTACAATTGAACAATTTTTAAAAGCATCAATCATCATTTGTTCTTGAGATATGCGAGACGAAAAAAAATTCACAAACGAATGAACGAACGCACACACAGACATCACGCTAAAAACGATGGATTCGGATTCTAGCGATCTTGAAATGTGGAGATGTGTCAAAATTAGCGATTCGTAAAATCGGACCCATTACAATAACTTTCAATGGAAAGTTAACAAAATTTTCGAAATGCGGAAATTTTCAAAATGTGTAGTGTCATATTTCATTTAAAGGTAATAATTAAATTTTGAGTATTTTTAGAAAGTTTTAAAATGAAAAAAGTAACAATTTAAAAACAGAAAGATGAAAATGAAGCTTCTTTTCAATAAATTATCCCTTGTATATATAGGTACACTATAAGCCACCATTAACAATCCAACATACGTATTAACCTACACAGATAGATACATACATACATACACACATATGTTCCTATAAAAACCATAGAACAATATGGAAATGTTTTTTAAAACGACAATTGATTGGCCACAACCGCCAATGATTATTATACGGTTGCCAGCATGTATCAAACGAAGAGAGAGATATCGATAAAATTTATTATGATTACATGTCCTCCCTGTGCCATAGACCAGACCATTAAACCATTGACGGAGAGTGATCCGAACTATGTATGTATGTGTATGAATGGTTTAAATACAAAAGGTAGAACAGAGTTAGAAATAATACATGTGCACGAAGGAGGGCTGTAGGTAGTGTACGACACAGATATGTGGTACAGTGCCCGACAGTATGATTTGTCTAAATGAATAAAATTATTATTAATTTCCAAAAATTATAAGAAATCAAAATTTTAAACATTGGCAATTTTGTTCAGCCATTATATCAGGGTTTCGTAGGATACATTATTTTCAAGATAAAATATACGAAATTTAGTACTCAAACCCGGACCGACCAACAGCGGGACTCGGTGTCAAGGTAATTTGCAGGGTCTTGTAATAAATTTCGTACAACAATGTAACAATTTATTTACGACATTTTGCTACTTTTACATTGTACAAATTCGTATAGTCACGGGTAGGATAACTTAGTGTACTTGCACACAGAAAGCGAGTAAGAGCAGAGCGATGCCCAGCGAGTACAGGCTATTTTGTTAAACACATACATTTTAATGCACATGTTCAAACACATGGCTGATTCAAACCGTTGCCGAGCGATGCGATGCGAGTCCGGACCAAGCCGATTTGCAAATATCAAACAAATTTTATATTTTCGAGTGTTTTCAAGCTGATTTCGTTTGCTGTGCTCTCTGTTGTGTGTTTTGTAGTTTTTGTTCATTGTTGCTGCGTCGTAGTATAATATACATATATAATATTTCTTTTGTATTATTTAAAACATAATATAATAATAAGATAAAAAATGGACATCGAATTATTAATAAATGAAATTTATTTACGCCAAGCATTGTGGAATCCAAAACATAGGAATTACCACAACCGAGATTATGTTGCCAGATTATGGCAGGATATTTCAAAATAATTAAATTTAGATGGTTTAATAATTAAATTAAAATATAATCGAACGTACTAGAAGTCATTCTAAAGTACGCTCAAAAATTTTATGTATCTTGTCGTTGCTGAGGTAAAAGATGAAAAAATTCACCGTGTTCGTACCTATTTTTATTTATTTCATGGACCCAGTGCGAACGATTTCTAAAGAGCCTTTTTTGTCCTAAACGCAATTTTATATTACTTTCAAAAAAACAAGTATATAAAATAAAATTATTCATTTTAGTTTGCCCTATTACGGAAACGTTTGTATACAAAAAATTATTCAATATAATAAAATTCTAAACTGACAATGCAATATAGGAAAATAAACTGACAATTGCAGTGATTTGTCAGATTCAGCAAATCGCTGACACCACAAAAACAGCAAGCAGTATGAACACTAGCTAGATTCAGACTCGGTACGGTAACGCTCGGTCTAGTATCGCACGCAGTGTGGATGACTACTTACATGGAAACGATATGACAGTTCTGAGTAAATAGTAGGCCCTTATGGAACTGTAGTTGTTCAACAAAGTTTCTGAAATAATATGTTTTCGACATATACAAAATTCTTACATGCAAAATTTCAGCTGAGAACGAACTAGCTGAACGAAACGAGTTATAGTTGTAATGAAATAACGTACTGGTGATTTTTATTTCGTTTTCGAAAATCCTTTGATACAGGACCACTGTAATCTTATTATTTTTGGTACAGAACCATTACAACCTTACTACTGTTGATTTAGAATCACTGTAATTGGTTTACTACTTTTGGTACGGAATTGCTGTGATCTTACTACTTTTGATATTGAGTCGCTTACTATACTTTTGGTACAAAACTGGTGTGGTCTTACTACTATTGGTATAGAACCGCTATAACCATACTACTTTGAGTGTAGATTTTATTACATTTGGTATAGGATCCGTTTTATGCTTACTACTTGTAATATAGGACTATTGTAACCTTATTACTTGTGGTATAGAACTGTTGTGACCTCACTACTTTTAGTAAAGAAATTTGATGGACAAAAATACTGAAGAGATAATCGATTCTGGATAACAGTAGATCCGAAGTAATATTATAATTATGTATTATCTTCAATCTTGGCAAAAAATTTTTCTGTAGATACAATGGTAATAGTTTAATTGATAAAATTGATAAAGTTTTCAGAATGATAGGAAAATTTACACTGGATACAGTTCCAATAAATTATGTAGTTTTAAATTAATACATATTGCAATAGATATTTGTAATATTGTGATTCTGACACGAAAAAATTCCACGACAAGTTTTCAAGTAATCAAACCAAAAATCAATATCGTCTTTCAAAGGCTACATTTAAGTTTTTGATTTTACCGCATCAGTCAGTGTCGTAGGTCTTTTAGAAACGTAGTGTGCAGTGCGGTCCACCGTTTTCAGGCGGGCCCTAGATCCATTGATATACTAAGAAACTGCGACTAAAGTATAAAATCTTTTTTAATTTTATAATTAACTCCCATCACATAGGGTATGCACTATGTAAATATTCAAATAGCAAAATTCCACTTACAAGGAAAGGGCAAGAAGACGAAAATTAAAAAAAATCTGAAAGTTTGTCAGTATGTAGAGACTGGCTACCTAATAACATAAAAAATATCAGTTGCTGCTAAAAAACGTTTTTAAAGGGTGAAACATCCCCTCAAAGTTGGAACTCAAAAATTTAAAATCGATGAAATTTTGTTTATACGTATCTTAAAAAGTTCTAGTAACAAATATAACATTATTTTTGGCATCTAAAAATTTTTAGGGGTTGAAACCACCTCTTCATATGCGTACTTAAAAATTTAAAAATTGATGATAATTTGTTTATAATATAAACAAAATATCATCAATTTTTAATTTAAATTACTATACTATATACAGCTCTAGTAATAAAAATAAATATAGCATTATTTTTTGCATCTATAATAATTTTTTAGGGGTTGAAACTACCCCTTCATATGTGTACTTCAAAATTTATAAATTTATAATATTTTGTTTACATATACTATACAGAGCTTTAGTAATAAATATAACATTATTTTTGCATCCACAAATTTTCAAATCACCCCTCCAAGTGCGTACCTAAAAATTTAAAAATTGGCGATATTGTGTCTACATAGAGACCTAACGATAAAAATATTATAAATATATTCTTTCACACTGTTCTAGGGGGTGAAACACCTCCTCCAAGTTGTAAACAAAAAATTTCAAAATTTTGACAAAACTGACAAAATTTTGTTTACATATACAACAAGCACAACAATCTTATAATAAATATAATTGTCGTTTGGGATGTTTCACCCCTTGAAAACGTTTTTTAGCAGCAACTGATATTTTTTATGTTATTAGGTAGCCACTCTCTACATACTGACAAAGTTTCAGATTTTTTTGAATTTTCGACTTCTTGCCCCATCCTTGTTAGTCAATATAGTATCATGTCGTGGACTGTATGCAAGTGTGTTTGCTGGTTTGCTCCAGTTTGTCCTCGTTGACTGTTTTGTCTCAAACACAGTCATAGAGTTGGTGTGATGAATTCAGATCCTCTACTTCATTCAATATTTATTGAAAACGATATCAACCAGTCAGTCGTTCTATCGTTTTATTGTAACAAAAAACAATAGAATTCTATATATTTGCCTCCTGTTTCTGCCCCTGCTCCTGTTTTCCCTCACTGTTACATTCAAGCAAATTACAACACGTTCAAGGTTTTTATTCATTATCACTCGTCGTACATCGTCCCACCATCTCTTACCCATGCTACACCACTGTGTATCACTTCTATCATGATCATCATTTGAATGGAGTGTGTCAGTTAGCAATGAAAGTTTTCATTTGATGATTTTATATATTTTATAGATAGAGACAGAGTTGAGGGGGGAATATTTTGTTTCAAAGCTTTCCTCGGAAAAATTTGAAAACTAGATTTTATCAATCGCTCCTTTATTTTGAAAAGTTGCAAGTTTGTCAAATCAGTATCAGCTTTTTAGAACACACTACGAACCCACTATTTACCCCGTCAATCAATAATTACCGTTATTTTGTTTTTAAAAGTTTAGTATTCAAAAAATTAGTTTTATCTGAACAAAATAATTATAACTTTCGGCAGCGTTATCCAGCTATAGCCCCTAAGCCCGAGTCTGAGAAGAGGATCCGAAACCACTGGTAAAGGACACGGGTAAAATTTTAAAGGAATTTTTTAAGAAAACTTGTCCTCGGGCCCGCCATTATTCTCCACAGTCCTGCCATTGATTCGGAATACCAGCCCCGGTCATCGAGGTTTCATTTGTTACCATTCAGTTCGTTACCATTCAGTTCGTTACCATTCAGTTCTACCAAAAATAGTTTCCCCCTGAAGTAGGTAAACGAAGTTAAATATATAGATAGAAACTTTTAATGGAAGATATTTTTCTATGATAGATATTTAGATTATCCATAGACAATCTATGGAAGATAATACGGCTATGTCAAATATTATGCAATTATATTTTAACTCGGCAATTCCCAGTGTCACCTGTAGGTGACAGACATTTTTAATTGTAAACTGTATTAATTTGTTTGTTTAACTTATAGTATAGAGATATCACAAGAAAGAAATATAACGTCATCTATTAGCCTTCTAATGGTGGTAACAGAACGTAAAGATTTAATTATCTTATTGTTGAAAAAAATTAAAAACATCTGTCACCTCCAAATAACTCTGGGAATTGTCGAGTTAAGAGTGTAAAATTTTTTGATAAATTTTTTCAATTTATTAATAAAATTTAAATTAGTTTCACATTAGGGTACTTATGTCAGTTGATAAAGTATACAAATATATACAAGAAAAATTTTATTTCAGTTTTTTACTGGCTTAGAAATTTTTTAGAAATTTGATTATAAATCTAAAATATAATATGAACATGTTGTCAAAAAAATTTATATTAATATATTATTTTTTTTTAAAAATTAGATCGAAATTTTATGCCATTAAATTTAATGAAGACATCCAAAAATAAATAAAGACGGTTTATCTTCACAAAGAGTGCGTAAAACGAGAATATGTTCTTTTTTTCTAACATTTTAGTGGTTTTGAAAAACACTATGGGAAAACTAAATAAGTAAAACAATATTATCGACAAAAATCACGACAGAAATCTAGTTAATAAAGTTGAAAATACATACTTAAGAACCAGTTTAAATGATTTGAAATAATAGGATATAAAGGAGGCTGTAAACCAGGTATATACAACGAACAGTCCGCAAGCCAGATCCGGCCCTCGTACTAATTTTCAAATGTTTTTAAACCTGACCATTGGAATCCTTCAAAGATACATTATTTTCCACTGAATGTTATTTTAAATTTTGGTATATATCTAATTTCTAGAAATTTGTCGAAATTTTTAGTATCTAAAGGCTTTAAAATGTCAGAAAAAATCTTATACACCGTTCTAGATAATCAATCTGAGAAGCTGTAGATGAATTTTCAAGTCAATCCGATGAATATTGCTGGAGTTATCTTGCCCACCATTCTAGAAAACGTAATTTTCTAATCGAGTTATTTATGGAAATATAGCAAAAGTAACGAAATAAAGTAATGGAATAAAGTATTAAAAAAAAAGTTATTAACCAAACTGAAAGATTTCAAAGTGTTACTCGCAGCAAAGTGAAATTTTAAACGTTTTCAACCGCTCGAAGTCATTTCGGGAACCAAATTTTTTAATGATTTTTAAAATATTTTCTCAGTATTAATTGTTTTTTTGAATGCCATTCTAGACATGTTAGTACAACATTGAAGCCAATAAAAGAAAGAACAATTTTTTTTTAAAGTGATTTTCTGAAAGCTAAAATCTAATAATAATTATTGCTTGTACCTATGTTAAGGGAGACTATTTATGTGACCACCTGAAAAAAAAGTGATTTTTGGGAATTTTCTTAAAGAAAACTACTGTATGAAATGTTTTGATATTTTAAGGATATATTCGTTGAGATATAATAAATTCACAATAAAAGTTTTGGATCAAAAAATTGAAAATTCAGTGAGTTATTCGCGATCTCCCAAGGCTCCAAAAAGTCTCCCCACTGCTGCAGTGATAGCGACCTTCACAGTCCCTAAAATAAGAAAAAACAAAACAAAAAAAACAAAAAAGAAAACAAAAAGCATATTAAACTAGAAGGTATTTCCCGTGCCAAGAACCTCAATCGAAAAAAAAGTTGAAATTTAACAAAATGATTGATTTTTAAAAGAAAGTTTCAAATTTTGCGCGAAAATTTGAGGATTTTTGGCTTGCGAAATTTACATTCTTTATTCGATCGAAAAGCTGGAGGCTCATGGCACGAAGAAACATATATAAAAGGAGCTGCAATAAGAATTAAATCAATCGGATGATTTATCTTCGAGTTATAACTGCAGCAAATTTGAACAATGTAGTTTTTCTTTACATTACCTTTTAGTTTTAATCACTGAGATTTTTTACTAAAATAAATTATTTACGATGTACTCGCTGTAACGGTCATAGTAAAACTACACGAGTCGTTTAAATGTGCTGTGGTCTAGCTGCTCCACAACATGTGACTGGCAGTCACGTTCAGAAACTCCCGAACTATCAAATTTCATACATTTCTCAGTACCTCAAAGTTAACAATGAAAATCAGAATCCGCTCTCCAGATGGCTGTAACTCAAAAGTATGTTATTTTTAAAAGTATAGGCTATCGAAACATTCAAAAGTGGTCCCCCTTAATTGACGGTTATTTTTTGAAAGGAGTTATAAGATTAAATAATTCTTATAACTTGTCTTTCTTACTTTACATCAAAATGACATAGACAACGATAGATTCTAATTAAGACAGCGTTGCACTGAATGCAGTCATTTCATGGACAAGAATTATATATTAATATTTAGAATTAACTTTTATTACAGCAATTCGTCACAATATTTAAAAATTTGTAATATCGTTTGCATTACAAATCTAAATTAAAAGTCTGAACAGCGATCGACACATGATTGATTATAAAATACCAAGCTTTTTGGGTAGGCAATAATCTATAAAGTAAGATATATCATTTCAACTTTAAAAGTAATAAAAATTAACTTTTATGAAATAATATTTGATGTATATGTTATGTTGGACGCAAAGGAATTAAGTCTTGGTGTGATTACCGCTGTTACAGCTAATGTACGAACGTAACAATGGGTCGTCAGATAATGGCAACAAACAAGTCGGAGCATCAGCCAAAGTAAATTTAGATTATTTATATCATAAAATAAACAAACAATGGAGTTACCACTTGGCTACACACACGTACGCCCACAAGTAACACCCGTAAACACACTAACCGCAAACAGAACCCTGGAGATTAAAATTGTGTGCTTAAATATATACATACAAAATACGTGTATACAAATTTATACAATATGTATGTATGTGTGTGTGTATGTATTATCCTACATAGACATTTCGAGCACACAAAATGCGTTGGAAATGGTGAGTAAGCGTGTGACTTGGTCGTCCATCGTTCATGAGATGTTCCGTGCAGCCGTACGTCGAACAAATTGCCGACGAAGGAGGTTTTCGTTATATCTAACAGAATAAAATAATATTGTGTGAAATTACATACATAATTCATAACATTTTGCTTGTTCCCAATCGAAAAGACATTACGAAACGGAGTGGCAACGCAACGCAACCGGGAAAATCAGAATAAATATTGATGTGAAAAGAAAAATCAATTTGCTCGCGTTTTTTCTTTTGTATGATATTTGATTATGAAAAATAATGTATTTGTTGGTGTATGTCTGTTCTAAGTTCAGTGTTGTGCTTATCTAAATAACGTTATCTGAAGTTTTATGTTTTCGTTATCTATTATCTTTTATCTAGATATTTTTAAAGTAAGTTATCTTTTATCTTATCTTTTTATTCAGCGAAGGAAAAAATAAGATAACGACAATATCTCTTGATTTTTTTTGGAAAAGAAAAATAGAAAATTGAAACTAAATTCACCATTTTCATATATTCACTAGCTAACATATTCAACATTTTTATATATTCACTAAGTGACATCATAGACCTGGAATCATTTCCGCCATTAATTGTAATGTGAAATGTCGTTTTCCGACCACTTGGTCGACCATGTAATTCAGAAAAATATCGGCACTTTTTTAAGCATTAGAGAAATGTTTTAAAGCAATTCTGTAATTTTAAATAGAATTCTTGTAGCCTGGAATCATTTCGTTCATTTGTTGGAATAACATTTAGTCAAGTAATATGAAATGCCGTTTTCCGAGTACTTGGTCGACCATGCAATTCAGATAAATATCGACATTTAACCAGTTCTTTAATTTTAAATATAAATAGAATTCATTTACTTTGGAAAGATTCCCGGCATTAGATAGAATAACATTATATAGATCATGGTTTATGAATAGGTTGACCATAAAGATGTTCCCAATAAGTTTACCTCGCCATTTTGTTTTTTCAAACAAAATGGTTGTGCGATATTGCGCTAGTCGTGTACTATCATGTGCCGTAAATAATAGAAGCTAAATCCCGAAATTTTATATTCAAAAACTATTTTGTATAAAATTAGCTTCGCCGTTTTCTTTTTTTAAACAAGAAATGTTATTCTCTGTTGTGCTAGACGTGTGGCATCATGAGCCGTAAGTAAAAAAAAATTAATTCAAAAAAATGTGATTTTTAGCGCCAAAAAGATTCGTTTAAACATTTTTGTAATTTGCTGTAATTCACACATCTTTCTGCACGCCAGAGAGGTACCTTCGTGGTCCGGCATAGGTCCGCGAATCGGTTTTGATAAACATTGAACTCGTGCATGATTAATGTAAATATTATCTTATTTGTTATCTAAAATTTTATCTAGACAACGGTTTAATTATCTGTTATCTTTATCTAGATATTTTAAATTATGTTATCTATTATCTGTTATCTATAGATAATGAAATTCGATATCTTGCCCAACAATGGTTCTAAGTTAGTTAGTTTGGTCGTGAACTTGTGAATTATCTATTTTATTAAATAACTATAATTATGTTTGATTTGTTTTCTTGTCTCCACAAATCAATGCACCTATAACTGAAAGGAATGAGGTGCTATTTTCAGTGTGATCATCACAAATACGTATATTTCAGGTGACCTAAAATTTTACTTAAGCGGGACTTGAAACATTTTATTAAGAAATCGAAGCCATAAAACTACATTACAGAAAGCACAATATTACTTAAATGATTATATTCGAAGGATTTGCTAAACCTAAGTGCCTCACTCGGTTATTATATTTTCAGTGAAAATATTAGAAAAGGGGAATTGAAAAAGGGTAAATCTTGACTCAACTCAGCTTTAGTGTTCGATACTAGAGATGAAACGGATATTCGGTAACTATCCGGTATCCGGCCTATCCGGCCAAATTTTACTATCCGGCCGAATACCGAATAGTAACCCACTATCCGGCCGAATACCGAATATTAAAAGAAATTCAACTCATTAACACAAGATAAATCATACCACAATAGTTTACAAATACGATTTATTTATAATTAAAGAAATTAAGTTTAAATATAGCATCTAAATGATCTTTGTTAATATTTAATTTATTTCTATTATATTTTACGGAAACTGAGGACAGAAAATGCCGGAACCAATCAGCGTTCAACACAAATGTCACGACTCTATTTATTATAGGGACTCTATATATACATTAATTTTGAATTGTAGCTCACTTTACTTGCCATCTAGACAATCGTCTGAAATATACACGTTTTCCAAGGACCTCATAGTTTGACTTTCCACCAGCTTATGTCCTATCAGACAGCGGTCATGGGCCGAATATTCGGTTGCGGAATATCCGGCCATCCGGCCTTGAAGCTTGCCGAATATCCGGTATCCGGTATTCGGCCAAACTACTATCCGTTTTATCTCTATTCGATACCCAAAACTGACAAAACCAAATACCAATCGAATTACTTCGATATTCGTCTATCACACATTTTCTCTAAAACCTCTCGACATAAACATTTGATATTCCCATAAAAAAATACTTAATAATTACTGTTCCCCAACATTGTAACTAAATACGATAATAAATCTAGCGATACGGTTATTAGTTGATTACTAAAATATACCGAAAACTAGGATTATACTGGAAGAAAAGCCATTCGAATCTAAAAGTTCGAGAATGAGTTACATTAGATCGAATTTTAAATGAATCAAAAAGCAATTAAAAGGTTAGTTTTCCAATAAAATTTGAAAAAAAAATTAGTTTTTTGTAAAAAAAAAGTGTTACACAGTGTCGCCTGTGTTTTTTTTTAAATGGAACACATTTAGCGTGTTCTCTGCTCAGTACAAATAACAATGTTTTCAGTAGCAGCGGTCACCAAAATAGCGATCACCACTAGTCTAGATCCTGGACTCTAATTTTCAAAATATTTTTTCTAATGACAATTTAATTCATACACATATGTATCAAGTCCCATAAGAATCTAATAATTTTTTCAATTTTACCATAGAAAAAAAAGTAAAGATAGATTTTTACAGTGAAAAAAGTGGTACAAAACATTCAATTATGCTCATTTCACTGTAGGTAAACACAATAAAAACGAAACAAAAATTCGTATTGGTAAATTTAAATAATTTCAGAACCATGGTAATAATGTATTAAATAATAATATGAATTATACATACTATTTTATTTTATTTTATACGGTAAGACAATTGTCTTACCGTATTACACTTGAGTTTTGTATTTTTTCTGAATAAATTTGTGTTTTCTACAACTCAAACTTCTTGCCTAAAAGCAATTTAACGAGAAGAATTGTCAACTAACAAAAACACCTCAGCTTCGCTGTTGCGTTTTTGTTAGTTGACAGTTCTTCTTGTTAAATTGCTAGGCTACAAATTTTCGTTAGACAAACCCAAATTAATTCGAAAAAATACAAACCCCTCGTGTAATAATAAGTGAAAAATTTAGAATATACACTGAAAAAAAAATACGGTAATTTTTACGGAAATTTCTAGTAAAAGATTACGGAGCTCTATGGTAATGCGGGCATAAGTGACAGGCAAAGGAGAAAGTACGATGAGTATAGTAAAAATTACACTGTAACTCCGTAAAAATTTCGGCGCTGTACAGGAAAAATTCTACTCTCTTACCGTATTATTTATAAGGTTTTTTCTTTTTATTTATTAATAAATAATTGAATTAAAATAGTTTAAAAAGATATTGATAGAAGGGTAAGGATTAAAATCAAATTATTATTATTGAAAAAATGTTCTGTGATTTTTTATTATTTGTAGAAAAACATGTTTCAATAAACATCAATACATATAAAAATCTTAATTGTTATATCTTAATTATTAGTTCTTTATCAATAATAAAATAATGCGATTTTCATGAAACACAAATAACAATTCTTTGTTTTAAATGTAAAGTCCATTAAATAGTTTATTATAACAAAAAACAGAAAAAAATGATAACACTCATGGTACACATCACATACAAGACACACACAACAATAAGTTAGTTGTCTGCTTGTAATAGAAGCCGTATTCAAAATGACCTTCGTTTGGTGCGGACAGTTACGCGTGCCAGAGCAGTGAGGTATGTCCTTGCCCATGGTGAGCGTTACGTTGGTGCGATGCTTGTGTGAGAGAGATGCTGAAAGACAGGTTTCAATTTAACAAAAATTAAGTAAATTTTCCTGGTATTCACTTGAAATTTTACTAGCCCATTGAATTTTACGGAGCAGTATAGGAAAAATTCTTAAGCTGTACAGGAAAAATTTTCAAATGGATCGTAAAAAATAATGTTTGAAAGGCATTTTTTATATTTTTGCTTGATAATTTCCTACCGACTGGTCACTTGAGCCTGATTTACCGGAGGCAGCTCCGTAATTTTTACTGTAATTTTTTCTCAGTGTATATAAATGATCAATGGTGTACATCAATAGGTTTGTATTTCATATTAAGGTAGAAAATTAAAATCGATAAAAAATATTTTTCTTTGTTTGAAGCATTAGGTATAAATTGCGGTAAAAAAAGATGCTTCTGAAAACCTATATACTATATAGATTCTGAAATAAATAAAGCTTATTGAAACTTAAATTATTCGAACGCACATTATACCAACTTGGACATTTAGTTTTTTTCTCTAAAATCCTTTGTTATTTATAACATCTCTATATGGATATTAACAGGCCACATTTATATGTACTCACGTGTTGGTTAAACACACTAAAATAGATAGCTTTCTGACAGTATAAATTATTATAGTGTTTAAACGAGGAGAGAGAAATTAGTGGGTATAAATTTTAGAGAATTACCTCAAATAGTTTGAATTTCTATATCTAACTATACTTACGTGATAGTAGTTTTCTAAATATAAGCTCAGCCCTACGAAAAATTGACGAAAATACAAAAAATAAATTATATTTTACTTGCATATATGCAGACGAACATAATAACATATCTTGTCGTTTTATTTTAATAAGTAAAAGTAACTAGCGGTAATATAAGTAAGGTTAGTTAGTTATGAAATAAAGCCGGCAGCCTATTGTATTTAACGTGTAATCCCTGTAGATGTTGTCTGGCAATCTTATAACGTTTAAATATCCTGCAAAAAGCTTTTTCATCGTACGTAAATACTGAGGGATCATCTTCTGCCACGTCTTTATACGTTGATATAAAACGTTTACGAAGGATTATTTTTGTAAGGTACGTTAATAATTAAACAGTATGACTCTGCTTTTGTTTCAAAATAAATAATTTCCTATGATCCTATTACTTGTTTATTTTTAGATATCAAAAATAACGCAACAACATTCGGTTAGAAAATATTTATCAGCGATTGAGGAAAAAATAAATTAAAATGGTTCTTAGTAAAATTATAGACGCGGATTAGTCGCTGCGATGCTTAGCTATACCTACGTTTAAACGCTGATAAATAATAAATTGTGTCCATTTGAAACACAGACAGTTCTCAGTAATTGATCGATTTTCTTCTTTCCTTATAGCTTATTAGTATACCTTTTATTCGAGCAAAAAATTCAAAAACAAATCTTACAATTAGTTAACAACTAGCAGTCACAATAGTAATCACAACCAGCAAATTGTTAAGTAATCACAAAAACCAAGATGCGAAGCTGACTAATTTAAAGGAAATTATTTATCCTGCAGTTTGTCTTTGATAGGATTATTTCTTATTTTGTATCTGGCAGATATTGTAGACGACCTCTTCTTGAATTTGCTCTTTTCTCCAACGAATATAAAAGTTAGGTACGTTAAATATATTTGAGTGTTTTTATTTTATTTTATATTGTATATTGTCCCCCTGGGGTCTATACAGGTCCTCAAGCAATAAACTTCACACTCGGGATCAGTAATCAATATTTTACTCTCTTGGTCTTGGTCTTGGTTTAACAAAAATAAAAAATTATTAACTATATATAGCAATTTGGGCAATGTTGAAAACAGAAAAATATATTTAATTATTATTTTGTTGTTTGAATTTCATTTCAAAGCCCCGCAAATCAACTTTGAACCAGGCCTCGCTTTTGTAAAACTCTGTGTTTCATTTTTTTTTAGTTTAAAAACTGAAAACTAAAATTGTATTTTCTTATTTTAAACAAGAATTGCGGTTTCTAGGGCGTCTGCAAATCGGATAGTTACTTCGTAGGAATCTAATTAATGACCGAATTATTTAGTGTTTAGTATTTAAACTCGCAGATCAATAGCATACCATCCATATGAAATTTACATGTTTCGTAGAAAAATATTTATACATTTAGAAAATCATCGTAGTTTTATTTCACAAAATAAGACTGTCCTCAAAGTGTTAAACTGATCTTTTTATAGGGGTGACTTTTACAGTGGTTTCCAGCACTGAACAACCATATATAGGGAAAACCTGTACAAAATCGTATACCAGGGTAAAACAGTATAGTAGGTCTATTTTTGCTATTAATTAAAATTTCCAAAACGCAAGCCGCTCAACAGCGTCCACCAATGAGAGCTATTTGTCAACAAACACTTGCAGCGGTAAGCACGAACGTTTTCAAAATATTTCATTTTAGTGTTTTTAATAGACTTGATCTTATTTTTGTGAAAATTCAAGGAAAAATAGTTAAGTTTATGTGTACTACAAGTTAGTCTCCAATCAGTTATGTTAAAATGTGTGTATTTACTCGTAATTTACAATATTTGTTTCGGCAAAATCGATTTGCATAGGTGGTAGTGAATTATCTTTTTGCACATAAGTCTCCGGGTCAAAACAGTACGGGGTAAAACCGGCCTATATATGATTTTGACTTGGTCGTATGAATATGAACTAAACTGAATTTTTATTATTAGTTGCAAAAAAGATGCCACGTAATCATAATATTACTATTTCTAGTAAAAAAAGGGGATTGGAATAACATGAGAAAAGCCGTTGAAGCTGTTTTTCTCCGAAAAACTGCTCGAACATGTCAAGTCAACAAAAACCAACATTATACAAGACTGAGTCAACAAATTCAAAGAAAAAAATTATTTGGGTTCTTCAACACGCAAAGGCTAAACATGAATTAAACCGATTTTTCGGTGTTGAGTATAGTATACGGTTTTCTCCATGTATCGGGGTAAAACCGTAATAAATAATGGTTTGAATTTTTTGTGTTATTTTTGTTTAATATTGGGATTATCCGAAATATGTTGATTTGACTATGTTCCTTAGGAAACTGACTAATTATAGACGTTGGTTTCATACATTTACCATTTGACGAGTGTCGTGAAATATTATACCATTATAAGGAACTGGTTATTTAGAGAATTCCCGAATATCTAATTTAGAAATATTTTAACCCATAATCATGATAATTTTACGCGAGTTTAATATACCTGGGTAATACACATAATTTACCTCTCCATTTAACATAAATCGCTATAAAATAATTAATTTTTTACATTTTCACAAATCCATGGTAATTTAACATAAATAGTTCAACAACAGTAGAATATATAAAATGTAATTGGCATCTTAAGCGGGTTCTACACGATGCTACGAACGTTCCTTCCAACGTTCGATCGAACGTTTGAGGCAATTAAGTTCGATAGTTGGTGCGACGAATGTATCTGCTACACGGTGAATCGAATGTTTGATCCACAAAATAACACAGAACGAGCGGTAATATTTCTATGCTACTGAAATCAGTGTAACGGTAAAGGATAAAAGATATCCCACCACTACGTTATATATGTGCACGCGGAGTTGTGTGTGGTAGTGCGCTAAATGGTTATGTGTATGCGTGTCTTGTATACGCATATGTTAAAAAAATATATAATATGTATACGCTACGTAGATGTACGTATACACGGTAACACAACACCAACAATATGACAACAATTGAAACACACCCATTGGTAGCTTGTAAGTCAATGACAACATAGTTCTGTAAAATGCACATACTTTCACATAAGTGATTGCAGAAAAGAGACAGTTATATTCGTTCTATTTGTTCTGTGGTTTGATCCAATACGAATGATGATGTGTTGGTACTCAGTGGACGACGCTGTTATCTGTCTGATGTTATCTCTAATGTTATACACTGATGTTGTCTCTCTTCACATGAACGAGTCGTGCAGCTGCTGAGTCGAACCAACCAACGCAACCAACATTGACCTTCAAACGTTCGAAGCATCCCTTTGACTCGGTGCAAGAATACCGATATCGAGCGGGACATGGCCAAATGCGAATATTTGACGCTAGACATTGGACACTCGTAGGTTCGAACAACGGCCACACGATGCGATGAACCATCGAACGTCCAATGTTGGAAGGTGTTCGTAGCATCGTGTAAAACCGTCTTTAATATAGTGTCTTACAGAATACCAAATTTTTAACATTCTGTTAAAAACAATTTTACAGAGCTCTGTACTGCAAAATAAGTCTATAATAATGTAGTTACAGAATCGACTCATAAATTTGATATGCATAAACACGAATGTAGAGTTATCAATATGTTTATAGTTGTATAATATGTTTCTATAGATTGTTAACAGTCTGGCTTGGTCAGTCATGATTGAATTTAACTGCGTTACGATCACAATAAACGTAATAATTGGTCATGTTAAAATTAATTAATTCACATGAGCGAGATACAATTGTACCATTATGATGACATACACATATAACAATACAGAATACCGGTGAATTGCAAAAGTTACATGTTAATTAACAAGCAATGGCGCCGTTTTTTTTTTTATTTTTTTTTTTTTATTTTTTAATTAGACAATTATCTTTAAACAAACTGGTTCAATCCTGATGGACCTCTTCACAATATAGAATGGAACATCACAATGATAATATGTAAGAAATTGAACAAACTAAAAAAGTTTTAAAAACGCACGACGAAATGGCTCTAAAAGTTTCAAATAAAAATTCGTAAAATTCCACATTTCTCATTTTATTATAATTTAAAATAAGTTAATTTTCAGTCGTCGTATGTCATATGTGACATATCTTGCCGTCTATTTTATAGTGTAATGTCATATACGACGAATTAAACGTAATTCGTCATGGGTTTTCAAAACTTTTTAGAGCTTTTGTCGTGGGGCTTTGATTTTTTTTTATCGATTTGAATCGCAGAATATCCTGGAGAAGATTGGTCACATTTTCAATAAAATTGGTTAAAAACTATTCTGCTATTACCAGCTTTTAAAGTTGATTTTTTTAAGATTTTTTATAATTTTATTTCAATCCTGGAAATCCAGGAATATTCTGGAA
Organism: Brachynemurus nebulosus; assembly: GCA_035578155.1. Classification (NCBI taxonomy): domain Eukaryota; kingdom Metazoa; phylum Arthropoda; class Insecta; order Neuroptera; family Myrmeleontidae; genus Brachynemurus; species Brachynemurus nebulosus. Next base: position 26,868,953 of record JAPWDM010000004.1, on the reverse strand, counting down.
ACTGCTGAACCAATTATACAAAGCCCCAATTATAATTTCCATTTTTCGGGATGCATGAGTTAATTTTTGAGGAATTTATGAGGAACAATGTCGCTATAAACTTAAATTTCTAAGGATTATATTTTATAAAATTTTTCGAACTATCGTGTGACGCCATTATGAAACTGTGATGCAAATCAAAGTATGTATGCTACAACTTCCGTCACGTTACATAAAAAAATCATAATTTTCAGTTCTAACAAGGAAGATAAAGGTCTTCTCTTGTCGATATAACTTATGTGACTAATAAAAAGAGGAAAAAAATCGAAAAAATTCGAAAAAGTTAAAAATGGCGGTAATTTAAAACTACTAACCAGAGTGTGTTAAAAGTTTGCCCCTTTTAGGTATACTCTACATATACAGAATTATTTTCAGACTGGTTTCATTTCTGTAGTCCCATTAACTCTGAAGATATTCATTGATTTAGATGCCAATACGCGTACTTACAGACGTACATATACGTACACGGAGAGAAAAATCATAATTTTTGTAGATAAAATTTCAGAAAAATTACCATGCTCTCTTATAATGCGTGCGCGATCGAGGACCAAAGTAAAAAATATTTTACGATCATGTAAATATTATTAAATTGAAACGTAAAAAGTATTAGTCATGGCTTCATAAAAATTGTTGTGCTAGCATGGTAAAATTTAATGTGCTAACACAACTTCTATCACACTCTTATGCATATATGTTATAGTTTAATTCTTGTTGTCGTACTCATTCATTTGCGCACCTGACCCGCAACCTTATGTTGCTTGGGCTGTACGCACTGAGGAACAATCGATCTTTTCCGACCTTTGATTCTTTATGATGCATACAAAATGATTGGCAACAATATATTCTAATACTGAATATAGTGAAGTAACAAAATGATGAATTAAACGGTGACCGTCCTGTAAGATATTCTAATGAATACGGTTTGCACACGACATCACACCAGCAGTGAACAGCCTGGCTATGCTACTTGCCACACCAGCCTGGCTATGTGATCTTCATGTGTGATTGTGTTGATACCTTCTGCAGCCTGCCTCGCTATGTGACAGCGTTAATACCTTCTCATTCATCGTTTCAACATTCTATCCTTTAAATTTTCTATGATTAATTATAATTTTTATATTTTTACCGTACAAAATTGAATATGTTCGCCTTTTACACGTCGATTGTAGTGCTGAGCACAGTAATTTTTCTATGAATTTTCTCTCCGTGTATATAATATATTAAGGTTCTAAAAATCTACATCCGAATTTTTTGTTCCCTTGTAGGCTTCAAAAAATCAAGATTTGGTGGAAACTGCATATTATGTTCAACTTGGTATGATTATCATATTTTCCCTTCTTATAGCTTGACTATACAGCTTATATGGACGGACGAGTAATAGAAAAAAAATATATAGGTATTAAAAATTCTTTGTAAAATAATTTTCAATTTTTATAGACTCTGTCCGCTTTGACTCGTCGCTATCTCTTAATCAAAATTATAATGTTTATATTATTCCATTACATACAGTAATTTAGACGTAGTAGAAGACCGTTTGATTTTATCAAAATAAAAATAGCTACTTTTTTTTAAATAAAAAGAAAACAAATTATGAAAGGTTTATAAAGAAAAAAAATAGAAAAGAATAAAAGCTCCATTGAAACACAACCGGCATAACGGTTCACTACATTCTCGCTATGAGCTCTTGCTCTTCTCGGTTGTTAATTGCATTATTTTAACAGCATTTGCTTCTTAAAGCATTATTAAAATGGTTTTGTTGTTATCTTTTATAAAAGTATTAGAAATATGAAATAAAATAAGTGGTATCGTTAAAATTGCAAACGTTACTTACAATATCATTTTCATTTACTTGCTCTTTATAAACGCGATATGAATACACTGCCGTGTATAAATTTCCAGATTAAACAGATTAGCAAATCTGTTTGATTATATCACATTTTTTATTTTTTATTTTATTTATTTTTTTTTTTTTTTTAGTTCTTATTTAAGTTATATAATATGTATTTGATTTGTATAGCAATCAACAATAAAATGTTTTATCATCAATATATAAACTTTTTCGATTAAATTTTGAAAAATTTAGCGCCAATTCGCTTCAGTGTGCCCAACATACAAGCTGTTGAGTTTAGAACACGTATTTGACCCAATAACTAGAGTTTCCCCGGAGCCTCCATAAAATTAATAACGCATCTCTCAAAACAAGAATAGAATAGAAAAAATAAGTTTTTTTGGGCTCATCAACTCTAATATTTTATAGGAATATTTTGAAAATTTTCCTTATCGTTTTACCAGGAGCTTTGCCAACAGTACTTAAGGGCCAGTACATGAGAAGTGCGCACAGGCCTCCACAGAGGTAAATCTGTTATGCTAATCTTATGTTTAAAGAGTACTTTGCATGTCATGCTTACATACTTTAGGTATATACTAAGAGGAAAGTACTGAAAAGGTAGGTATTTGTCTATTGGGAACAGATAAAAGATGCCCCGAATGCAAGAAAGGGAAGCAAGGTTTCATAATTAAAAATAGCATAGAAAAGAGCGAAATTTCTTTAGAAATATGTTGCCTTCGTAATATAAAAGTGGGATACCTGGGAATTTGGTGGCTTCCACTTTTGGTATCATATAATAGATAATTTAATAACTTGAAAGACATTGCTTCAGATCAAAAGATCACCATTTAAATTAATGTATTATCAAAATTTAAATTCCAACCTTCTCAAACATTTCGCAAATGTCCGATTTTCATATTACAATGGCGATGTAGACCTGAAAGTCGCGGTGTAACTCTTCGAAATTCATTAAATGTCTATATATAATTGTGCCCGTCTTTATACTAATTTTCAATCTTGTGGAAAACACTAAAAGTTAATGATTTCATAAAGCAATAATATAGATATCAGTCGATTTCCGGAAATTATTCCTCATAAATAGGATTGTAGGTATCTCATTTTATATTAGTACTATATTATGATATCCTTGTGAATATGCAAGTACTCAAGTATATGGAAACTTTATTATAAACAGGAATACATTACTCTGATATGTAAGTTCAAAACCATTGAATTTCTAATAATGCAAGATCTGGAATCGTTTGAATTTAAATTAGTTAATTTAGTATGATATTTATATGTTTCGTTATTATTATAGGTATGAAAAAAAATATTCAGATAAATTTTTATAACAGAGGGAAGATATTATATCTTACGTGGCTTTTAATTTACAATAAAGATATGAATAAAATAATAATTCTGTACCTATATTTGAAAATTAACTTTTGAACTGATAGCGAATTTGATTTTAAAGTAAAAAAAAAAAAACAAACTAATTTTAAAGAAGTGAACAGAAATTATTTTAAATACAATGTTTTAATACTAGCAATTAATTATTTAATACTAAGTTCTAATAACACTAGCCGTATGTCCGATGGGATTTCCCATCGACAACATCCTTCTATTAGGTACTCACTTTCTGCTCACTCTTAAGGTTTTTCAAAAGCCTAAATTAATATCCACGATTCTAACTTCAAAAATGACGAACTTCCCATACGAACTTTCATTCCCTGTTTTAACTCCTTAGGGAATAAATTTCCAGAAACGTTTACACAACTGACTTTTGTTTATAAATAGAACGCCAATTTTCATAACTCCTGTGCTTATTTTCGTCTTTCTAAACCCAAGAGCTTAGGTTGTGCGTTGTCTGTCACTCAAAGATTTATTAAATCAGATATTATTTATTTTAATAGCCATAGTAACATATTTTTTTATTCCATTAACTTCAAAAATAACGAATTTACATACAAATTTTTATCCCCTATTAAACCCACTCAAGGGACGAATTTCCAAAAATCCTTTCTTAGTGCTCAGATACATTGTATAGGGAACTCCTATGCAAAATTTCATTCTTCTAAACCGAACGGTTTAGGCTGTGCGTTGTCAGTCATTCAGTCAGTCAGTCAGTGTTAGAAATTTATTAAGTAGATGTTTGGACAGTTAAAGAGCTCACTATTACTCACCTTAGCAATTACTGTTTTATTTTTTAAAATTTTAATGTCTTTGCTAAATTTATTTAAGTTACTAGCATAATTTTTATCTTGGATCTCTAAAAAATTTACTAAATATCCAGAAATGTATCTTAAATATTCCGTAGCCTCTTACATTGGACCGGTACAATTATGGTATTCAAAGCCGGTCCGATTAAAAGCGGATCCTGGTGTAAAGTTAACTTGCGGGGTCTTGAAACAAATTTCGTAAAATAATGTAACAATTTATTGCTTTTGTTACTTTTATATTGTATAAATCGGTACAGTTAGGTGTATCTATGACCTTATGGAACTATGGTTTTCCAACAAAATTACCGGTATAATATGTTTTCAGCATATATAAAACTCTTATATGAAAAATTTCAGTTGAAAATAAACTATTTGAACGAAATTCACGGTTGCTTGTTTATATTATAAAGTTATAACGAATAATGTATTAGGTACCTAATGAAAAAACGCATTTGTGATTTTTATTTCGCTTTCGTAAATCTTTTGGTACAGAACCACTGTAAACTTACTACTTTTGATATAGAATTGCTAAAACCTTACTATTTTTGGTACAGAACTGCAGTGATCTCGCTATTTTGATATAGAGATCTGATGGAAAAAAATTACTGAAGGGGTAAATGGATCCCAGTTAACGCTATGCCCGAAGTAATATTTTATTACATTTAGTCTTCAGAAGAATTTTTGTAGATGCAATGGTAATAGTTTATTTGATAAAGTTAATATAATTTTTAGAATAGTAATAAAAGGGTACGGTAGGGTAGTTCCATAAAAATTTTAGATTTTTAAAAAATGTTTTAGGGGTCGCTACCAAGATTTGAATTTTCAAAATAATCGAATTTTTTTCAAAATTTTTGTAAAATTTCATCAAGTTTGTGAGCACCAAAATGACATTGATTTTGAACTACATAATAAATTAGGACATTACATTAGCTTTTAATTACATATCACTCACTCATAGCTTATTAAATAGATGTTCCTAGAGCCTGGATGACACTCTAAAGCGCATGTCTGGGAACATCTATTTAATGAGCTATGAATAAATGATAATATATGTCATTAAGAGTTAATGTATTGTCCTAATTTATTATTTAATTCATATTCAATGTCACCTTGGTGCTCACAAACTTGATGAAATTTTATAGAAATTTTGAAAAATCTTCGATTATTTTGAAAATTCAAAACTTAGTAGCGACCCCTAAAACATTTTTTAAAAATCTAAAATTTTTATGGAAGTCTTTTTTCATATTGTGGAACAAAATGAACGGGTGCCCCCAGAAATTTTTAAATATTAGTTTTTTAAGGACCACCCTAGGGTACAGAGTTCAAGAAAATTACATATTTTTATATAAATAATGTAATTCACATCTGTAAAATTGTGATTCTGGAACGGAAAACTCGATAACGAATTCTGATTTCATTAAGTAAATCAATATCGTCTCTCAAAGGTCACATTTAAGTTTTTGATTTTGCAGAATCAGTCAACGACGTGGCGCCTTCAGAAACGCGGGGTCTAGTGCGGTACACCCTTTGCACCACTCTCGAGACAACCCTGATGTTATTCCATGTCGGCACAAATTAGACAAATAAAACTGTTTTCGTTTACAATTTAACCAATTAACATAACCTCAGACAGAACAAGAAATTTATTTATACTAAAAGTATGTAAATAAAAGTACTTTTGAAGAACACAATGAAAAGTAATTGAGTACATATTAGTAATGGTGAAAAATTCCTCACGAAGAACATAGAAAAATAAAATCTGAATACCAAAAAAGTTTTCATTTATTTCAGCACATTGCGGGGTTACGTCATTTTCAAATTTCTGTAATGTTGGTTACGTTGGCAGCACTTTACACCAGTGTTACCATCACGAAAATACATTCAAATTTGGTAAATACTGAGACGCTACAATTAAAACGCCGGTGTGCAACTCTGCACCCTCACACGTTCATTGAACTGCGTCACGCAGTAAACGCAGGACAGAACAGAGCAAAGCAGGGCAGGGCAGGAAAGCACGAGAAATAAACTGTGTGGCCGGGCGCACATTGAGATGCAGTTAACGCAGGCAGCGCAGCGCAGTTTCTGTGACTCTTCTTGCAGAACGAGACAGCACGAATTTAAAAGCAGAGCAGAGCAGAGCAGCACTGTTTTTCTTCAATTTATTCAATTCTTTTCATTTCGGCGAAATAAAACCAAGTAAAACTCGACAACGTGTTACAATGTCGCGCAGCACCGCGCAGTTTTTGTGTCACGTTCACGAGTGCTACATCGGTGTCGTGCGACGCAGTGCTGCTCTGCTTTGCTCTGCGTTTCAATTCGTGCTATCCCAATCTACAACACGAGTCACAGAAACTATGCTGCCCAACCTGCGTTAACTGCGTCTTAATGTGCGTACAAAATTGTATTTATTTTATTATTATTGCTACTGTTTTTACACGTATATATGAGAAAGGGTAACACAGAAGTGCGGAGAGGGACGAGTGATAGAAACAATTTTAACATTATTGTTATACGAAATGAAACATTGTATACATACATAAGTACATGCATAACACTTGCTTGCTTACTCCAAATAACTGGACGAATACGACAGAGTTTGTTGAATGACAAAGTTGCCGGCCCGATCCGGTCGGTTGGTATATAGATTTGTTGATTCGTTACATATTCAAAGGCCAGTTGGCTAACCATACATGCAGGCTCCATTATTTACTTTTGTGGTTATTCGGACACAGGCTCTTTTGTATAAAACATTCAATCTCAAACACATTATAATATATATTGTAGACGTATATGGTATATGGTAATATACACAACAGTGTTATATTATAATGTTTACTACAAAACTTCCACTAGAGTTTTATTTAATTTTTCATAGAAAAACATATAAAATAATTTATATGCTAGCATATCAGAATCTATGTATAAGGAAAAACTATAGGATGGTTAAAAATCGCTAACACTTTAACCAATTTTTGAGCCATATTTGTTACTACTACTAAAATGTATTAAGGAGTCTCCACATTCTCGCCGAGGTTGAACGAGGTTCCTCGTCGAGTTCCTAGCTGAGATTGGCTCAACCATACGAATAGCATTAAAACACCAACCGCGAGACACAACGAAATGACCCTCTACATTCTCGTTTCGTCCAACCTCGGCGAGAATGTGGAGACTCCTTTAGGCTAATAGAAAAGTAAAATAGAAAATTTTATTTAACCTGTTAACTGGGTATGACGAAATATTTCGTCATACATAAAAGCCTACTGCAATGGGCATGACGACATTTTTCATCATGGAAATTAACACTTTCAGTCCCATGGATTCTGGTGTCCTGACTGCTGTGTTGCCTTGTGTATGCCACACTGTTTCAAGCAATATCATACTGCGAAATAATTATTATAATTTGTTCAATTAATTCCTTGTACATTGAATACATTTGAATTATATTTTAAATATAAAATATTTTATCAAAATAAATAAAAACCATAAGTTAAAAACAATATTCTTTTATTATTTGAGGTGTGATATTACTTATCGCTGCGAACAAAAAGTCCTCATTCTGAAACGAGTTGAGCAATAGCTAATTCCCCGGTTAACAGGTTAATCTTTCTACACTATCATTATTCGTACTGAACAAAAATACTACGGTCAGAACAATTTTCGCTACAAGTCTGCACAAAAGTCTGAAGTAATTTGATTGATTGATATACAGTAATTTCTGGTATACCACAAAAGTGTCCTAAGAAGAAGAAGGATTACCGCTACTTTTACATGATTAACGAAATTTATGGTAATTTAGGGATGTTATGGATATGAACTTTCGGATACGGATATGGATACGGATATTTAAAAACATTTTTTTCGGTTTCGGTTTCGGTTACGGATATGTAATAATATCGGATAATGTTTCGGATACGGTTAAGGTTACGGATAATTGTTTTTAGTGAAAATTTTTTCAGAAGAAAGGGGAAAATTTTACCCCCAAAAGTGAACGCTAAACACAAATCAATGAAAATCTATCAAGAGAAATACATGGAGCAAGAACTTGTATCAATTTAACCTCAGTTTTCCAACGACAGTTGTCTGTTATTATCCGAAACAAATCCGAAACTTTTATTTTCGGATACGGTTTCGGTTTCGGATACGTAATTATTTCGGATATCCGGTAGATTCGGTTACGGTTACGGATATCCATAACAGCCCTACTAATTACTAATAGGTATTATAATATATGGCTTACACCCGTATGTCCTACGTACGTAACACATTTTGTAGCAAGAACCTTCTTCATCAGCGATTTCATTTACCGTTTCTTCTTCATAAAAAAATAAATTGCAAATAATAAGCCAACACGTATTATTTGACGTTTTAAGATACTTTGTTTATTAGATACATATAATCGATTAGGGATGTTATGGATATGAAATTTCGGATATGAATACGGATGCGGATTTTTAAAAACATTTTTTATCGGTTTCGGTTACGGATATGTAAAAAATATCGGATAATATTTCGGATACGGTTACGGTTACGAACAACTGCTTTCAGTAAGCATATTTCTTAGAAAAAAAGGGGAAAGCTTTAACCCAAAAAGTGAATGTCAAAAACAAATCAACGGAAATCTGTCAAGAGAAATACATTTAGCAAAAATTTGCTTCGATTTAAACTCAATTTTGCAACAGCAGTTGCCTGTTATTATCCGCAACAAATCCGAAACTTTTATTTTCAGATACGGCTTCGGATATATTTCGGATATCCGATAGTTTCGGTTACGGTTACGGATATCCATAACATCCCTATAATCGATTAACTCTAAAAAAAATGTATAATTTCCAGCAAACTTTTCAAAATTAACTACTTAATCTATAATATTTTACTCCAAATGTTGTAAATACCAATTTGTTCAAAAACAGTGAAAATTAACCGATAAGGGTTAAAGAAAATGTAACTCGAGTGCAAACAAAAGATAACCCGTACTTTACATTATATGTATATTTATTTACTCTGGCGTATGTCACTATGTACGATATTATATCTGTCTGTACACTTCACATATATATGGCAACTGTATGCATATAAGTACAGGATGGTCCAGAATTATGTAGCGTAATTGCTAGAGCTGATAGTACTTTCAAAAATAATGGTACCTTTTCATCAACACTTTTTTCGAAAACTCAGTAATAAGGGAGATACGTCCCTGTAAAAGGGTGAATATCTAAATATTTTCCCAACGCTTTTGAATAAGGAATTGACATTTTAGGGGTACGTATCTTGGATTAGGAGGATTAAATTTATATTAACATTTATTCTGCCACTTATGATTAAGCGATGTTTTTAGGTAATAAGTGTGAGTTATCACGTCTTTTCTTTTGTAATTTGCAGTTTGTTTAGACAAATTTCTTAATAATATGATTCCTCAACCAATTCCACGCAAAAAAGGTATACTTGTTACATTTCGATAAATAATGCCGTTTTCGAGTAATTTAAAGTAGAAATATCTTTTTTCAAATTATACCCTAGTCATAAGTGATGGAATAATTGGTACAATAAATTTAATTATCCCGATGTTCATACGCACCCCTAAAATATGAATCAATTGTTCTAAACTCACCTAAAAAATTAGTCAGTTTCGTACCACCCCTCTATATTTTACCCCTCTACTTTATCTCCCTGATTATTCAGTTTTGGAAAAAAGTGTAGATGGAATGGTACCATTATTTTTGAACGTACTATCTCAGCCCTAGTAATTACGGTACATAATTTTGGACCACCTTGTATGTATAAGTATACATATATCATGTAATTTATATAAAAAATTTATAGAAACTTTTTTCGAGAATGAATTAGTTTTTTAATTATTTTTAAATAATATATTTAGAGAAAAAGTAAAGCAACACCAAACTTTCACATGACCATCATTAAAATTTCATACACTTAATTACACATTTTTTATAAACAAATTGGAATTTTTTGTCAGTATAAATATTCAAAAAATTTGTAGTATCGTTTAATTTAGTGGACATAGGTATTTATGTGTACGTATGTGTAAATTAGTTCAAGGTAACCACCAAAATTTATTGTAATCGTTTGCAGTGCTGCAAGAGTGGATATTTGTATTTACAGAAAAAGCAACATCAATCAATAATCTATAATAAATTAACAATAATAGTTATTTATGTTACGAATCATAAAATGAGGTGTTTTTTTTTCTTCAGGAGTCGTAATAGTTATCCAACGAGACTTACTAAGTTGAACGGTTACGACAAGTAAGAATACAATTATTTTGCACGTGTTGCATACAGTGTTTTTTTCGAAAATCTGAACAGAATAAATTAATTAAGAGATGGATAGATAATTGCAAATCAATAAAAGTTTGAAAACTACAATAAAAAAAATTACTAACATATTTATTTCAAATAGTTCATGGAAAACTATGGCTTGGGCCTACTGTGTATATTACTGTGGAAACGAATTTTGTTAACTTGAAAATTACTATTTTGCAACATGTTGTGCAAAGTACCCAAAGTAGCTATCTAATTTTTGTCACGTGTGGAAATGAGCAGATTCATTATTAAGCTTCAGGTACCATCACAGGGTAATTGGCCGAAAAATAGTCAACTTTCATGATTTTTTTTTTCGGATAGATAGGATGGGGAAATGGGATTGAATTTTTTTTACGATTAATTCCACTATTTAACTATACAAAAGTATTTTTTTTATTCATTTTTATTTATTTTTATAATTATTACCTACAATTTTTTGAAAAAAGTGTCTTTAAAAAAGGGGAAAAATCGATGCCCACGATTGCGACCGCAGTTTTCATCCCAAAAAAAAATCAAATAGATTATAAATCTGTAGGTAAGCCGCTATGTTCCTATGGGAGCTTTTTTTTATAACGGAAAAATTTACGACATTGTATATTATAATATACAATCTCATGTAAGCTTACATGATTTTTTTGTAACTGAATCTGTAACAAAATAACCTTAAAATCTAAGAAAATTGTTTCATTTTTAAACGTTTAATAAAACTATATTCGTCAATAACTGAAAAAATTTATAATTTTTCGGTTTTGTTTAATAATAAGAACTACTCTTATTTTTTTATTATATATATTTTGGTAAATATATATTCTAATGTAACGAAAAGGGCCACTAGTTTTGTGTACGTATAACACAATTTTTGTGTTGAAATAAACAAAAAAAAGAGTATTTATAACATTCTTTTGCTTTACACAAAGATTGTGTTACTTTTTTGTTGTTCACAATAGTTTAACATTTTTATTCTGTTAAATCTAAATTTGTGTTAATATTTTCATTTAATACAAACACTAAATATTACAATAACGTAGGGTTGTGTTACTTATTTAACACAAAAATTTTAACCACTAGTTTTTTTTTTTGTTTTTTACGCAGAACACAAATTTTTTTACTGTGCAATAAAGAAAACACTTTTGCATTTTATAAATCAGTCAATACCGCTAATAAACACAAATTGTTTACCAGTTAGGTTAAATTTGTTCGTTCAAAAAATAATATCTATAACTAATTTTAGTACTCCACGATATGAAAAGAAGAGTGAACGGCCTCAAAGTCTTAAAGGAGGAGAGTCTCAAAATTTTGATGTGATTGAAAACGTTAAGTAACCTTAACACAAAACCAAATACAAATCAGGTCTGTTTGTTTTGTGAGCCTGAAAACTATAAAATAAATTATTAAAATACACGAGCATAAACCTAATCTGGAAGTCTAGAAACCACTTGAAACACGGTTTTTTTTTTACACTTCAATTAAATTGCACAATGTCATAAAAGCACCTGCAAAATTTAAAATTTCCTCCATTACTTATAGAAGTTATTAGATGACCTTTAGATATTTACAAGAAAAAATGTACCTACCTTAGTGTAAACGGTCTGTTTTTACTAGATGTTTTAAAATTTTTATTAAAGTATTTTTATTAGATAAAAACAAATAATTACTTAATAAAAACTGTATGCAACTATATTAACGACCGTATAATTTACAAATGGAAATAAAATTAGAAATAAAAACAAATCAAAAAAAAACAATACCACCAACGAGCGAACGAACAATCCAGGGAACAATCGGGGGAGACATATATAACATAATTAAAATACATTTAACTTTTACAAACATTTAATAAAGTAATGTTAATTACATCTGCAGCTTGATCATATTTTATTTAAATATATCTTCTTAAAACTAAATTATAAAATAAAAAAAAAAATAATATTGCTTTTTTTCTATTCATAAAACAATTTTTTTTTTTTTGTAAACATTTTAACAACTAACCGTTCTTTCATTATGAATACATATTTTCATTTTAAACGTGTAAATTAATTATGCACTTTTATTGCACTTTTGTGAATTTAAATTTTAAATGTTTCGTTAGAGAATATACCACCAACACCAGAGCTATATATACCTAGGTGTACACATATCGAATAAAGTAGTCAGACAATGTATATAGTACAATAGATACATTCCGTCTGTCTACGTTTACACTTTAAAATGTGTAAGGAAAATTAATATATAGGGTGCCCCGCAATAAATAAAAATGTATTAAAAAGATTACCGTAAAACTGTCTAGACCCGAACCCTTTTTTACATTTTTTGGTATAGTTTTATGTTTATACATGCTTCCTTCATATATATCACCAATAAAAGTATTACTATTAGAAAGAGCGTATATTATTTATTATATGTCTGACCCATTTGTTTCATTATAAGTAAAAATAAAAAAAATAAAAAATAATTAGTAAGTGTCCGGGTCTACATCCCAAATCCGTCTTGACCCGGACACTTACTTAAATAATGTAATAACATGAAAACTAACCTCTCCCGTCGGGTTTAGGACAGTGTTTTATATGTCTGATGGCTTTAAACCTGTCAAAGACTTCAAAATATTTTGTCGGAAGGGGGGAGGGGGTAATGCATAGCATGCCTCTCTATAAACATACGATATGACATCAGAAGGAGGCATAAACCGCGTAATTCTGGGGGGGAATATTAACGTATGGACAGTGGGAGTTACAACTGGTGCGAATCGCGGCCATTGTGTAATAAACTGATGTGTCCGGGTCTAAACGGATATACATGTATTTTTTTAAATATACATCGAATATAACTTCAAACATCATTAAATGATGCCCGATAAAATTCTTTACATATACATGCCAAAACTAAAACAATATAACAATTATGACGAAAATTACATGCCTAAGTTAGATACACATTTTATTTCTTTGAAAAACAGTAGGACAGTAATCCTGTAAAATGAGATAATAAATGTTGAAATCCGTAGTTTTTATTGGTACAGCTGTTTAGAGGATGTTTTTCTCTCTCTAATGACGTCAAGAACAAATGTTTATTGTAGCAGGTTAATGTAGAAACTACTTACTTTGAAGATTGGTGCAAAGTGTCCGGGTCTAGACGCCCTGTTCGAGTCTAGACGGTTTTACGGTACTATTGTTTTATTCGATTACCAGGTATTAATAAAAGGTCGTTCTAAGTAACCAGAATTTATATGTAATGAATTGATTTGGATTGTACAATGTAACTCAGTTGATTTATTTCAAATCATTGAACGTAGGTATTAGGTTTGTATTGTATATAATAATTTAGATTTCGTAAAACTTTTTTTCAGTTATAGTTTGTAAGTTTATACAATTAAGTTTAGAAAATAAGTTTTTAATTACCATATATAACGGTCACAATCCTCCTCACAATTGAAAATAGTTGTAAATCTCTTTTTTTAACTCTAACAGAAAACTGAAGAACATTGAAATAATTAGCAAATATTTTAAGATAAATTTCTTGTTGTAATAGACACAACTTCAAAAAATACAAGACAGCAAATCAGTACACTCTTTAGCACGCCCAAAGAGAAAGGGGTTTATTCTCGGGGCTCACCATTTCTCTCCACGGCCCTGCTTTTCAGGTAAAAAAAAATTATATGCATTTTTGGTAACCGTATCATAATAAAATGTAATTGTACTATGCATAAACAAAGTACAGAAATAATAAAGTGGGTAGAATATTCAAACACTATTCTTAACTAAATTGAATACGAACAAATATTTTAAAATTGGTTTAAGCCGACTGAATTTTCAAACAAGCTAAGAGGTAAATAATGGTAAGTTACTTTTTGCGATGGGTTAATATATATATATATATATATATATATATATATATATATATATATATATATATATATATATATATATATATATATAAGGAAGTAGCTTATATGCTGACCCAAGTAATAAGTTATCATCACACCAAATTTCATAAAAATTCGTTCGATAATCTGTGCGTAATGTGTGCACATGCTCAAAATGGTTTTCTATTTTCCCATGTAATAAGATATCATCACACCAAACTTCATTAAAATCCGTTCAGTTGTATTTGCATGATGCGTGAACAGACAGACAGACAAAAATTCTAAAAATGGCGGTTTTTATATCTACATCGATAACTACTTACAGAACCAGTACAATTTTCAAAAAATATTCCATTTACAGAAATGGTCTCGTTACAGTTTTATTATATATCCTGTAGATTAACATTAATTAAGGTATGATGCGATATTCTTTGCATACATAAAATACTTTTTCTAGTATATATGTATTTCGAGTATATACTACATGGTATAAACCATGTATTTATATATGTATAATAACAACCGCGTGTTAGCAGTTGATCAGCAAGAAAAATTTAAAAATTCTGAATAGCAGCAGATAGGTATGAATAAAGGAAAACGAATACAACGATTCAGATAAATTCATTTTTGTCTAGCTGATTTAATATCAAAAATCAAATTTAGATTTTAAAAATTAAATACCTACAAAATTTGTAAAATTACAAATACTATAATTTGTAAATGTATGTAATTAATAAAAATAATAATGACTTTTTATATTTTTTAAAATTTTAATGGATGTACCTACTCGTATAAGAACTTTAAGAAAAGTGTTTGATTATTCATTTGTTTTTGTTTTATTTACTCTAAAATTTTATTACCTTTACTGCCAACTCGTATTCGTTAAAATATAGATACATGTTTATTCGATGTTATACGGGGTGTCAGAGAAATAAGTATCATCTTTTGGAGGGGTGACTCATAGCACCCTGTAGAGACAAAAACCGCAGGAATTTTTTCGGAATTAAGAGTCGCGTTACCCCTTAAGAGGATAAGAGTTATTTCTCTTACACCCTGTACATATATATATATATATATATATATATATATATATATATATATATATATATATATATATATATATATATATACTATATATACTCTTATCCTTTTGAGGGGTGACGCGACTGTTAATTCCGAAAAAATTCCTGCGGTTTTAGAGTCTACAGGGTGCTATGAGTCACCCATCAAAAGGATCATACTTATTTCACTGACACCCGGTATACCTCTACTGTATTGTATTCATAAGCTCATTCAATCTTTGTTTTTGCCTTTGTATTATTAATTGGGTACTAAAAAATGATATGACTGAAATTTATATTATAAGCATTAGACCAATACATACAACAAATAGTATAATATTATCAACTAATGCAATCACCATCAGTAACAATAAACTACTTTAAATACACTGTAAAAAAAAAAACTGTTTACACTGTTTCGGAAGTTTGGGATAAGGATCAAGCTAATAGTATAATAATACGTAGCGAAAGTTTTAAGATTCATATTACACTTGAGCGAAAAAGTAACATAATGCAATGGCGAGTGTGTAATTTGGTGAGTGAAAAATATGCCTTAGTTAGGAACTATATTTATCTACGATTAACATGAAATTCACGTAAAATAATATAAATTATGTGCGATTTGTTGAAATTATCTGGAATTTGTTTTACAACAAATGACAGCTTCAGTTGTTAGATGTAATACTTTACGACAGAATTCGGTAAGTTGCTTTTACTGATCAACAAATTTTCAAATTTTTAGTAAATGATAATATTAGTTAATTTTTATAATTGTTCAAACTGTACTGTCAATTTTAATATAAATAAATAATTACAACAATTTTCAAACTGATTTTGCAATAATTTTGAAAAAGAGAATAGTTCTTCTTAAACAGGTTTTATTTTTTTATTTTATAAATTTTATATATCTGATTAATCTGACTATATTATAATAATTACCTATGTTATCGAGATATGTGTGATTGTATGAACACAGAGAAAAATAAGGCAAATAATGCGCTTTTTAACCAAAATTTTAACTTTAAAATTTATGGTTATCTATAATTAAATTATGATTCCTTGTGGAAACTGGGTACATTATTTAAGATAGAAATACATAAAAAAAAATTGGGGCCGGGTGGGGGAGCTGGGAACGTTAAGAAAATTTTTGTCATTTTTCTATTCAGTTAAATGACAAAATATATAACACTCAACAAACAATGGAAGCGCTGTGTAGAAAGTTTTTAACATTATTCACAGCGCTCCCATGATTTAAAATATTTTATATGATTTTTCCTAAAAGTTTCATTTTACAAAATTTTTGCCAATATGGTCGAAAAACATCTAATTTATACCTAATTCTCCATACTTTAAATTACCCAAAACGCTTTTTATTTTACGTAAACCTAGGCGTCCCGTTTGTTTTTCATATTTCCTCGAAAACGGTATAAGAACTCCTAATTTTTTAGTAGCACACCTAATTTACATCTAAAATACACCTATTTTTTATCTACTACTTTTTGGGGATTTTTTGCGAATTTCTTTGGTGGAACGGCTAGCTTAATGGAGGTTCGGGAAGTAGGTACATGAAAATATACGATCGTGCAAAAAGTATTTTTGACAGTGTATCAATATCTAATATATCAAATTCTCGTGTCACAGTTTTAGTTACCATATTCGTCCGAAACGGCTCGACCGATTTTGATGAAATTTGATACGTATATACATATATATATATATATATATATATATATATATATATATATATATATATATATATATATATATATATATACTCAGTAGGTCTGAGAATAGCTTGTTATCTATTTTTTATACCCCTAAGTGATAATGGTGCTCCACCCCAAATATTATTTTAATTTTTTTTATTTTTTTATGATGTGGCATAAAAAAATTCATACAACCCTAAATTTTCATCCTTCTATTATCAATCCCTATTTTTTAATAGTGATATTAGTAATTAGGGATGTGAGCGGAGCGAAGCATTACATGAAATTAACCTTTTATAGAATTTTAAACTCTTTAGCGAGCGAAGAGAAGCACTTTATTATCACGCCTATTCTCAAGCCCTTATGATTTAAAATTGGCTAAACTATTTTCAGCTTTATTAATAAATCGTATGGCGAGCGGAGCGAAGCATTACATGGAATTAACCTTTTATTGAATTTTGAACTGTTTAGCGAGCGAAGGGAAGCACTTTATCATCGCGCCTATTCTCAATCCCATATGATTTAAGATTGGCTAAACTATTTTCAGCTTTATTAGTATATATTGATTTGACTGTATCAAAATGATAAGAAAAAATTAATTCAATCAATTATAACTACTGAGCCACAGCAACGCGTGGCCGGGTCAGCTAGTTACATTATATTATTGTTTTCTATTTTTCTCTTAAGCAAATAGACGCTGTGATATAACAATTTTGTTGTGTTTGAAACGCAATTATTTTAAACAGAGTATCGTGTTCAGTAATACTATTAAATATTCATTATAGAATTTATCACGGAAGTATAGTATACCTATGCATGCACCATTATCGTAAAGTGAGTAAAAGAATCCGATACAATTATTACGGCGAATAGGTTAAAATAAGTAACGTACATTACCTATGTGTATAGGTATACTTGCAGACACCTAAGATTGTTATGGTAAAGAAAAAATAGACAACTCTCAATAAGACCCCGCGGTAGCATAAATATCCGTTCTCTCGTTTCTTCGTTGTTTTGTTTTCTCATATAATTTTATTAATATTTAAAATATATATTTTCTTTTCTTATATTTATTGTTGTTTCTAAGTGTTCACGATTGTTTTATTTAAGTTCAGCATTGTAACAGAAATAAATTTTTAATATCTTTATGGAAACATCAAAAGAAAATAATAATAAATATTGAACAAAAATATTACTGCTCATGTTTACTCTTAAAAACTGAATGGCATAGCGGAGCCGCTAGGAACAGAGTTTGATAATAATATCCATAGACTCGTTGATATAAACGAAAGTTTGATTAGAAAAAACCTAATGACAAGGCACACTGATACACATGTAATGACAAGACATATTGTTGCCATAACTCAATTAAAATGATTATTTTTCATAATCGTTCGTAAACCACTTTAAGAATTCTCTTTATAATACACCCGTTTTATTAACACAATGATTAAAAAAGTACATCTAAGTAGTGCAGGGATGGCGAATCTATGGCACGCGACAGAAAATTTTGGGCACAGCATTAAGGTTTAGTACCAAATCGAAATATAATACAAATTTCAGCATAAAATATATTTCTATCTAGAGTTAGTACCCGCAACCGAAAGTTATGTAGGTATTTTCATTCGATTTCGTAGCTTAATCGAGCAAGTGTCAATCTCACTCGATTTCTTTCTTTCTTTGTCTTGTGCGTACTTATGTTCGCGAATCATTATTTTCCGAAATGTATAATATTAAAAACTAATATAGAAATCGCTTGTTAGATGACTCAGATGACAAGATGTTCTTATGTTGCCTACCTTTCTCAGATATCGATGGCACATCATGGCCACAAAATAATTTTTTTATGTTGAAATAATAACACATAAATGGGAAAAGGTTTGCCATCCCTGATCTAATGATATTCAAGTAAATTCTTCTAACAACTAATTCTTTAAACAACTTGTCATTAACAGGCGCTATCTACTTCATTATTTTTATACCTTTTCTTTATACATATTACAGGTACCTACAATTTATTATGATATAGGTGGAAGATGAAAAAAATCGAGGTAAGCCAGGATTTAAAAGATAAGCGACTGTAGTCGTCTTCTTAGGGAAACTATAATGATGTGCAGCTACAATTGTGGAAAGATACTGAAAAAAAGTAGTTTCATGAGCAAAGCTGGGTGCACAAAAGCACTAAAATATAAAAAATTTCATTGGGAAGGCTGAAACCGTCTATGATTTGAACTAAAAATATTATTAAATTTTTAAAATTTATCATTTTTAATGTCTACATTTTTAAACAAATTTTCTCATAAAGATGCCAAAAGTAAGATAAAAACAATATTTTTTTATCTATATTGCGTGACTAGAACCACTTATTGGTATTGGAGTAATAATACATTTCCTAAAAAGTTTTATTTCTCTATTTAAAACGGCTCCGGAAACTCAATAAATAAATGTTAATTATTTCTTTATATTTAAAAATAAAAAAAAAAAAATTTAGATTTTATTATTAAATAAAATTTATTTTTATAATAATTGTAACAAGTTTACTATTCATAAACCTCTCAACTACTGCTACTCTCAACTTCTCTAATCATATTTGATTCTAAACACTGAGATCCCGAATTTAAGATAATTTTTATAAAATAATTTACAATTTTCCAATTATTCTAATTTTGCTGTATTCCTGAATAGAAAAATATGATAAAAGAAACTATAAAAGTATAAAAAACTGAAAGACGCTGATGAAGAACATTTATAATATATTGAAATAATGTTTCATTTTCAAATAAAATATTTTATGTAAGCAAATTTACATACATAAATTTTAAGAGAATATGATGAAAATGATAAAGCACGTATTTCAAACAACAACCAACTACTGAAAATTTTTGTCGAAAGAAAAGTAAAAGTTCGTATGTAGGGGGAGTACTTGAATTTTTCTTGTTTTTAAATTTTTAGAAAATAAATGTCATTGTCTTTTCTGTTGTTAATAAAATGGTATAAACATTATAATATAATATAATACTTTTAAAAAAGAAATTCTCAGAAAAAGTAAGCATTAGAATAAAGAAAATATACAGATGTATATACAAATCGAGTAAATCCTACGTAAGTAATTGTCAATTGTGTCTAAAACTCTAAAACAAGAAGTTACGATCTACGGATCACAAAGTCACTCACTTTGTAATTTCTAGTGACTCACTAGAGCAGGAGTGGCCAACCCGCGGCCCGTTTTAAACTTTTTTTTTTGGCCCGCGAGATTTAACACACTTATTTATATACAAAATATATTTATTTTATAATGAGCAAGGTACTGAAAACCAATGTTATCTAATAGGAGAACATATAATATTATATGCGGCTCGCGGAGTTATGATGCGCATCCAAAGTGGCCCGCCAGATTATTTGGGTTGGCCACTCCTGCACTAGAGCTTCATAAATAAAGTATAACTGAACTTCGAGTTCTTTGAATTTATTCTCCCTCCAAAAAAAAAAAAAAATAAATAAATAAATAAATAAAAAATGTCATCTATTTCATTTCTGTTTTTATTTGGTTTTTAGTATAGATATGTTTTGGGCTGGTTGTAATGGGCTACGTATAATCGAGTCCAGACTACTCGTAATCTAAGTACGGGTGGTTGAAAAAAAACCGTTAGAAATTTTTCTTATTTATTAAACGTAGTAACTGTATTTTTTCAAAAAAAGTTGTTTCTTTCTAACGAAAATTTGTTACATAGCGACTTAGCGAAAAGAACAGTCAACTAAAAAAAAACTAACAGCGAAGCTAGGGTGCTTTTAGGTTACGAAGAGTAATATTTCGCCAACATAAAAGTTTTCATCTTTCTTTTATAGTTTTCGAGATATCTTACCAAATACGATCTGAACCCCCAACTTTAGGGCTGGTTTCACCCCGTCAACGTGGAGGATGGTCAATAAAAAAAATATGGGTCACCTATTTTTTGCCCATTCTACACACCAGCGATGTTTCGTCAAAATTGCAAATTTCACTCTGAGTGTATCTCCTTGTTAGTAAAGTTGCAGAAAAAATTAATCAATTCTAGACAATAGCGGACATAACGCAACCGTAAACTGTTAGTTTCAATATTAATAGATTTGAGCGTTACTTTATGGTATTCCATAATTGTAAATAATAAACAAATACTTTACTTTGCAAAATACCACTTTTGTTTTTGAAACTGTGACAATATTGTTTCGAACCGTTCATTTTCATAGAGTTTTGAAATTCTGTTTGAAAATGAACTAACGGTTCGAAACAATATTGTCACAGTTTCAAAAACAAAAGTGGTATTTTGCAAAGTAAAGTATTTGTTTGTTAATTTCAAATTGAAATTTCAAAGGAGGAGAATCGATAGGGCCTCATTTGCGCCACAAAATGACGAAACAAAAAATGTCTACCATTTATTGTTTTCTTTATATACCTTGAAAATAGACTGGGTGCCTGACAAGGAAATATGTATATAAAAGAAAAAAAACTACAACTGGAATTACCTCTGGGACGCCAAACTTTGGTCTAACTGTGATTTTCGTTTAAAATAACACATTTTCAATGACATTTCGATTCTATTTAGCAGTTTCTTTTTTATGTTATTTTAATGTTCTCGTGTTACTGTACAATTTATTTAAAAATTACGTTGCTTCCACTTTGCGCTCATAGGTAAACACAAATAAAATGATTTTACAATTAAAAAATTGATCATTATATAAATGCATAATATAAATTTATTGAAGTGCCACCATAGCACAAACTTGTTGGAACATGTCCGTTCCTCGTTCTGACGGGGTATAGGAGTGACAAAAATGAAAATTTCCCACTTTTACATAGATGGCCAAGGTCTTGATAAAATATTTTTACATAAAGAATCGAGTGATATTTTAAGAATAAAAATTAGATCTAGACACCCAGCTTCCAAAATATTCTCCCTTTGGGTAGAGTAAAATCCCACCACTGTACTAACCTGGTACTGTCAGTGCAAAGTAGGGGCAAGACTTGTTAGTTGTTGCGGTCATATTGCCTCTGTAATCTGGTACTTAAGTTACAACAGATATCAGAATCATACTATTCGAAGAGTTGCGTGCGACTTCAAGAAATTTTTAATGAATGCAAATGTTACAGAATATTGGAGTGACGAGAATGAAGACTAGATAAGCAGTGTAAAGCTTAAAAATGTTAAAACTAATGAAATTACTCAAATAAAGTTAATTAGTTTCAAAATTTTGCCTTTTCATAAAGCCTTCTTATAATAATGAGATCAACTGCAAAATAAATGATAAATGAGAATATTCCGGCATAGTATTTATTCCGTCTTACTATTTACCTTCATGTAAATCTAATATACATATAATAATTCATGGAGGGGATGCACGGTGTTTAGTCTAATACATGCTAGCTGGACAAAATTTTTCTTTAATAGATATAGCTTTCAAAGCCCCCTGTTGAATACTAATATAAATGTTTTTATTGTATATTTGTTTAAAGTACTTGGAATTAAAAAAAGGGGGTGCCTTAGGAAACAAAACATATTAAATAGAAAAATAATAATGCTTATTGCACAAATGCATAGAAATATCGACAAAAACAATACTACTAATCATATTATGGCACTTATTATGTTATAACTAAATATAAATAGTAACTTATTAAAACGCAAAATAAATAACACTTGGGCAAATTGGGGCAAAAAAAATTTATTGAATTTAATCTAGAAGCTTGTGTTCATTGTCTGAAAAAATTACAGGCCGGGGATAAGAGGGGATTTTTACTTATGGTTTTTTGAATTTAAAATTTGTATAAAAAAATCAATTTTCGAACTTACGAAGCCCTTATTTTATTTAAAGTATGAATATTATTTTATTATTATACTGAATAAAAAAAAGTACTTATCCCTAGTAGTAGAATCCATTACAAAAAACACCGCAACTAGCAAAAGAACGTCGAAAGATGCAATCATGTCAGTAGCAAAAATGCGAATGATTTTATGCATTTTACCCAATTGTCTTGTATATTTACTCTCATTACCGATGTTTCGTACGACTGATACGAAAACAATACCTGTCGATGTGATTACCAACTAATGGCCTATCTACCCTCATTAATGGTTTCAAGAAATTTTAATTTTGTTTCTGTCCAGCTAGTTTGTACTAAACGAAACACTGTGGGATGGAGCGAAAATAAGGCCTTATCTATACCCCACCTTTTAAAGTGTAACCTATTTTATCAGTGAGTATATATACATATTTTTTTGGAGAAATTAATCTTCTCTAATATATTTGACTAAATTTTCTGTTATTTTTTAATCTAAGATAATGATTTCTTCTGCCAAACAATTTTTTTATAAACTTATTGTCCCTTATATTTTATGAAGTAATTTTACTCCTTAAGGGGAGGTTTACTTGAGAGTCGTTAAAAAAAATCGATTTTTTTGCAGAAATTGGTAGCTAATTATATGTAGAATATGTTCCCAAAGTGATTTTACTGAAAGTAATTTAAGGGAAGGTTTACTTGAGATTTATTAAAAAAAACGATTTTTTTTTTTGCCGAAATTGATAGCAAATTATGTGTAGAATATGTTCCCAAAGTGATTTTACTGAAAATAATTTCAAAACAAGATTCTTGCAAATTAACTGAATCCAGCTTTCTATAAAAAAAAATTCCAAAAACGTAGTTCACGCAATAATGAGTATTAAATATAAAATTTTGAACATACGTTTCTTTATATATATATTTTATAATATCTCGGAACTACATTTTTGGAACTGGTGGACACGATAACTCAAAAACTGTTCGATGGATCCTTTTTCTTAATTTTTTATTTTAAAGATAATTAAATTCTTCGGCACCTCTACCTAAGTTCCATACACTTTCAATATTTTTTTTATTTTTAAATTTACTTTAAAGAGCGAAAAATAAGACAAAAATAGTAATCAAAAGTTCAAACATCCGCCATTTTTTTTTCCTTCAGCAATTTATTGATATTATAGGTAGAGGTGCCGGTACTCTTCATATATTTTATAAATCTTTTTTGTTTTTGGATTTCAGTGGTTTATTCCCGGCGCTAGGATGTCCACCAACAAGGCATTGGATTTTCGGATCGTCACACTGCACTATCTATAAAATGGACACTTTTTAATACTTTTTCTTGAAAATTTTTTTTATATAGTTTAATACTTAATAAATATGTGCACAGAATTTGAAATTGATATTTACTTCCGTTCTTGAGAAAAAAATTCTAGAAAAATACATAATTTTTAAGGACTCTCGAGTAAATCTCCCCTTAAGATACCTTTTCAGTGAGGCATACCTCATATGTATTCATTTTTTTGGCTTATATTTCAAAGCACTACGTAACTGTAATATGTAAATATATTAATATACCTATGACTGTAGTATGTAACATAAACAGCATTAAAGAGATAAATAGTTCTAATATTATAATACACGATATTTATTTACATACACATACTTATTTACAGCGAGAGCTGTTAACTGTCTATCTATATTATATGCACACGTCCTCGCTCCTTATATATTATGTATACGTTGATGAGCTATGAATTTAATAATGATACTAAGTCAACTAGCGCCCGAAACAGTTAGTGATATTAGTCTGGAATGAGGCGAACTAGAACGGGTGGAACGAATGGGCCAGTATAGTATATACGTGGAGGCGAGCAAACGATATCGCTTATGGTACCAAACAGATATAGAGAGACGTCTAACAAACTAGTTAACGCTTGTAGCTAAGTAGTAAGTAGCTCGATGTTTGCCGGTAGGTTAATACTTGCTCGTTTTAGCTCTAAATAGTATAGTAAAACGGATAAAATGAATGTTTTCGTTGTTTCATTAATTTGCGTTTATTGGTGCCACGGGAATTTCTACCAATTAAAATGTAACATTTCATTGTATATAATTATGTAAATTGTAACAGTTCATTTACATTTATTAAGGCCATTTGTTTATTTCATTTCATATTTTGTTACATTGTTTGTTACTGTTACTGTTGCTACACTGTAAATGAAAATGTGTTATAACAACATACTGGAAGAATGCAAAGACCTGTAGTTTGACCTGTAGTCACCACACATTTGAAAATGTACAGCATGTCTCTCTCACACGTTGTTGCTATAGTAATATAATATCGTACATCGAATTATTTTGGCCTTTTGGTCTGTGCCTAAGGAACAGACAGACTAAGACGATAACCCAAACTATAGCCCACATTGCTTATAAACCAATTATACTATCTACCTTATGTCAAATAAACACTTAAGGGGAGATTCGCCAAAAAAACTTGAAAAATCGACCTTTTCTTATAATTTTTTTTAGACAAATAAAAATTTTATTAAAAAAACTAAATATTTATCATTGTTTCTACATGTCTTAAGACTAAATTTTTTTTTTTTTTAAATTCAAGCATTAGCAGAGAAAAAATGGCTGTGAAGTTAACACTGCGAGATTTTTCCGCCTTGATGGTTCCACGCGTTTTGAAGTCCCCAATGAACCAAAATCAAAAAATTATGATTTTTCTGAAAATATACATATACAGTAATGGCACTAACTAGGATCTAAGAAAAACAATAAAAACCCACCAAGAAATCGCATTTTGAAAATAAATTTTCAAAAATCACCGCATTTTCTCGACTATAAACAACCGCCATTTTGAAAATATATTAAGGAACCAAAAGATCCTAGTTCCTGCCAAAATGACGGTATCGAGAAATAATATTGCACTTTTATTTATGTCGATATCGCAAATGCTTTTTGAGATATATGAGGAACCAGGTCGAAAAACGTACTTTCGAGAAAAAAGCATTTAAAATTTTTTATTTAAATTGAATTATAGTAAAGTGCGTGCACTAAAATGGCCATAACTTTTTGATTTCTCACTTTTTTAAAATAAAATTTTAGAAGAATGTTTCTAACACCTTAAGGAACATAATTATGAAGAAAAAAATCGATTTTTTTTCTTTTGCGAATCTTCCTTTAATAAATTGAACAAAAAGTTCTGCAAAACTAATACCTATTAGATTTTTATTTTTCATAAATTATGACATGCTTTTATACTAGGGGTAAATACATGTTTTTATATTAGGGATAGCGAATTACTCCTAAAAAGATGCTTAGAAAATAAAAAAGTGACCCCGAGTGTCCTAGTGGTTGATTTCTTAAAATAAATTCTGAATTTAAAATAGAATAAAAAAATTCAAATACAATTTTTTTTACCAAACGCCTGCGTTCTTATATTACAAATTGATTGAAATTTGAGAAATATTTATATAAATATTTAATTTCGGTCTACGAATTTATTCTAAAATCTCATATTGTCCCATAATTTTTCGCTCTAATCTGGTCATTTATATTTTATATCAATTATAGAATTACTGATTATTACTCACACAAAATTTATGGATATAACTTACCTATCATTTTTATTAATTTTACTTTTCATAATAACGCCGAAATTCGATAAAAAAATTAGTATGTATTTCAATTTTACAATAAACAGAAAACACACTAACTTAATCTGTATATACCATATTTACAAATTTTGGATAATTAGTATTCAGTTACACAATTTAAACTATTATTATTATATAAATACAATTTTAACAGTCGTAAATAATGCTTTATATGCAACTTGTTCTTGAACTCGTCTTTCTTTTATTGACCTCGCTTGCAAGCTAGCTTAGCCATATGCCGTATTTACACGAGTTTAGTAGCTAAAGCAGGTTACTTAAACAAGTTACTTTTGTCATGTAGACAGTTGTATTTAGTGGAAGTGCAAGTAAGAAATTTAGTAATCTGTTTAGTCAAGTAAATAGAAGCCTGTTCTATTTACTTGTGCAAGTAGCTTACCCCTACTTTATTTTTTTGAATACAAATATAGGCGCGTAAATTTTATTTATTGCAAATACTTTTTTGGGAATTTTTGTTCTTATTGTATTATATAGATTATAAATATAAGAAAAGTCACTGAATAGAACTCGATAAAAAATTTAAACTCGTCTGGTAACCCCTCTTCATCTAATAATAATCGAAGAAAAATTATAACATTTTTTTTTCATTTTTATGGGGTATATTTGGGACAAATCATATATAAATATATTAAAAGGTCGAACCAACAAATGAGTTCAAACATAAGTGTCACATTTTAGCGAATTTCCAAAACTGGAAATTCAGCTATTGTTCTGATTAAATCGCTTATTTATATCCGATACATTTTTGTATTCCACAACGAATTTATTGACGACTACGTATCATTTTTAATTTAGCTTTACTAGGTTAGGTATGTTATGTATTACTACTCCAACTAATACTAAATCACTTTACTAAATTGTGTGTAGACAGCCACTAAACAAAAAAAAATATTCAATTTAGCCACTTGCTTCAGTTACTAAACCCGTGTAAATTCAGCAATAAACATAGCTCGTTCATAAATATTTTATTTACAGCCTGTTAAGTAAGATCGTGGTCGAAATAATTTATATAAAAATTTATTTAAAAAAATTTATTTAAAAAAAATTTGAAATACATATATACGTTCCACTTGATGAGGACTACGATGCAATTAGCTTAGTAAGGTGTCCAGTCACCACCGGCGTCGATAATCGCCGGTGATGACGCTATTTTCGAGGCATACTTTTAGTTAAATTGACGAATTTCTTAGATTTCAGTTTTTTAGATTGAGACGAATCTCGCGAGTTAACTGCTTTAAATGTATATATGCGTTTTCCTCGAAGTTTGTACTTGATATGTGACCTAATCGGATTGGTATCGGACGACTGTGGCGGCCAGTCGAATGTAACGATGCCAGATTTGGCATTCGTGTCACGTATTTGGTACCCATGGTTCTTCACTTGTTATTCTAACAAAAGATAAACAACTGAATCTTTCTTTAAAGTGCGTGGTAGACAAAGGTTCACTCTATCTGCTCACAAAATATTTAGAGAAAAACTTTTACCATTTGTGAGTATGGTCGACCACGATCTTACTTAACAGACTGTATATATTATTTATATGTACTTTTTGCACCACTAATTACTTAAGTACGTACACGAGTTACTCTATGGAAGTAACACAGTAAAATTAAATATTAAAGTTAAAAATATTTTACACATTTACTTTTGTTGTGTGCTCACTAACTGTTACTATATCTGAGTGTTGTCAGTGTGTAGGTGTACGTGTGAGCCACATTCTTATTTCTGACATTTAATGCGAGCGCGTACCAACTAAAAGAGCTAGAGAGTATGAAAACGACTAAATTACTATTGTATTTCGCTTCGCCCGGAATATTACAACAGTCGAAAGAAATATATACATACATTTATATTTATATTATATTTAGTTAATTTTTAGTATATTTATTTATTTAATTAAGTAAACACGAAATTTTCAACAACGGAAAAAACGAAAAATGAATTTTGTAAAATAAGTTAAGAAAATTGTATCTGCTATTTCTATTATTAGGTATATGAAATTTATAATAACCAAGATATATGTAAAAATTATTCTTGAAATAAAAATGAAATATTCTACAATTAATTTTAATATTCGGCCAGACATGCAACTACTAGCATGAATAAATAGCTAATATGTATTACTAGCGGCAACAAAAGGTGACGAAATCAGAGTTTTAGTGGGAGTGCTGGGAAGACACCTCAACGATGTGATACCAACGATAAACCGGCCAATATCCTTAGAAAATAATGGTGGTGTAAATCAAGGTGTTTTGGTCGTCCAAAGTGTCAATATAGGGTAAAGTTGCCTATTATGAGAAGGTCGCCTAATATGAGATAGAAGGTTATTTCGTTTATATGATCAGATATTTACAATTATGTCCCTCGCACAGATAAGCAGAATCGAACCATCGAACTTTTTACTAGTTTCCTCTAAATTTTCGCCGAATGGACATTCTGTGCCAACAAAAATTTGTTTTTTATGCCAAAAAAAAATTACATATTGTATTTTTTTGTCATGTATTTCCTTTGTTTATCGTATAATTATTTGCAACTTTTTTCACGGCAAATGCACATATTGTATTAATGATTTATCACGTATTTCTATAAAAACTTTGCCTAAGAAAAGAAACATGACCTAAAAACTTGTAGTGTTAAATATTTCCTAATATGAGACACCCAACGACTTTGAATATGAGGGATCTCATTTTAGGAACTAGGTATTTCATATTAGGAAATTATTAACTTTAGAATTTGAGAACACGTTATTTCAATTATGCAGAGGGTTAATTACATGTAAATTTCCCGCACACATTTATATGATCGAACGATAATCGATAGATTTAATTTTTAAAATCAGAATTATTACTTATTTTTATACAATAAAGTAATTGTAAGTATGACGTACAAAAACCATTAAAACTGAAGTCTGTTATTATTTTCATTTACTATTAATTAGTAAAAGTATTGTTTATAAATTGTTTTCTTAGTGTTTCCTAATATATGACAGTATCTCATATTAGGATCCATTACTATCTCATATTAGTAAATCTTTTTTTTTGATGACGAAAAATGACACTTTTGACAAAATCGTTTGCCAACAACAAAGTTGAACTACTATCAGATTTTTACTTCTGGCAGTAAAACTAGAATATATTTTCCATAGACTAGAGGTGATTTTAGTAACTAAAGTCGAATATTTTTAGAAAAACACGGCATTAAAAAAAGGTATCTCATAATAGGCGACTTTACCCTATACACAGAAAACTATCGGACGACACGCCAAGATCAAACGGCAGTTAAATATTCAGGTACTGGCAACACTTGAAAGTAGTAAAGATACTGCGAACTAAAATCCGCTTATGAAAAGTAAGAGTTACAAGACAATAGAATTATTTATTGTTTAGTCTTTTCTATTCAGGCTTACCAAGTTTTCAGTTTTCTATGAACGGATCACGTGATTCGGAAAAAGCACCGGGATAGGAATATACTCCCATAAATAGTTATTTGTGTATTAAGAGCGAAAAATGGTACATTGCCGCTCGATTGAGAATATTGCGGCGTCGCGCGTCATTCTCATAAGAGCGGCAATGTCATTTTGTGCTCGAATTACACATATAATTTTCTCTACAATCTTCGTTTCACTTAAAAAATACTTGAAAATATAATAATGGACGTTAACACATATTTTAATATTATAATTTTTGCAGCTTCATAAATGTCTGAAGGTGTATTTGAGAAATCGCTGTCTATTGAATATTTCTATCATATATGTTTATAAGGTATATCTTAAATTATCTATTAACTTATTATTTATTGTTATTTATAATTATTTACTCCTATTATTTTTAATTAATATTATGTAGACTAGTAAGTTTAGAATCTGTTTATTTGTTGTCATATAAAGTACAACCAACGCCTACCCGATCTGCAATTAAATATATGTTGAGCGAGCGACAAAGTACTACTTTACGCTTTAAAGCGAAAAGTAGCAGTCGTCGACAATCATATGTTTTACGTTTGCTTTACAGAGCGCAAAAGCATTCTTTCTACGATTAGAAATTAATTCAATACAACTTCAATCATCTTTCAAAATAAGTATTAAATATACGTCATATTATTTGGGACTTAGCTGTGTACATATGCCTATAACCGTTCAAATCAATCGGATAATTTTTACACACGCTTGGTTGCCCTAGAGAAATTGCACTATTCGGTCGAAATTAGGAAGTCTGGTACTATCGCTGGCAATTATCAAAAAAACCTTTTTTGATTTGTTACGATTTACTTTTAAGAGTTAAACAATATAACCTGATTTGTATTTATAATTTTACAATAAACATTATTTATTTCACATAAAATGTACAAAAATATTTGCAGCTTTAAAATTTCTAAATATTTAACATTTTAAACATTATGAATTAAAAATATCTCAAGACGATCTTTTATTCTTTATAAAATCCATGAACTACATCAATAAAAATAATAATAAAAACTAACACGAAAACTATTTCATTTTTCAAAAAACCGACTATTTGTGAAATGACCACCGCACCGACCAAAACCGCTCTTGAACATTCCACGGTAGTTCTGTGTACTATTTTATAAACGCTATAAACTTGCTACACAAACACAAACAATATGATAATTTTATCAACCAACATTCACGGGCACCAAGCATACGTGGCGTTCCTCCGCTCTTGTTAATATTTTAGTCTAGCAGGATGCACCGTAAATAGATATTTGTTTATATACATACATACATACACAGACATAGTATATGTACAGTGAAGCTCGTGTTTTATGAAGGGTTGACTGTGTTCTGTTGTCACATCCATACAGTAGGTACATTGTGGTTTTCATACAACATTGTGTAACGACTTGCCGTGCTCTATATCTTACCATATTATGAGAACGGCCAAACTATCTAAAACCTTGTTGTTTAGATCAAGTTATTTTGTTGGCATCCTTGTGTCTTTCCTTTGTTGCCGCAAGCGAGGTTTTATGTTACCTTCTGTTTAGATAACTTGCCACTACCATTTTCCACGTCGTAGATTCATCATCTCCCGCTCGACGTCGACTTATTTTTCATCTGTCTCGCTCCGTCATGTAATTTGTAACGTCAATATAAATATATAAGTACCTATAGATAATATAAATCTATGTGATAAAATTTATCCTTCGATATTGTTTGATTTAAAGAGTAGGGATGAGATTTAATACGATAAGCTTTCGATTTGTATCATTCACAGAGTACTGAGGTAACACTGCTATCTCTATATATACTACTGAAACCAGTGTAACCAAACAAAGATGGAAAATACCCCATCAATATGTTATACATATACACTCGGTTTAGTCTGTGTTTGTGTGATCTATGTTGTGTGTGTGAGTGAGGTAACCTATCTTGCATGGGCATATACTGGGTGTCTTACATGTTAACCCGGCGTGTGTACACTGGATCTTTAAAGGAACAGTCGACATTTAAGACTCAAATTTCTCTCTCATGAATAAAGCGCGGGCTTTGGCTACCCTCTGTAAAAAATCTAGTTAGTAGTGGGGAATCAAGGTCCCATGGATGCCCAAGTCTGGCGATTGACTTGCTGATGCGAGCGAGTGAAAATTTCATCCGTTCCCTAAAAGGGTCAGTGTATACACGGCGTCAGTATTTTCGAAAGTAAGTGAATGGTGTTATTTTTATCTTTGCCGTAGTTTTTCAGTTTTTTTAAACCTAAAATAAATTACTGTATACTGCTATAATTCATTGATGGATCTACCTTAGATGACATGAATAACGTGCACAACAGTGGAATCGCAACTTTATTTTTTCATTTTTTTTTATTTTTTTATGTAAAACAAAATTTTGCTCCATTTTTTTCTTTACTTTTTTGCTTTTTCTGTTTTTTCTATTATTATTTAATTTCTTTTATATTTTCAATAATAAAACTCATTTTGTGCCAAATAATTACTGTTCCGTTTATTATGACTTGCCTGTAAATATTCCCCATTTTCAGGTGCTCGAATAATTCAACTTTTTGGAGCCAATGCCAAAAAATTATATTCATTTGAAAGCTCATAGTATAAGCTATAAAAGCCTAAAACCATTTTCTTTAATATTCCTTCATTGTAGAGTTAGGAATTTTTTACAAAATTTTATTTTTCATGCTTTTTGGACTACTGGTCGATTTTTATTAATAAGAGTTTTAAACTTTTGATTCCGGAAACTACTGGGCCATGTAGTAGACGCTCTAAAAAGTAACTCAGAATTTCTTGAGATTTTTTGGAAGCCTAGAAAACTTTAAAAACACGACCGTTCCCTGAAAGACCCAGTGTACACACCGTGTTCTTGAAAATATAGTGTACACACGCCGGGTTAATTTTTAACATTGGAATCCCATAAGGAAAAATTTATGTCACAAGAGTGCTTTGAATAAACATATTCCTATTTTTGGTAATTTTCTTTTATAAAATAATTTTTTTCCACCAAATTGTCTGCACTGTTTCTTCAACAGAATATATTTTTGGTATTTTTATTATTTTAATATTTATTTTCAAGAAAATAATAAAATGCCTTTTGAATTTACAGCAGATGACACAAATATCTATTATGTAAAAATGTGAAGTGCTTGAAAATTGCAACATTCATTTCTTTATTTTACTGCATTATTATTGTTAAGGCTATAGTAACAGTAGTTATAATATTAAATTAGTATTATTAGTTTGTTCAAAGCACTCTTGTGACATAACTTTTTCCTTATGGGAATCCGATGTTAAAAATGAATATGTAAATCGTATGTATACATCCAAATGGGACACTGGTATAAAACTACATACGTATGTCTGTAGTATGTATACCGTGTAATACGGCGGTGGCAATAATGACTATAACAATCAAAACAATTGAACTACACTCATCGACTGCCACTGTACGAGTGAATACTACGCAGCCCCTAACGTGCCCAGAAATTCACACTTCTGATTACAGAAAAGATATAGTAGCGTTCCTTCTGATCTATTCTGTGGTATCATTTATTTTAAATAGTTACATTTATATATCTAAAGCTTTACCGAACCATAGAAGGAAGTAAAAACTTTTTCTTGGAGGTATTTTACCTAAATATCGCAGCTTGTATTAAAGTTACTGTTGTGATATTCCAACATGGCCATTGTAGTTTTCGGAAAAACTGAACATAACAAAGTATAAAATTAATATTTTCAGAATTTCACAATAAGTTACGGCTTAAATAGTAACGAAAGGAAATAAGAACCCCAGAATTTATTCATTAATGAATGATAAAAATTAAATATTAATAATAATACAAAAGACAAATCGTCAGATGCAAGTTGTACTTGCGCAAATAGTGTTCCGTACAATCAGTTGTTATAATGAATTTGATATAGCACATAGCATATGACGGTAGACAAAATATTCTTCCTGGCGAAAAAATTTTATTCCGAAAATCCTTACTAATATTATAAATGCGAAAGTGAGTTTGTTTGTTTGTTTGTTTGTTTGACTGGCTTTCACGCCTCAATAGCTTAACCAATCAACTTGAAATTTTGCACAGACGTTGCTTGTGGGCCAGAGACGGTTATAGGCTACTTTTTATCTCGGGGAAATATTTCATTCGCGAGGGAAAATGCATTAAATTACAACAGCTGACTATTAAAATACGGATAAATGATTTCAAACTTTGTATATTGCTAACAGAACGGATGAGAAAGGACACAAACTACTTTAACCCCGAGAAATTTCCTGTGGGAAATTTCATTCCTGTGGAAAAATATATTTTAAATGAAACAAAAAATGATGATAGACAAATATGACG
Organism: Brachynemurus nebulosus; assembly: GCA_035578155.1. NCBI lineage: Eukaryota > Metazoa > Arthropoda > Insecta > Neuroptera > Myrmeleontidae > Brachynemurus > Brachynemurus nebulosus. The sequence continues at coordinate 26,834,624 of JAPWDM010000004.1, read as the reverse complement.
ATATACAGCGATAAACATAGGTTATTTTTTATCCCGATAAAATTTCTCATTTCCGAGGGAAAATGTATTTAAAATGAAACAATGAAATAACAACTGACTATTAACAAAAAACCTTGATTGATTTCAAACTTTGCATATTGTTTACAGAGACAATGAGAAAGGACACAGACTACTTTCTATCCCGGGAAAATATCTAACTCCCGTGGAAAGTCTTATTTCCGTGGGAAAATATATATTTAAAACAGTATAAAAAAGAATCATTGATTTCATTTGAACTTGGCATGTTGTTAAAGGAATGTTATGGTCTGTTTTTTACCCGGGGAAAATATTGTATTTCTGTGGAAAAATTCCAAAGAAAAAAGTCACAGTAGTGCACACACAGAAAGTACACTTTATATGTTTTAACTAGATGCCATAATTTCAAATTCCGCGCAGGCGAAGTCGCGGGTAAATGCTAGTAAACTATAATTTCACACATCGTTATCAACACGCTCCCGGACACACTGCGGCCAGAACGAAATCAAGTACAGACTATTCGTCTTCTTAAGGATATTGTCATTTATCATAAAATATAATTATGTACTTATAAATATTCGATTATGAAAACATTACTCTATGTTACAATAATAATATTATGTATTTTACTTGTAATTTTAATGGGTGTCAATGGCCATTGTAGTCGAGGTACGATGCACCGTCAAATAATTTTAAATTAAAAAAAAACTATAATTTTCGATTTCAAAACAATTACACCTGAATTTTGGTCTATTTATGCTTATCAGAAAGAAACAGAGATATTTACCGAACGTATAAACATGCACTGCCTGTTTTTCTTGCAATAATTAATTATTGGCGAAATGGCGACACAATTTATTATAAAACATGTATTAATAGATAATTGTTTTAAGTCAGAAAATTAATTAAAATTTTTGACAATTTAGATCAATTATTTAACATAATATGAAAGAAACTTATGCTTATTTATGTGAAAAATTTCTTATATTCTTCTCGTGTAGATTTATCAATTATTCCTTCCTTCTTCTTTAACCTACTAGAACTCATTTTCTAAAAAATTCACGAAAATACCCGCTTAACCTAACACTAACATAATTACGGACCAACAATATCTTAAACAAAGCCAAATCAAACTTTCTTTTCATGTACGAAAAAAGTAACGTAATAAAATCCAATCCTGATAATTTTGATTTAATCTATACACCATTTTTTTAGATTTTTTTGAGCGATTGTTCTGGTGATAAGATTCGGAGGTTTTTAATAGGTTTTCCTTTAAAAAAAGTGCAATAAAACAAAAATAACGAGAGGAGAGTAGTTACGCAATTCAAAATTAAACATACTCTAGGGACCAGGGTTTTCATGGCGCATCCCCCCTAGTATGGAAAAATATTTCGCGACTCCTATCCTCTGCTATTTCTAACTTTTATTTTTTATTTTATGTTATAAATATCGAATCCAGTAATATACATGGATGGCCAACTATGTACCTATTTTTGAAGCAAGTATGTTGTACACAACTGGGATCTATGACAACGAAAACCCCAATATAAACAATTGATAAGAGTGTGACAACAAGACATTAAAGGTTAGTGTATCTTTGTTTATTTCTGACTCAAAATTAGCATTTCTTTAACAAATGTATTTTGTCATTCATTAGATAAAGACAAAATATAGTTGAGAAATACAAATGACTGCTGTCATCTTTTTCTTTGATGACTATTTAACTTTCTAAACGATTTTTTAAGTTGTCTCTCTAGTATCTCTATGATCGAATCAGAATATTTGATTATTTTCAGTTAGGTGTCAATTAAATACGTAACAAACGACTTTAAACAGGCATATTTTTGTATCAACATCAAAGTTGACGACTTATAGTAGCTCGTGAACGCACACGTGATTTGTGTGAGCGAGACATAGCGCGACGTGATGAGTGCTGTGTGGAGCATCAGGCAAGTAAAAGCTGAACTTTCGAATTCAGTGAATTGTGAATTGGCAAATTGGCTTTGAATTATGTTTAAATTTACTGAATTGACTTGTTTGTTTAGTAGTTGCTCACTGTCTTTTACTGTCTAAGATCCAAAATTTTGTGCTCATTGTAATTATTGAAAATGGATGAGTTTCTGGAAAGACATGCACAACCGTCAAATTCAAGTTCCATTCAGAGTAATCAAGCGAAAGTATGAAACCATCACATTAATGTAACCTTTAATTAACCTTTTCTTTATTAAATATTATATATTGAACTAGAGTGGTTTCATTGTTAAAGTAACTGCGACCTCTTAGAAAGGCTTTGCGACCCCCAGGGGGTCGCGACCCACAGGTTGAAAAGTACTGCTCTAGGCAATGTGGGTACTTACCTACATCGACACAAACCAGCTATTATTGTACTAATTGGTGTCTAATGTAACAATTACATTATAGATAACTATACATGTACCGCGCAGTAAATTAAACAAAGTTTAAAATGAAATATAATTTTGTTTTTATTTAAATTTTATATAAACACAAAATGAGAATGAACGTCACACAACAATCATTTGTTGTGCCAGTCTATATCGGTATGGAAGCTCATATATATATAAATGTGCCAGTGGCGGCTTCTCCATATGAGATCCTCGAATATGAATTTTCTTTATTAAAATAATTTTGTTTTTGTAATAATGGTAATTTTTAAAAGCAAGAGGAGGCCTTATTGTTAGTTATTTCTGTCTTAAATATAAGTAGCTACTTTACTTAACTTAGCAGTAGTTATAATACGTAGTTTAACACCTCAAGTTTTTATAAATTAAGTCGCACATTGCTTCAAATTTCATTCGAAAATTATTTTATACTTTCTATAGTCTAGATATTATTTAGCTTAATAATTGTTTAGTTGTTACTTCATTATTTCTGCAGTACGATGCTTATTTGTTATTTCTGTTCACTGAAAAAATACCTCTGTCGAATATGTTTCTCCTTCTTTCAAAGCTTTTAAAAACATTCAAAACTAATTTAAAAAATCTGGTACGAAAGTAACGTTATAGCTATATACTGATCGGTTACTCTACTCTACGCAAACATAAGTATGAAAACAAAATTGCAATGGATAGTATTTGACAGTTCGAAATGTTAGAAACATTACACAATAAAATGAAATAAGAAATAAGAAATTAGGGGTGTCGCCATCTAGTGACGTTGAATGAAACTTTACTTAAGGGGAGGTTTACTTGAGAGTCGTTAAAAAAATCGATTTTTTTTGCAGAAATTGGTAGCTAATTATGTGTAGAATATGTTCCCAAAGTGATTTTACTGAAAATAATTTAAAAACAAGATTCTTGCACATTAACCGAATCCAGCTTTCTGAAAACGTAGTTCACGCAATAATGAGTATTAAATATAAAATTTTGAAAATACGTTTCTTTATATATATTATTTTATAATATCTCGAAACTACATTTTTGGACCTGGTGGACACGATAACTCAAAAACTGTTCGATGGATCTTTTTTTTTTAATTTGTTATTTTAAAGATAATTCAATTCTTCGGCACCTCTACCCAAGTTCGATACACTTTCAATATTTTTTTATTTTTAAGTTTACTTTAAAGAGCGAAAAATAAGATAAAAATCGTAATCAAAAGTTCAAACATCCGCCATTTTTTTTTCTTTCAGCAATTTATTGATATTATTGGTAGAGGTGCCGGTACTCTTCATATATTTTATAAATCTTTTTTGTTTTTGGTGGTTTTGGTGGTTTATTACCGGCGCTAGGATGTCCGCCAACAAGGCATTGGATTTTCGGATCGTCACACTGCAGTATCTATAAAATGGACAATTTTTTATCTTTTTCCTTGAAAAATTTTCTTTATATAGTTTAATATTTAATAAATATGTGTACAAGTTTTGAAATTGATATCTACTTCCGTTCTTGAGAAAAAAATTCTACAAAAATACATAATTTTTAAGGACTCTCGAGTAAACCTCCCCTTAACTGCTCACAGGTATATGTAGGCATTTTTGTACATCAAAGTTGTACATATCGTTTTGTAGACATCGTTCGCAGTGACTTTTTTGTCATTTATGTTACTCGTTGCTTCAAACTTCACTCACAAGTTATTTTAAACTTTTTAGTCTAAATCAAAAGCTCGATTTAAAAACTTTTTTTACTTCAATTTATTTTAAATTTATCTTGAACTAAATTTTATGTTATACCGATTGGTAACAAGATGCTATTTGTATTGTTATACATTTCTAGCCCTACCAGTAGGAAATCTCACACGCAGCCACTGAAAAGTGTATAAGGATATATTATATAGTTACCTTTTATTTATTATTACTACACATAATAATTAATGTTTTTTTTATATGAAAATAATAACTAATTTAATAAATTGCCTTGATTAACAACATGTGTGGTTTCAATAAAAAACAAATTCACTATACCTACACCTATTTATTTACTGTTATTTGGTTTGAAATATAATAAAGTATTGTAACACTAAACTCTAAACTCTAAAAAAACTATAATTATTACAATTCTGAACTTCAGAATTTAAGTCTAAACAATCTTACGTGTCGATTTATTTTTACCCAGCGCCATTGTACAGGTGGAATAGTATCCTAACGCTTTTTTCAACACTAGATAGTTTTAGATCTTTTGAAACCCAACTTATCAGTGAAATCTTTAAAAACTACAAACAAAAACGAGGTTTCTGGTATAGTAGCACATTGCTCTTAAAAAGTTTTAATTCAGGATACAAATATGTAGTAGGTATATTACTTACTGAAGATCGTAAATATTATTTTGTGGCCTTGGATGTAGATTGGGAATACGAGGTTTCTTAAGTATCCACGGTCACAATAATAAAGTATGTTATTTTTCAACCGAAGAATTGATGAATAAATTGAAAAAAATGAATAAAAATAATAAAATTCATCGAAAATAGCCTTTAATAAAAATTAATAGTAGACGTCAATAAACAACTATTTCCATAAAAAAAAAATCTATTTACTAATCAATAAACAAACAACTACTTTTATGGCCTGTTATTTTTTGTAACTATGGTAACCACACACAAAAAAACGGTAAATATTGCAAATGCGTCTGGGTACCAGGTATTTAAACGCTAACATTTTATAAGAAAATGTTAAATATGGTTTAAATGGCCGTTCGTAGTAAATTTAATTTGTAAATGCAGACATGCAAAAGAAAAACTGAGGTAATCTTCAACCAACGTGCCTTTTATTGGATAATAAAACACAAAAATTTTGATTTAAAACTATTAAAAGAGTATCCTAGGAAGTTTCCTACCCAAAATACTAACATTTCTACATACAAAAATAATTTACACATGTCACTCTTGGGTAAACAGGTAAGCTTTTCCTTACTGAAACGAGCAATTCCTTTTTTATTCGATTAGCTTTAAGTTGATAATAATTTTAACAAAATAAATAATCGCGCTTTGTGTAAACGAAACATTCTAACATCTTATTTCATTTTGGAAACTTTCGACTAGATGAAATGCAGTTTATATTCCTAGCTTAAGCTTTCCTAATATACAAGTGAGCTATGTCTCAAATACAGAATTTTCGAGAACTATTCAGGGCGTGGACACTGCTTTCGAATCAGTGTTCAATGTAATTTATAAATAAATTATTTTTAATTAACATACTTAGCTTACAGCAAATATTTATTTTTAATTATAAAATACAGAAAAAACTAAATTTTATTACGTTATAGTGTAACAGGAGAACTCTAACTATAGGTTGTAATATTTATACATAATAAAATATACTACTAAATTATGTATCAGGGGAGAAAATATACATCAGGTAACAAGTATGCATATCCATATATATTGCTTGTACCTTAAGGGGGACATTGATTATGATTACTACACCTAATACTGCTACCTGGAAAAAACAGGATAAAACTCTGCAAACAGCTTATAACATAAAAAATCAATTAATAGGGTAGCTATAGAGTATACCAGTAAATGTAATTTACTTATTACATAATTATAATTTTATATTAAATTATCACGGTGTTTTTAATGTTATGTAAATGGATTTGAATAATAACCTCCATTGAAATTAAATTGATTATGCCCCAAGCATCACTTTATGGCATTTTTATTTGTCAGTACAAAATAGAATACTGTTTACTGTCCCTCATAAATACGTACGAATGTTCCTACTAGGAAAATTAAACATTCAAAAGATTACGTTGAAAACATGACAAATCAAAGAGATGATTTTCAAGTAAAAAGTATGTTTTTGATCAACTGAAAGATTCTAAATGAGGTGTTGATTAAGTGATTTTCAATAATAAAACAAATATATATATTGAATTATAATTAGGTACCGGGTTTCTTCGGACAGGTAAGGACCGTACTTATTTCAATAAAATTTTGCAACTAAATTACATTAAATTATGTACTTTTGAATGAATATAATTGGTCAAAAATTACATTTTTCACCATTTAGAATACTAACAGTTTTTTATTTGACAAAAGTAAGAAAATTAAAAAAATCGGAAAAATTTTTTGTAAAATATATTGAAAAGTTGTTGAATATTTAGACGGTCCATTATAATAGCTAAGACGTACGTATTTACTAAGATTTTTTATTACTGAAAAACAAATTTTTAACAAGCAACTATACTTTTATCTCTCAAAATTGAAAACAATAAAAAAAGATGAATTTATTTCATTTAAATGACATGCCACATAAATCACATACATAATATAAACAAAAATACTTTTTATAGTCAATTAAAATTATAGTGGCACTTTTCAATTGTGCAGGTAATAAATAAAAGGAAAAAAATGATGTTTACATAAAATACGTATAAATAATATTTTGATACACATATGTATGTGTGTGTATGTAACTTGTGTACGTTGTTTTTGTGGAAATATTTTGAACTTTTAGTCACATTGAGTGCAATATGTATACCTGCATATGCTAAAAACGAAACTGTCTGATCCGAAAGAAATCCGATATCTGATTATATATAATATACCATTTTATTTTTGTCACTTAATTGGAAAATGAAAAACCAACCAAAATATGTGTTAAATTGTCGATATGCATCTAACAGGTATAACGTAGAAAAAAAATATTTTTTGGGAAAATTTATTGATAATTCGCAAAAAAATTTACTAACGATCTAAAACATACAAATTTGTGTCCGGAGCAATCACATCTTTCCTTGATCATTCTTTATTAATTACATCACGTGCCGGTACTGTCAAAAATTAGACAAGGAATTTTTAGTAATATCGTAAAACATTCGTAACATTCACACTTCAGATTTCCTATGTATTTTTATTTGATTATTAAATTTCATTATAATAAAATGATCAATAACAAAAAAGAGGCATTCTACATTTAATGTTTTGACCAAATTTTAATATATTATATAATCTCAAATAATGATTATATCGGTCGACGATCTATGACGTAAGCTATTTCTGATAGTTTATGAAACGAAACAATAAAAAAATATTTCCTATTTCGAAATGGTCGTCTAAAAATGTTCAAGATTTCTATACTAAATTATTATTTATTCTTTTTGTTTTATTCTAATTTCAAATTTCTAATTTTAATTGACTTTTTGTTAAAACTTTTATATATCAACTTAAAAACCTTTTCCTTGACTCAATGTCAGGTGTACATATATCCTTTGCACTTTAATTTATTTGACATATATATTTAAAACAAAGGCGCAATAAAGTACCTACGTATGTAAATTTAAATTGTTTAAATTATATATGTGCACTGAGCTAATAAAATAAATAAATAGCAGATTTAATAGCTCGTTAAATTTAATTAAAAAAGAAATATAAAACAAGAGGCATACAACAAAATATAATTTAGAGTAAATAATGTATTAAAATATAAATTATTTTAATTCTTAACACAAATAAAATTTCATACTAATCTATACATATTTGTGTGAGTATACCCCACACCTTATAACGAAAACGCATACAAACGAGAATTTGTGTTTATTACGTTTGTTGAACGTACCGTGAATGCAATCTATGCGAACACACACACTACTAGCGAATAGATGTAGAGGGAAGAATTAAAATTCCTAAATGTTATACAATTCGCTAGTAAAGCGTCTATAGTAGCTTGACAATCGCATTGTCTTCTTGCCATTATTATACGGGGAAGCATCACGTTTTAGTACAAAATAGATTTAGCTGAATATATACACAGTGAAAAAATTTGTGTTAAAATTAACATATTTCACATGTCCAGAACGGTCCACTCAATTTTTTGTGTTATTTTAACACAAAGCATATGTGTCAAATCTTTTTTACACAAGATTTGTGTCAATGATTTAACACACAAGAAGCCATACATTTTGTGTTAATTTTTCAGATTTATCAGAATTAGTTGTTAAACTTTTTTATTCAATATTTTACTTCCACTTAAGGTATTTGAAAATCATCAAAAATTATAGCGATTTTGTTCATATATTATTATAAATGAGACTCAAAGAACGCAAAGTAAGTCAGTCCTTGGTAAAAATGCTTATTTGTTTCCATATATATGTACCAAAATATATATATATAATAAAAAAGATGAGAGTAGTTCTTGTTATTAGACAAAACCGAAAAATTGTAAGTTTTTTCAGTTATTGACGAATATAATTTAATCAAACGTTTAAAAATGAAACAATTTTCTTACATTTAAAGGTTATTTTGTTACAGATTCAGTTAAAAAAAAACAACATATAAGCTTATTTGAGATTGTATTATAAAATATCCAATCTTACATGTAAGTAAGCTTACATGATTTTTTGTAACTAAATCTGTAACAAAATAGCCTTAGAATCTAAAAAAATTGTTTCATTTTTAAACGTTTAATAAAACTATACTCGTCAATAACTGAAAAAAACTTTTCGGTTTTTTTTAGTTTATTTTTTTAGTTTATAATTTTTCGGTTTTGTTTAATAATAAGAATTACTCTCATCTTTTTTATTATATATATTTTGGTAGATATATATTCTAATCTACCTTATGTACTTATAACATTCTTTTGCTCTACACAAATATTGTGTTACTTACTATCTTGTTGTTCAAAACAGGTCAACATTTTTATTCTGTTAAATCGAAATTTGTGTTAATATTTTCATTTAACACAAACATGAAATGTTACATTAATGCAGGGTTGTGTTACTTATTTAACACAAAAATTTTAACCACTGGATTTTTTTTATGCAGAAATTATTACACAAATTTTTTTACTATGTAGATACATATGTATATGTAGGTGAATATGAAAACATGCATATGTGTGCAAATGTGTGTATAGTTAAAAATGAAATTTAGTTAAACATTAGAAAGTGTTACGACCTTGAGCCAGCAGATTTCGGTCATGAAAATTTCGGTTGTACCGTGTATCGTATCAATGTGTACTGGTATTTGGTTACGGTGATACGGAGTCAAGATGAAAAATAGTTCGAATGATTCACTGCAAATAGAATCACCAGGTGAATATCTTTGTTATCGTTGTGCATGTCTGCCTTTGAAAAAGATTGGTATGCCACGCGTTTTTCAGTGTATCTAAAAGTTAGTACAAGATAGGAACAGTTGGTATAGCAAATATATGTAGTTAAATAAAAAACCTCATTGTCCATTTTAATTATCTTTTTGATGAAGTATTTGTAGATTTGTAACAAATTTTTGTCGTTTATTGTGAATTTCACGTTAGTCATAGACGTGCGTAATTTTTTGTATAATACCTATAGACCAAAATAAATTTTTCGTTTCATCTACATACCATAGTAATCGACTTATTTCAGTGTTTTTTTATTTTTTTTTACGAATACGTATTTTGTAACATTGTAACGATGATTAGCATTTTCGAGCTCAGTCACTCCGTTAAATTCGGCTACATTCATTGTCAGTGGATACAAACACATCATAATTATTAAGTGTTATATTCTTTAAAATTTCTGCTAAAATTTGGGAGCCGGATAACAATGCTTCAGGGCCTACAGTAGGTCTGAAATCCGGCGACTGCCACTGCTAATTTCAAATATATAAGCAAGGTTTCGAAAGATTTATTTCATAATATATTGTTACATTCCTGCATATCATTTGAGTAAGAAATTAAATTTTATCAAATTTTAAGATTAAAATCAAATTTTATTTCGAGATTACATAATGTAAATCTTAACGATGAATACTGTAAGTGAAACTTGCTGTAATCACTGACAGTCTAGTCTAGTTAATTTTGTATTCCGGCGATAAGCAATACCTTCTTTATGACGTCAAATACGCGGTAAAACAATTTTTGTTGAATACGGTATTTTGATCTTTATTTTCGACTGATACTTAAACCATTCTATGTTTCCTACTTTGACGTCTAAATGTCTCTCTATGTGTCAAATTACTCATATTACACGTCTGTTTGTATATCGGTTCCAAACTTCTAGTGTCATTAATAATTCCTTGTTTGGATATAGATGTCGACATTTTGTACAAGAAAAACATTAATAAATAAATTTTTTTTTTAAAAAAACATATTCATTGGATTAAAAAAGATTTCTTTCATGCTTATTAAGAAAAAAAAATGGGTGTTTAATTTATTTGTCAACTTTTATAATACAGTTTAATTACGCACCTAAAAATAGTGTTTCGGTAAAGGGGTTTTTACGTTATAAGTATATTAAAAATTTCTTACAAAAGGCGTTAAGATACAAGTTGTCAAGTAGTTACAGATATAAAAAATCGTTATTAAGTTTTGGGAGGTTCCGAATAAATAAATGCGACTACCGTTTCCATGTTTCTCCAAAGAAAGGATATTGCCTTAATTTATACACCAATTTTAGGGTCTAGCTGCAAATAATTTCAGAAATTCTATCATCCCCTGAGAGCCGAAGCCAAGTGCAATTAAAATGAAAGAGATAACTGCACTTTAGTAGTTTTTCAGAACGTATAAAAATAATTTATCTAGCGTTTGAAAGCAAAACAAGTTCCCAACCAATTTTTTCTGTTTTAACAAAATTAAAACTATTTACTATAGAAACTGCAAAATGTTAAAATCTTCTATTTAACTTAATTTCGTGCTCAAGTATACTCACACCATACAAATTTACTGGTGCTTTATTATATTATGTGTTTTGAAAACATGACGAAAAGAATTTACAGTCAGACCTTAATAAAAATTCTAAACAAACTTTAAATAAGTAACTAAACGGTAAATACAGGTAAAGCGCATAAAACCAAAAAAAAAATATAAGCCGTTTCACTAAAAAAATCAAATTGTAAATTATAAGAGCACGTACCTAGAAATTGTAGATTTTCAAAATACCTGTCTCTGCCGATGAACAGCACACTTGCAGGTTACTTATCGGATTTTAACATGTGAGGTGGCTATCAACAGAGAGTGACCTCATGAGTGGCCTAACGGAGCCAAAATTTCGAAATTCGGTTTCGTTTCCGAGTTATACGTCTTCAAAACTTAAGATTTTTTTAGAAAAATTAAACGTAAAGAGAAATTATAATTTCTGTAGAAACGAATAAACAATTGATATCAGATAATTATACTATTCTTACTGAAATACAAGAAGTTATCTTTTATGTTAGCCGTAATAATTACTTTTGAATAAAATTCATATACATCATACTTTATTCGGGGAATTCAAATGGATCATTTGAGATTATCTAACGTGATTTTATCAGTTCTAAGGTTTCTGATAAGATTCAGCTGAAAACTGATCCCTTATTAACAAAGTTTCTTTTACGAGGTGTGAAGTTTCACTGTAAATTGTAGTTATATTTTGAATGTCAATGTTATCTATTATCCTATTACATAAAGCATGTTTGTATGCACCACGCATACAAAGAAGGAATTACGTAACGTACGCGTATACATATGTATTATCCTCTTCATTGCATGCTTAGGTATTATGGTTATACAGGCAAATCAGAGATAGTAGTTACGACAAAAAAAATTTTATTCTTTTTACTTCAAAAATGAATATTATATTATTTTACGAACGAAAACTTTTTCCGTTCCATTAAGCTAGTTTTGTTTTATAAAATTTTCAGTAAAATAGTGCTAAACAGTTTTTAAAGTCGTACAAGCATCTAGTCAAAATTTTGACTTTTAAAAATCTGAGATTTCTTTAAAGGAACTTTGCCGATAATATACGTCCGGAATTGTGAAGAGAAATTGAAAAAAAAGTTTGACTAGTGTAGCCGGCCACGGCATTCGAACCCACGACCTACCAATACACAAGTATCAGTGCCTTGGTACACTCAGGCATCCCACAGGTGTATATTTATTAAAATATCCAGCATCAAATCAATTTAAAAAAAAAAATTATATAAACTTATAGAGAAAATAAATAATGTATTCTCTTTAAATTGTAAAAAAAGAAACTTAAAAATAGTATATTTTCATATAATTGTTCTAAAGAAAGAACGTACGGTTTGTCGTAGTTAGAAAACTGAATTAAAAGAATTTAAATAAAACAGTAGACAAAAGAAACATTTTTTACAGCTTTGAACTTTCACATAAAAAAAAAAGTATGTAAGTAACCATTATGAAAAGTAATTTATACATAGCCAAGCAAGTAGTTATTGTACTATAAAAAAGGAGAGTAAATATGCCTTGTATGAAAGAAGAAGTGTTGAATTATATATTAAATAGAGAGGTCACGTGAGACACCAGGTGGTTGGATAGATACTGACTAACTGTACCTACATAGTAGATAGATACCAACCGGTTAACATTACTGAAGGTGAATAGGTCAGGTATTCATACTTACTGGTCAACTTGACTGAACTCTGACCATGAAATGTGGGTCAAACTTAACTCATTACATTTTCCCTTTATACTTCTTACACCATCAAGCTCGGGTTACTCCCCCAGTGAGTGTATGTATGCTAGAGAAATATAATAGTAAAATAGTCAAAGATAGATATCCAACTCCGTCTTCTTTCTGTCTTCTAATATCATATCGAACGAAGTTCAGTTTAGAGCTACCTACCACAGACGTTCTTATGTTCGTTCAGCTTTATATGCGATATTAAATTGCTTGGTAATTTATTTATTTATCTAATCACAACATATGAAACACCCTAATCCCATTTTATAGTTTTATATGAACAAGCAAAGATATCATATTATGAAAAATTCAAAAATGATATTTTAACTAGTTTCAATGATATAGGTGATCTTTAAATGTATTTACCTATCAAAAGATGCAAGAATGACTATTAGTTGATATCTCTATTTCTGGTAAACATAACTGTTGGTTATAATTAATTCAAATGCATGTCAGCCCTTCTTATACATAAGTAATATATGTAGTACCTAACATGGTATGCATTTGTATTGAAATATTACTATGTTCTACCAACTAAAATTTTTCCATAAAAATATATGTTATAGAGTACTAAGAGACATATTATTGAACAAAAAATGGTGGGTGTCGCTAACGCGTAAAGTGCCAAAAAAAAAATTTACTTAAATTTAAAAATTTAAAAAAATTAGTATAATAAAGGGATATAACGTTATTTTTTTTTTTATTACTTTGTCTAAGGTGGGTACACAATATATATTAAACTCAAATAAATCGGCTCAGTAATTTCGTAAAAAAAAATTTATTTTTGAAAAGTTTTGTCTGTTTGTGTATTCATAAACTATTAGCCTCGGAGGGTTGAAAATTGGCAGGAATGTACCTGGGGCTAAGAAGTATTATTTCCTATAAAAACAATCAATTTTGCGTCAAGGGCCGTTTTCCCTATCTTACCCGGCTATGCTCTTTATTGTTTCATTTTGAAACTCTATCACATTCTGATAAAATGTGACAATTATAATTTTTTTTAAGGTTAAAAATTAATATGCGGAAGTCAAACAGTTATACAATTTAATAGATGGACTTATGTTAGAATGTTATTTTAATAATAATAAACTGATCCTCTTGACTAACTCATGATAAAACGATTTATAATGACTATAAATTTTTTACTTAACATATCTAAATTATCTTATTATAATTACAAGAATAAAAGAGTGGCATCTAATCAGAAACCACTAAAATTTTCTTCTTACGCGAGAGATGATATTGCTGTTAAGCAATTTGTAAAAATCTTTCACTGAATATGTTTTATTGTTTACCCATCTTCCTTACTTAATAATAATTTAATAGGCCCAAAACAATATTAGTGTCATGGAAAATGAATAAAACAAAAGTTTAAAAAAATTAAAATCACACTACGAAAAAGTAGGAAACAATTTTTAAAAACTGTGAATTTGTTTTTCTAAACTTGATTTTTTACACTCTCAAAACAGTTTCTTTTTTCCGAGATTAAAAATTTCTTTAATTTTGTGTTCCCTGAATCAAAGAAATATTTCGTTAAATCAAAAAAATATTTCTCTAATTCAAAATAAATATTATTTTGAAATCTATTTTTGAGTCCAAATCTATTTTTAACCGACTTCAAAAACGAAAAGTTTAATTCAACCCGTATGTTTTCTTTTGTATTTACACGGATTTCTCCCAGATTTCTGGCTCAATTTGCGCCATTATTTTTTTCATTAATAGATAAAACTCTCCAGGTGGCCCCATAAAAATTTTATTAATATTGGTTGAGTAATTTTTTAACCATCTTCAGTAATATGAACAATATGAATAATTATGGCAAACTTAAAATTTGCATATGCAAAATTATTTACTTTAATATCTATAGTGACATACTTTTTTTTTTAAATTTATGTTGATCCAATTATCCTAAAAATAATTTTTAAATAATTATCTGATGACTTGAAAAACTGTTTGATTTAAACTGATTTTTATTTTCTCTGATTTTTATTTTCCTTGTAATTATTACTTTAAACATTATTTATGTTCCAAATTTTCAAGCAAAATCAGTAAGTGCCCAAAATTATGATTTTTAGACACTGATATTTTGCAATGAGATGGAATCATAAGCATTGTCACTAAAAGGTATGGAATAAATTTTTTTTTTAAAAACCAACTTCAAAAAGTGAAAAATGTTAGGCGTGGTATAGTATTAAAAAAAATAAAGATCCACGTGAATTCATTAATTTTACAAGCAGATCCGATCGCGTTTTTTAATACTATATCACGCCTGACTTCAAAATACGCGCTGATACATTATTTCTCACTTTTTGAAGTCGGTTTTAAAAAAAAAAAAATTTTGAGTTCTTTTTTTCAGTAGTGAAAGAAGTATTTCTATGAATCAAAAAACTATTTTATTTGATCCAAAGAAGTATACAATTTTTATTTAGCTTCATCATTTCGTCATCATTGTATACTCATTTCGAGAGTATACAATTTTTATTTAGCTTTGCAAATGTATACGTATTTTTTAGAAAACCAAATACTTCGGTTATTGCCAGCATTTCGTGTTTAGATAAGTGTAGCTTTTTGTAAGAATTTAGTATAATACAATGAAAGTCGCTAATTGTGATCACTATGAGACCAGTAACGTTTGATGATAATTAGCAGTTGATAACGTTAAGAGTGGTGATTTGATCATTATTATTTAGCGATCTGACTTCAACTGACTGTGATAAGAATAATTAATAACAAATTGATAATAGACTAATAAATATTTGTGATAAAGAAAAAACTTAAAGAATATGTACGGGAAGGTCGCCCAAAGCGGGTACCCCTCTTAAAGCGGGTAAGCGCTTGTATATCGTTGTATCGAATGTTTTTGTCAGGTCGTGTGTATACCGAGATTAACCGAATATCAACCAATGTCAATCAGTTGCACTTGAACGCCTGTGTCGTTTAATGTCCTAGTTAAGCTTCATCAAATTTTTTTGTTGATTTTGTTAAAAATTTTGACGATAAATATTCTGTGACCAGTCACAAACCTTTTTATTTGTAATCTTTTTGGTATTACCATATTATATTATCATCATTTGACTTTTAATGTAGAAATAGGTAGACATATTGTATCGGCTTTCATTTTGAAATTATTCCAAGTTAACAAAATTAAGTCTTTTTGGGCAAAGCGGGTAGACAAAATAGAAGCATCTTAATGGAAAAAACTGTTGGAAGGGAGAAAAAAATGAAAAATTTTCTTTTTACGACGGAATGAGTTAAAAAGCTTAAAAAAATTGTTTGTGGTGATTTTGATGTGGAACGACCTGAAGTAGGTAATATACTCCAATGTGGAGATTGTAAAGAAAGTTACATTTAATTTTTATAAATTTATTATTTTTGTCTTTTTTCAATTTTTATTACTTAATTATTATTATTGTCAAGTTCTTATGATTAAGAAAGTTTATATTAAAAAATAATAACAGTATTTAAATACATAATGTACTTACCCGCTTTGGCAAAGGGGGTTTCCCGCTTTGGGACACCTATACGGGCAAAGCGGGTTTTTGCAGAGGTTTTGTATTTTCTTTATTAAAAATAAATATCGTACAAACATTTCTTAAGCGAAGTTTTATTTTAAAGTTCGATAACTATTCTATCTGATAATATAAAAAAGATCTGCTTATCGAGGTCAAAAGTCACTTTTTTGGGCGTTTAATCTTAGCTTACCCGCTTTGGGCGACCTTCCCCTAAACTTGGCAAATGATTTTCCAAAGTTAAACATAATTAAGCCCTCGTGAAACTTTATCCATTTTAGACATAAGGTGATACAACTCATAACTAATGTCCAGGGAAAAGTAGATCCAAGGAAAAATTTTACATAAAATAACAAATTATATTAATTTCGAAAAATGATAATAAACAAACAAAATATACAAAAGCTACTCTAAAATTTGTATTATTACTATTATTAGTAAACACACTAGAAAAATATTCCACAGATGGATATACAAAATCTAAAATATGCCACAGATGGATATACAAAAAAATATTGTAGTATTAAATAAAAAATACAAAAACGAACACTAAAAAAAAGGATTTGTTTTTACGATTCAAATGTAAACGGGAGGAATATGAACTATCAAAATTTAATGCTATATTGATCAGGTGTGCACACCATGTAAAGTATCATTGAAAACATAACAAAAAATCATCAAGTGCATATTGGGCGGCATAAAGTCAGGGTTCCACAATGGCTAGAATTTTTCACGGATTTCGAAATATAAGTGGACTTTTGACGGTTTTTTTAAAACAGATAAACATTTTCGACAAGAGTCCCATTTTAACTCGTCAAATAACTGTTGTAATATCTATCTATAAGAAACATATAAATTTTGAATTTCAATATGTCGAAAATGAGCCTTAAAAATGTGGTTGAAAAGAACCTCAGTCTTATTTCGTGGAATTATTTCTGAAATTACTAACAAAATATGAAAATTTCATCACATTTTCAGCTCTTTTCTATCTTTAAAATTACACTTTGAATTTTCGAAGATTTGGTTGCTTATATTTCCAAAAGTTGCTAGCATAACCTGGCCAAAATATTTGAGTGCTTTTAACATGTCTTAGTATCTGTAAATTTTTCAGATTTTTTGGATCAATTGTTTAAAAATTGAGGGCAAATATACAAGTTATCCGCAAACTTGAAGCTCAATATTTCGAAAACTTAGAAATGAAAAACGTTAAAGGAACTTCAAATTCATTTTACGAGCCCTTTCGAATAATATCCCACACGATGTGATATGTGGAAAAATTTTTTATACCCACTTTTCCATTACCTACACGAAAATATAGGCTATTACAATATTAGATAGGGTAGTACAATATTGAATGGCTCAAACAGTTTGGTATAGTTCGTTAAGAAGAATTTGAGAAAAAATTTCACCATCTTCGAATTTTCGCAAACAAAACAGAAACGTTAAGTGTTGTACATTTGGATAAAGTAAGATAACTTATTTCTTTCTCAAAAATAGTACGTATTTATTTTTTAAACAATTTTATTCATATCAAAGATAAATATATACATCTACAATAATAATATTAGTGGACTTCTTCTTCATATATGAAAATTTTGAAAAAATTACCTTTTCAGAAAAACAGTCATTGTAAAAGTTTGTAGATAAAATGGGAAAATGTAATTTAGGGATATTTTTTATTTTCTTTTTGACGATTTGATCTTTAGTACAAAATGTATCAAAAAATTTATTCTCAAAACTTTAATCCAAATTAAAAGGATCCTAGCCTATAATATTATGTAAAGAAGTTTGTACTGGTATTTTCTCTACTAGTAAAGAAAAGAAAATACGAAATATATAAAACCAAAGTTGGACGAATATGAGTGTCTTTTCTTATAAATTTCCAAAAGTGTCAACTAAATATTGAATTTCTAATCAGTTAATATGGAAAAAGTGTGTTAAAAATTATTACAATTTTTACCAATTATTTCCTTTTTGAATTAATCCAATTACTTCCAATGTTCCAATTTCACCTAGTTTGTATAACAAACTGATTCACTCAGAAAGGTACCTATTTTTGAATATTCAAGTTTTGCTGAAATCAACTATACTTCAAAGGGGTAGGAATTATGAGGGTGTGAACGACACACAGACATGAGGAAATTATAAATATACCACGATTTTTTATTCGGAACCCTAGAAAAGCCAATATATAAAACTAAAAATTGTATAAAAATCATTCTCGCCTTCAACTGAATAGTATTAGTATCTTGTGTGTATGTGTGTGGGTTACTTTTAAATTATTTATTAGTTACCTATACATCAATTTTGCACATCGATTGTGCCAACCTCTGAATTCAAATAAGTTTATATTAAACCACCGTATACATGGTGAAAATAACACGAATAACAATAAGAAGGGCTGTTTGTACACCTGTTATACATGATGTGACTTAGTTGGAAGATTCATATTCTAAAAAGTGAAGGAAATAAAAATTTTGATCACTGTTGGTTAGAAATATGTACCTATCTAGATCTCATAGTTGCACTATTTCAATTTTTCTGTGGATCAAAAATGCACTGCTGGCAGACTGTGTGCCAGAAGTATAATAGGGGAAGTGATAAAATATCATTACCATTCGAATAATAACGTTCGTTAGAGTGTAATTACAAAAATTAAAGAACTAACCCATTACAATCCACGATATGTTACCTACAGTACCGTGGGAAAATCATGTTTGTAAAATTTTTTTCAACGAATTTTCAAATATAAAATAGCAATGGACTATCATTTTCTTGTACATACACTGAGAAAAAATTACAGTAAAAATTACGGAGCTGCCTCCGGTAAACCAGGCTCAAGTGACCAGTTGGTAGGAAATTATCAAGCAAAAATATAAAAAATGCATTTCAAACATTATTTTATACGATTCATTTGAAAATTTTTCCTGTACAACTTAAGAAGTTTTCCTATATAGCTCCATAAAATTCCATGGGCTAGTAAAATTTCAAGTGGATACCAGGAAAATTTACTTAATTTTTGTAAAATTATACTAGAAATAAAAGAATTTTTACGGAGCCACACTGTAATTTTTACTAAGGTAGAAGGTTATCACTATTTTCTTCTTGAAACCTGTCTTTCAGCATCTCTCTCACACAAGCATCACATATAACTGACGATAAACAGACCACACCAAGGTCATTTTGAATGACTCACCAGCAGTGCGACCGGCGACCGTTATCAGTTTAGTAGCAGTGGACCCATGCTAGTGAGTGGATGTGTACCATGCAGGAGTGTCATCATTTTTTTTTTTTTAATAATAAACTATTTAATGGGCTTTACATTTAAAACAAATAACAATTGTTATTTGTGTTTCATGAATTGTTTATTTTTTATTTTAATTGTTGTACGTTTTTTCTATGTATTGATGTTTATTGAAACATGCTTTTCCACAAATAATAAAAAAACCACAGTTAACATTTTTTCAATATTAATAATTTGATTTCAATCCTTACCCTTCTATCAATATCTTTTTAAACTATTTTAATTCAATTATTTATTAATAAATAAAAAAAACCTTATAAATAATACGGTAAGAGAGTAGAATTTTTCCTGTACAGCGCCGAAATTTTTACGGAGGCATAGGGTAATTTTTACTATACTCATCGTACTTTTTCTTTTGCCTGTCACTTATTCCCGCATTACCAGAGAGCTCCGTAATTTTTTACTAGAAATTTCCGTAAAAATTACCGCATTTTTTTCTCAGTGTATTTATTTCTCTTTGCGGAACAAATATTAATAAAATATTTCAATCTGAATTTTAATTGGCATTTTAAAAGTGGTCTCTGTCACTGAATAGGTATTCATTTTAGTAGCACCAGTACAATTGTGTATACAAAATTAAATAAAAAAAATCCTGAAACCCAGTTACAGTGAAATCATTTTTAAATAACTAATTTTCTGTTAAACTCCTGACATCAAAATACTAAAAAGTGTATCACATAAAAACTACGCCTAATTTTCTTTCCCCCTATTATTTTCTCATAAATATACAAATCAGATGAATCTCTACTGTTATCCTCCAAAGAATATCAGGATTTTATAAGAATCTTATTTGGAGATTTTGTGTAAATTTTTTTCGAAATTCTGAAATAGGGGTAGGCTTTAATAGTTTAATTTTACAAAGAATTCTCACATTTTCAGTATACATTATAACGAAAAAAAAAAAACAGTTTTTCAACTATTCAGTAATTACTATTTTTTAAACGTAAAAGTCAGAAATTTGAGAAAATACAATTCATTATACTTCGGACGTTGAACAGTATACTGATTTAACTCTTTATGTTGACTACTAAATTATACTTTTCGAAATCATATATAGAGAAAATAAAAGGTTAACGGAGTAAAGGTACTGTTTTACTACTTAAAACGACGTAACCACTTATAAGAGAAAATACTTGTCTTTTACTTTTTGATGCTCTACAATAGTGTTTTTCAACCTGTGGGTCGCGAAGCGTTTTTAAAGGGGTCGCAGTTACTTTAACAATAAAACTACTCTAGTTCAATATATAATATTTAATAAAGAAAAGGTTAATAAAATTTCAAAACAAATAACTGCGGCTTATTTTTAATAACAGTAAATCCGAGTTTTAAATTATTTTCGTCATATAGACGCTTTTTCTTTGCTTTTCTTTCATTACTCTCATTGGAGAACTTGAAGTTGACGATTGTGCATGTCTTTCTAGAAACTCATCCATTTTTAATAATTACAATGAGCACAGAATTTTCAATATTAGACAATAAAAGACAGTGAGCAACTACTAAACAAACAACAAGTCAAATTTAAACACAATTCAAAGTGAATTCACAATTCAAAGAATTCAAAAGTGACATCCTTTAGTCGCCTGATACTTCACGCAGTGCTCATCACGTTGCGCTATGTCTCGCTCACACAAATCACGAGCGCGTTCCAAAGCTACTATATGTCATCAACTTCGATGTCGATATAAAAATATGCCTGTTTAAAGTCCATTGTTACGTATTTAATTGACACTTAACTGAAAATAATCAATAATGATGAACGGATTCGATATTTATAACACAGAACAAAAGTTAGAAATAGCAGAGGGTAGGAGTCGCGAACTAGGGGGCTCGCGCCATGAAGTTTCTCTACTAGGGGGGTCGCGCCATGAAAAAGGTTGAAAAACACTGCTCTACAACACAGCGAAGAATAATAAATAAATAGGTCAACAGAAGTGGCAGGATACACCTTTGTGACAGTCCCTGTAAATGTCCCTGTAAAAATAGTGAAATCTTTCAATCTTATGGTCTTTTGTATCTTTTCAAGTAACCTAACTGAAAGATTTCAATATTGGAAATTGATTAGCATTAGAATTAAATGACGTTCGTATACATATAATCAGGAATCCCCTTAAATAATTAGATGCAATAAAAACCAGACATTTTTACTTTCCTCTTTCGACTAAACCGCCTACAGATTGTACACTTATTGAACCAGAAGTGTGAAATTGTGCACATAGAGACATCATCCGTACAAATTGTTGGTGAAAAGTTGTCGATAAAGTTTTATAGAAATATCATCAAAGATTTTTTCCCCTTTTATTATATCATTTGTTTCACCGTCGACAGAAAATAACGTTATAGTAAGCGAATATTACGAATATTATTTAGAAAAAAAAAAAAGAATCCGAATTCAAGATAAAATGAAATTTGTTGGAATGTAAAATATCTGTTGTCAACCGATTCTTTCCTCTACACAAAAAGAAAAATAAAATGAAAATATGGAACAAACGCACACACAACTATGAAAATAACTATACATTATATGGTGGAGGACGGGAAAGTAATGTGCTGTGGTTGCCACGCCTTTTGACAAATCCAAAACTCGCGTGTAGATCGTAAAGCTTCTTTATAATACAATACAACACGAGTCTGACATGTTCGAACTGTTCAAGCTGCCCGAACATATTATAATATAGTTAAATGATTCAGACAATAGTATGCCAACATACCTATATACAGTCAGTTCAGTTCATTCGTGGTGTAGAAATCAAATGTCGCAACGGCTAAGATTAATGCCTCTCGATTGTCGCTGGTTGTTACCACTCGAAAATATTTTGTTCGATTTTGTATTTTTCTTGTTGCAACCATTAAAATAAATATTTTCCTTTTCAGAACACGATACGAACGTGTTAACATACATTTATGAAGGAAATACATTTTATATAACATTTTTTTTTTTATTTTTGGTATTTTTGTTTCTTTTAATTTATTTCAAAAGGGGGATTAGGTGATTAAGTTAGATAAATAATTAAAAGATAAAGTTTTGGAGAAAATTCATCGACAGTTACTGATATAAAATAAGTTTTTATTTGCGACGTTTCGAAAACATTGAATTTTCATCATCAAAATTTAGTTCTTAGATGTGTTCAGGATTGTCATAATTAAACGCAAATTGATTACACATGAAATAAAAAATTGATAAAAATTAGAAAATAAAAACTATAATGTCATGAGTGTAAAAAACCAAAATTAAATCGTTAAAAATTATAAAATTTATAAAATTTAATTATAAATAAGAGGAAAATTTTTTAATGTATTCAATAAAATGCAACACAATGAATCCGTGTTCCTTTGTTCGAGTTTATCAACACTCATTGTGTTGCATTTTATTGAATACATTAAAAAATTTTCCTCTTTTTCATATTTTAATATTTAAATTTCTAAAATTTTATAATTTTTAACAATTTAACTTTTGTTTTTTACACTCATGTCACTATAGTTTTTATTTTCTAATTTTTGTCAATTGTTTATTTCATATGTAATCATTTTGTGTTTAATTATGACAATCCTGAACACATGTACGTACAGAATTTTTGCATATGGTCCAATTTTGTAATTTTCTTGTAATTTATTTTATGTATTTAGTTTTTTAAAAGAAAAATTCTTCCCTGATGATGAAAATGCAATATTTTCGAAACGTCGCAAATAAATACTTATTTTAAATCAGTCGCTGTTGGTGGTTTTTCTCCAAAACTTTATCCTTTTATTTTATTTAAAAGAAACCTCCAATAATAATATCACCGTCCACCATCCTTTTATTTTTAATAAAAAAAAATTATACCATGACATTCCAATAACAGCTCTATTTAATGCCATTTTAATTTAGCCATTTATTTTTTTTAACCCTTTTAGTACCGCCGTATATTCCAATATTTTAGATAAAAAATTTAATATCTCTATAAGTATAATTACAAGTTTGGTAGGTTTTGCTTAATTTATTTACAATATGACCGCTCTTTACTATACAGCCTCCAGTTACCGATATAAGACAATGCATACTCTTCAGTTGAATTTTTTCTAAAAATTAGTATGACGAGCTCAGCTCGTCATTAGTCCTAAAGGGGTTAACATTCTATTTTTCAACTGGCATTAAATCGGCCCTAGACATTTTAATGCAATTTCGACAGTGGACTGAAAAATTGAGACATAATCTTGTAATAAATTCGGCAATCGGTAGGCTGTATCATAAGCAGAGGGAATTAATTATATCATAAAAGATTTTAAAAAAATTATATTAAAAATAAAATAAATTTAAATTTAATTTTCTATTTACTTATTTTTACCATAAGTTCCCTTATTATTAAAAAAAAAAACAACACATTCCTTAGAAGAATATAAATCAAGAATAATTCCATTCGATTTATCTTTTAACTTATCCATCTTTAATATAGATTTTCTGCCTGTCTTCTCTTCCACCGGCTGTTAACATCCTGCACTGTATGGATAGGCAATACGTAGATAGATATTTTAAAATGCCTACAACAAAAAAATTTAAAAAGCAACCTGTGATTTTGCATACCAAAATTTATGTTTTTACCATTTTTTAGTCGAATTTTCTCCGAAAAATTAGACTTATACAGTCTATACGATAAGAGCTGCGAAAGGCGAGAGTAGGGGCGCTATCCGTTTTCGGACCCGTAGAACACGAATATGTAGAAAAAAAAAATGTCTGATATATATATATATATATATATATATATATATATATATATATATATATTTTCCCGCCACCTTTTAATTTGTGTAGGGCCCCCCTATGGAAGTTAAGAGATGAAATTTGGTAAATGGGGCTCATTTTCGAGGCACCTCATACTATCAAAGTGGGGTCAAATTTTGGGCAAATTTTTTTTCTGACCCGACCTTTAAGGGGGTGGTGGGGGGCGGAAAAGCAATAAAACTTTTCCAAACCGGTTTTAAATAATGGTTCGGTCAATTATCTACAACATATCCAAAATTCAGCTTCCTAGGATGATATGGTGGGAGTAGAGGGGGGAAAAACGATTTTCGTTGGATCTAACAGGCCCCCAGCCCCCCAGAATTAACGTAGAGGGTTGAAATTTAGTGTGTTGATAAAGTTCGTACCTAGGTTGTGCTTTTTGGAGGTTTTAATATTTTACCTCCACCCACCTCATTTTTAAGCTACAATTTCATGCATTTTCGACGTTTTCGAAGTTTGTACCACTCGCACAGGTCACCCGAATAAACCTAGAGGGCTGAAATTTTGTATTCGGATTGAGTTAGTATCAAGGGGGTGCCTTTTGGGGGTCTCGACTTTTAACCCCTACCCCCACCATTTTTATACCCAAAAGAACATGATTTTTCTTGTTTTTTAACAGTTTCGTTCGGGTCAAAATCTCCCCAAATAAACCTAGAGGGCTGAAATTTGGTGTACAGGTTAAGCTAATAGCCAGACACTGTTTTTTGGAGGTTTCAACTTTTAACCCTTACCCCCACGATTTTTACGCCAATATTTCCTTAATTTTTTTGCTTGTTTTCTAACACCTCTAGAGACTCCATAAGGAAACCTAGAGGGCTGAAATTTTGTACGTGTATTCAGTTAGTATCCAGCTAGTACCTTGTAGGGAGTCCGCATCACTTTTCCCCCCACTTCTCCCATTTTTACATCTGAATTGAATGCTATTGTTAAATGTGTTTTAAAAGCATTATGTTTATTCTAAATACAAGTAGGCGAATAGTAATTTTAAAAAATTTAAAAAAAAGTGAACTTACTTTTATGACAAATGAAATACATACATATTAAGTAATTTAAAAATGTTATTAAAGTCACTGTTTATTTATAAATTAGGAATTTTGGATTTTTAATATTTATAAAATAGAAATTTTGGATTTTTTTGGAAAGAAAAAATATCTTTATAAAGGCCTTCCAGTTTATTATTGAAGGTCCTTTTTTAATATTTAAAACTAAAACATAAAGGCAATTAGCGGATAAACATGGGCAGGAATGTCCTCGTACGAATTGTGTTGGCTTTTTTTCTGCTACCTGTTTTCGGCACAAAATTGAAATTTACTGAGATACAGCCCTTAAATACTTAAAACCTTTTTTTAAAGCCTCGATCAGCCGAACACTCATCACCAGTTTTGAAACCAACAAAATGACAATTCGGTTGTAGACTTTCAATCACATTTCGCTTGTAGACATTCAATACCGAAGATGAAGGGGAAAATTCGACTACCGTGATGGGGCCCCGCTGCTCACGGCGTTTTTTATATTTTATATTCATATATTGTGTGTGTGTTTTTATTTACAAGTTATTAAATATCATATCTCCACTTATTTAACAATATGCTACTTGCGCCTGTTGTGTTAGGCTTGTTTTCGTTTCTTTTTTTTTATATACTTATACAAGGTAAGTAATAATTCGTATAAAGAATGGTGTACGAGAAAAAAAACAACGGGGTTAACACTAATGGATTTATGAAGTTTATTTTGGTAGGATATTTTATTTGTTCGTACAAAGTGTATCTTCAGCTACAAACATAAGTATTTATAAGAGTAAATTTTTTAGTTAGAAATCTCAAATTACCTATAATCTAACTCTACACGCTCAATAATATTATGCAACAAACTTGTGCAATTTACTGAAGTTTTTTTCAGGAAAAAAAAAACTGTAGGTACAATAAACTGATTGTACGAATTGTACAATAATTAAATTGTTTTTTCATTGAAAATGTTCATATAATCCATTTCACTTAAATATAACCATGATTCATCAGTTATGAATTTTCCGTTTTCTTGGTTTTATCTCTTTCAATATTGCACTTGCGTAAATTTTAAACTTACAGTCGGTTTTTAGAAAAGAATAGAAGATTGATCTTGTTTCGAATAAAAGAATTATTTAATTCTTTAAAAATGGCTCATGCTCAATTGTATCTAAAATTGGGTATAATA
The DNA here is from genome assembly GCA_035578155.1 of Brachynemurus nebulosus. Classification (NCBI taxonomy): domain Eukaryota; kingdom Metazoa; phylum Arthropoda; class Insecta; order Neuroptera; family Myrmeleontidae; genus Brachynemurus; species Brachynemurus nebulosus. Next base: position 26,808,014 of record JAPWDM010000004.1, on the reverse strand, counting down.
CTCAATTATTTTCACAAATTAGTAATCTAATTTAGACGTCAAAGGTGACTTAATAAGACAACAAGCAAATCGAAACTCAATAGCAATAATATACCTAAAAGAACTATAGACCGTACAACTCACACATTGCACAATATACCTGAAACTGCTTTTGATCAAACAACATATTGTACATCCTTTCAATATAACCTAGATACCAAGGCCGAATCTAGGGGTGGAAGCGGGGGTACGTGCTCTTCTGCAAGTTTTTAAGGCCGCCAGAAACGCAAGTTGAGGGGCGCAAAATGGTGAATTTGATTTTGCTCGTCACTTACTTTTTGGCAGGGAGCAATTTAAAAAATATCGGTGCGCCAAAATGTTTAATTTGGCGTTTTTCTCAGGGAGGGGCGCCAACAGGAAAGTTTTCCCCCCTCTCGTAATAACTGTAGGTCCGGTCCTGCTAAATATGATCACTAATATTGTGCAACATGAGATTTTGTGCAATATTATTGAGAGTGGGGACGCCGGTTAAGTGTCCGAAATCATTTTTTGCTCATTTCGGGTTATTGGTATCCACTGTCATATTAAAATAGCTTTTTAGTACACAACAAAAATTTTATTGGAAAAACGTTTTTGTTACAATTTTCAGAAAGCCGAGTAGATCAAAGACTTACAATTAGTCATATTATTAAACAAAAATAAATAAATAAATAAATAAATAAATAAATAGTAGAAAGAGTAAAGTGTTTTTTTTTTTAATTTTTGATGACAGCGCTAAAATTTTTTAGAAAAAAAGGGCGAAAATAGTGTACCTAGGTATATACAAGAGACTTGATCTGCGGAATTTAATTGGGTTACTTGAAATTAAGAAATGCGTCACCTGGTATAACATTCTAAAACATCATGATCACCTCCATTTTGCTACTCGTCAACTTTCTTTTTAAAGCAAATGAATTAAAAATCACAAACAGACGAGCCTGAAAGGGTGGGTGAATGGTCAAAATAAATTATACGCCCGGAATTTTGAATATATAACATCGCACGTGAGAGAGCAATACTTTTTTTAGAGAGGTAGATTCAATTAAAAGGATATTTGGGATTTCAATAGGTAAATTAAAATTTTTATTTAGTCATTTCAGTGATAAGAAATCAAAATATCTGGAAAATAGTTAAAATAGTAATTTAAAATAAAGCAAACTTGTGATTTTTTTCAATTTAAAAAAAAAAAATAAGAAATATCAATTTTATAATATGTAATATGCTACTGTTTTTCATTCGCCTAAATAGTTTTAGTTTAAACAAAATCTGACCAGGTTACCAGGTGGTAACATGAAATTTTATAATGAGTACCATGTATAGAACAAAATTTCAGAGAAACAATTTCGATCACGCGTCCACCCGTTCACGTGACCGAGTAGCTGGTCTAAAACTACAGGAAAAAAAAATATTGAATATTATTTAGAGTGTACAGTACCTTTTGAATTATCACAATTTCATTACTGTACCAAAGGGTCTATTCTGATCCCACTCCTTTACTAAAAATTTCCTCAAAAATTATGAAACGTTTACATTACTTGATCATATTATCCAAAAGGACACTCTGTCTCCTGCTTACATTTATAATGTCGGTAGGTAATGTAGTATATAAAAAAAATAACATTGGGGTGCGAAATGTATCAATGTGTACACGGATGTGAACTTGTTCATCTTTCCCACTGAACTACTTTCACACAAAAAATATATGTAGGTATATCAATAATTTTGTTTGTTTCCATTTTTTCGCGCCAGTAAAAGGATTGTTATAATCTGTCTTTTCACACCCTCTCTGTATGACTTACACTTTCCTCTTTTAAAATCAATGTGCTTTTTTCGTTGATGGATTATATTTCATAAAATATCATACAGGAAGTAAGTATAACGTTAAAAATTTCATTAAGTGTTTTGGAAATCTTATTTAAAAATAACAATGAAAAAAGTTCTAGTTCAGAGATATCAACTATAGATTTTATATTAGCTGTGAAAAAGCCGTTTCACAAGAAAATATCCCTGTCGCAGCATCTGCATAATATGGCGAATTTCCAAAAATTGGACACTGGCGGGTCTCCATCTATTCAAAATGGTTTATCTCTCTGACAGTGAAAAAATTTTTAAAATCAGTAGAGTAGTTAATTTTTGGCACTTTTAGGTCCCTGATGGATCCCACTTAGAGGGACCTTAGGACTAGTGATGAGCAAAATTAGTCTTGGTCTTGCAGTCTTGTTTTGGTCTTGCATTTTTTGCAAGACCAAGACTATGTATATCAAGAACAAGACCAAGACCAAGACTATAAGTATGGCTGCAAGACCAATACCAAGACTCAAGTGAGCAAGGCCAAGACAAAAGCAAGAAAAAAGCAAGACTCTTGCTAAACTATTTAAATAGTTTGAAAGTATAATTAATACAGAAAATTCTGCTTTTAGAAGGAAAACATTCGCTAATAAAAAAGATGCAAGAAAGTGCGAGATTATTTAGCAATACCAAGACTAAGACCAAGACCAAGACCAGGACCAAGACTGCATTTTTCAAGACCAAGACCAAGACCAAGACTCAAACTGTTCTAGCAAGACCAAGACCAAGATTCTTAATGCAAGAACAAGACCAAGACCAAGACTGTCTTGGTCTTGCATTTGCTCATCACTACTTAGGACCTTGGCGGACCTCATATAATAACCTATATCCACCAAAAATAGTTAGCTCTCTAACAGTGACAAATTTTCGAAATCGGTGATTACCCCTTCTTGAAAGTTAGAAAATTTTTATTTTGAAAATTTTAATGTATTAGGTATATGTTAAACCAATGTGAGATCATTTGTGCATTTTCCATTAAATCTTTCCATTTTAATTCGGAATTGTAAAAAATATTGTACACAATACGAGTAAAATAAGTATTTGCATTATTCATTTTGCTTTTATTAACAAAACGGTTTCATCCTCTAAGAGTTGCTACGTATTTCTACGATTGTTACACTTCTATACACGAGAGTATTACACTGTAATTCTGAGTTTATTCAAATACTGAATATTTGATTAGCACACCTAAATGTCAAATACAAAATTTATTTGTAGACTTAGTACCTAATCCTGAGTTTTCGATAGTTGTTAGTGGTTAAAAATATCTGACGATTCAAATACTGACAACAGACATTTAATAAATTACAGTAATTCATTAGAAAAATGACCAGAGAATTCTACTGTTTGATTATCTTGCCCTGAGCTATAGTGCTCGGGACTCATATTAGCCGGGTCTACTCTCAAAGGAATATAGAGTACATTATTACCTACTTGAAACCTACTCTTATTTGTAAACTTAATATTCGACATTAGGTGAATAAACGAAAAAAATTTATTTAATTTTGGTTTTTTATACAGATGATCTTTTCAACTTCTATGTTAAATTCAATGCCGGTAGGAGATGCCCTTGTGCAAAATTGTGCGCTCTTTTTCTTACCATTTTTTTTTTTTAAATATGTAATTATTAATTTCTTTTTTAAATTAGGTTTTTATGAAAACACAATGCATATACTAAGATGTCTAGGAAAACAGTAAGAAAAATTTTATAAATTACATTTGTTTACACTTTTTCAGTGATTTATTTTCTAGTTTTAGCTTTTTTCTGCCTTACAATCAAAAACGTTCTAATATTTTATATTGTAAAAATTATGTACCTTATACATACTACATACATAATACTTTTTTTGCTATTCCGGAACTAATATCATGCCTTACTATCCATCATAATACAGATTATAGTGTCATTTTTAGTACTAAACGACTAAAAATATATTTCTCCCTCTTTTAAGCCAACTAGCAGTCGAAATTTATGAAACGACAACAATCAGCAAGCAGAATTTAACTGGGTAATGAACTATTTACAAAAAATAATTTACAATCTTAAATTTACAGATAAACATTATATCTATATTGCACTGTCCAATTTATTTAATTTATCCACAGTACCTATACTTGATGTCATTTTATACAGTTTAAATGACATTTAAATGACTGTTTTTTATTTTTTATAATTTTAAGTTATGGGAAATTGTAATAAATTGTGTATGCACAACAAAAATGAAGTGTTTTTTCTTTTGTTTTTTTATCCTTTCTGTGCGTTATTTACGCTGAGCAGAGCCGGATTGACATAAGGGTACTTGTGGCACGTGCCCAGGGCGTCCACAAAATCTATAATTAGAGAAATAAAACGGAAAGAATTAGTTTTTTTCGTTTTTTTTGTTCCTCAATTCTATTTTTCGGGAAAACCTTGAAAATTTAGGAAATTCTCCAAAAGGACCTCCACAAAAATACTTAGGAGCCACCACATGCTAAGTGTCCCTGGGGTCTCCACAGAGATAAATTCGGGCCTGACATTGGGGATCAAAGGTCACACTTTAGTTACTTGGCGTGTAGTATACCACAGAAAAGGAGCTGTTTGACGCTGTCACTGAAGTACCTATAAAAGACGGTATATAACTTTATTACAAAAAAGATGACGCCGGCAACAATTGCACGGCATTTTCATTTAAAAGCAAATTACTTCAATTTCAAATCCATGTCAGGATCATTCCAAATAACTTATTTTTCAATAAAACCACTGTATAAATAGTGTAAAAATTAGTATTCCGGTATTAAAAAAGTTTTAAATTAAAAAAAGAGATGCCTACCTGATTAAAATTGTCATTAACTTCCTCATCTAGAATTTTTATGTAATAAAACACATATCCGTACACGCAGCTATATCTCCGGTAACCAGTTAGCCACAACCACCGAGGTTACATATACCTACTTCCATATATAGTAATGATAATAATAAAAAAAGAACATAATGTATTCACCCTTTGAATTAAAATATCACGATCCGCATAAAAAAAAAAAAATAATTTAACCCTCTCATATTTTGCATATAAAAAAAGTCTTGATATTATTATAAATAACTTAATTAAAATAATACATCTCTGTAATGGTACCTGTATACATGCTACCAGACCGTTTCACCAAGTAAACATACAAACACTGACGCATAGGGAAGTTGTGAATAAAAGGGGATCCTATTCTTAGTACAATATCAGAGAAAACACTGGAGTTGAGTACTAGCAAAATTTTATACTAATAGATTATGTTTGGGGCTCTATTGTATTGCTGAAAAAATTTTCCTATAATAAATCATGAATTAGTATATTATACACTAAGAAACTGTGTGAAGCTTGGTACTAGAAGGCCTAAAAAGTTCCTAGGGCAAAAATTCTTAGAAAGAATCAAAACAAACACCGTATACCCGTGACTTATATTATGATTTTTTGCAATTCCGGATCATTTAAAATTACATATAAAAATATTTTTAAAAAATATTTGAATGTCGCTTATTGTATATTTAAATAAGTAATTCATTACCTATAGGAACGCTATTACATATCAGTTAAATTTCGTATGCTGATTGGTGAGACTATATTTTCTGCTTGCTGACTTGCTGACTGATCGAAAGCGGACGCAAAAGTATTTTTACTATCTTGGGGGGGGGGGGATAGTTAGTAAAGTATATATTTTAGTCCCGGAATTTTTCAATCCCGAAAAAATTTTTTGTTTAGACGAAAAAATTTAAAGGAAAACACTTAAACTAAAACTGTCATTCCAAGAAAGTGGCTTACTGTAGCTCCTTAATAACTATTAAAAATTAATAAAATGAATTCATTCATTTTATAATTGTGGTCATAATATTATCAAAGCTTAAAGTAAGACACAATTTTACACTTTGTAAATGCCAATTTATGTATAAAGGTAACAAAATGGCAATTTCGCAATTTACGTGCCAACGAAATTTTGTAGTTTTTTTCTATTTTTCTTGATTGATTTGCAAGTAAAACAAATAAAAAAGTAGATAAAAATTGGGGGACACGTTTAATATCCGTTAAAAAATATTAAAATTTAATATATTAAGCATTGCGTTTAGTAAGTAAATAACCCATTTCCCTTTTTTTTTTTTAAATTTAGGCAAAGGGAAATACTAGCAAGAAAATCAAACAATTTAATTTAATTATCATATTTATTTTTTACTAAATAATATAATTTCTAAGATGAATAGTAAAATCATATTAACATAACCTAAATTTCCTATAAATAAAAAATTTAGTTTTTAATATTTTTTAATGAAAATTAAATATGTGCATAAACTTTTATCGTCATTTTTATTTGTTTTAATACTAAATCAATCGAAAAAATAAAATATTTGACAACTTTATTTTTTGTTGGCACGTAATTTGGGAATTAGTCAACAAAATATATAGATTAAGAAGAGAAATACCTTAAGACAGGCGAAAATGTAATTTCGGGAAGTTTTTTAACAAGAAACAACTGGAATATATCTTTGAGGTTTGGGATTTTATTTACTATGACCTTTAATTTTACCCCATCACAAGTCTGTAATAGAAGCTTATCACTTCATAAATTCTTAAAAATTTAAAAAATTATAGATTCACAGATTGGCTCTGACCGTTCAAAGTCCAATTCAATTTGTTATGTATCTTGTTTTATTGCATTAGTACAATACTAATACAACATAGTGTAACAAAAATAGGAAACATTGTGGACCCAAGGAGACATGTTTGGTGGACCAAAACTAATCTGTTGTACTATACCTATATAATTAAAATATGTAGAATGTCTAAAAGAATCAAAAAATATCAAAAAAGTAAAAAATTGAAAGATTTTGTCGGAAAAAAGTTTTAAATTTTCACGAAATTTTCATCTATTTGACATTCAAAAATTAATATATTTTTGTACGTATATTGACATACATATAAGTCTCATTCACATATAGAAAAATTAATAATATAAAGTATATTTGGTATAAATTTAAAAATGACCTGGTCAAGTAATTTTTGAGTTAGAACGGTAGTTAACTGTAAAAATGGTGTTTCAAGAAAAATCCGCTTAAAATTTTAGTATGTAATACGATTAAGACGAATGGGATATATACATTGCGGGCACATGAGTAAACCACAGATGCTATTTCACGCTCTCGAGGGCGTTTAACATTTTGGTGCCAAAAAATACGAAGGATTTCGAATATCACTCTGAAAATTTGGGTGATAATCTTGAGATGCTTTCAAATGAATATTACTGAACAAGAAGTTCAGTCGTGCAGGTACTTGTTGTTTATGAGAATAGAAACATTTTTATTTAAAACATTCTTTTTTCTTAGGCAAATTCAGTGTAATTATTTAGTGTTATCAATTTTCTAACATGTAAATAGGACAGCCTGTATATATGTACGTGTGTGTATACATATGTGTTGTGTATTCAATTAGCTAGGATAAAAAACCTGACTAACATAAATGTACATACATATACATACACACATATCCATGAATGGATGTTAAGCAGCGTAGTAACGGAGCTTGTTGGGTAACAGCGCCGCGTTGTGTAATAATCTTTTAGCTCTTTTTACCCATTAAATAACAAATCATCATTAACGATACACACGTGTACTAATTTTTATCATAACGTGTATCTATCTATCTACGCCACACTATCCGCCATTTATCTTTCTTGTTTCTTTGTTTTTACTTAACTACACTACGGCGTCCTTCGGTTTTTTTTTATAATCACGAATAATGACGCCAATATTTTCAAAATAGGTTGCTTAAGCTTAGACCGCAGGAAAAAAGATAGCTCGATGACTATCTACTATTGGCACCGTAGTTACCGAAGCGATATGATGTCATCATATATTACGTATTGTGCAGCAAGCCAGTGGTAGCTATAGAAACCGTTTTACCTATTGTGGCTAGACAGAAAGCGAGCTACGGTTGTTTATGTATTGATGTATTAAAACAATGAACCGTTAACGTTTTTTTTTTTTTAAATATTACTTGATTTTGTTTTATTTATTATGAATAAATTTTGAAGTTTTCTATTCGTCTACCCCCCCCCCCTCATAACCGCGACAAAAATATAAAAAAACACTTTGTTATATTTAAGATTTAGGGTATCTCTCTTCATGATATTCAAAAAAAATTGGGAACCATTATCTTTCTCAACAAACAGTGATTTGGAATGCTACCTAGAAAGAAACGTAGAGTTACTCTCTCGAAATTTTCATCGTAATTACTTTATGTAAATTCATATTTATAGAAATTTAATTCAAAATTTTTTCTAAAAGTTGCAAAAAAACCATATATAGAAATTTTTTAAAATTGAGGCGTGTGATACTTAGGTATTACTGTCTGCTCGTGAACTGAAGGCATTCTATGCAAGGACGCTTTAGTTTGAATCTATCTTTGTCTCTGTTATTTTGATATCTAAAGTAAGAGAGATAGATTATAAATAATATTTTTTCTTTACGCTTTTGTCACTTCTAAAACTGGCGTGGACTGACATACAAGCAATATATGGCCAGTCAATTGTTACCAAAACCAGTAAACATATTCTTTTTAGATTTTTCGAAAAAGTAATTTTCTTTTCTAAAATTTAACCAATACTAATAAAGATTGTAGGTTGTGAAGTTAGTTACCTGGAGATGGGTTTCAATGACATTCTTTTTTCGAATTTACAAAACTATTAGAGTAGCAACTTAACCCTAATTTTTAACAAAAAGCGACCACGAGCGTTCTAGTGGCTGATTTTTCTTTTAATCGATTCAAAATTTAAAAAGGAATAAAAAATTCCAATGCTATTTTTTTACTAAATGCCGGCGTCACTGTGAAAAGTTGAAATTAATGAAAGTAATAGGTAAGATACATACATGTATAAATTTTGTATTTGTAGTATTCTCTACGTACAATTGATATAAAAAAAAATAATAACATTTTTTTAGAGAGAGAAGAAACTATTGACAAATATGGTATTTTAGAATGAATACGTAGACTAAAATCAAACATTTATAAGAATACTTGTCAAATTATTTATTTTTATCAATTTTTAGCTTTGAAGCCGTGGTTTAATCAAGAAATAGTATTTGAATTTTATATTTTATTTTAAATTCTGCATCGATTAAAAAAAAAACGCCGTGAGCAGCGGGGCCCCATCACGGTAGTCGAATTTTCCCCTTCATCTTCGGTATTGAATGTCTACAAGCGAAATGTGATTGAAAGTCTACAACCGAATTGTCATTTTGTTGGTTTCAAAACTGGTGATGAGTGTTCGGCTGATCGAGGCTTTAAAAAAAGGTTTTAAGTATTTAAGGGCTGTATCTCAGTAAATTTAAATTTTGTGCCGAAAACAGGTAGCAGAAAAAAAGCCAACACAATTCGTACGAGGACATTCCTGCCCATGTTTATCCGCTAATTGCCTTTATGTTTTAGTTTTAAAAATTAAAAAAGGACCTTAAATAGTAAACTGGAAGGCCTTTATAAAGATATTTTTTCTTTCCAAAAAAATCCAAAATTTCTATTTTATAAATACTAAAAATCCAAAATTCCTAATTTATAAATAAACAGTGACTTTAATAACATTTTTAAATTACTTAATATGTATGTATTTCATTTGTCATAAAAGTAAGTTCACTTTTTTTTAAATTTTTTAAAATTGCTATTCGCCTACTTGTATTTAGAATAAACATAATGCTTTTAAAACACATTTAACAATAGCATTCAATTCCGATGTAAAAATGGGAGAAGTGGGGGGAAAAGTGATGCGGACTCCCTACAAGGTACTAGCTGGATACTAACTGAATACACGTACAAAATTTCAGCCTTCTAGGTTTCCTTATGGAGTCTCTAGACATGTTAGAAAACAAGCAAAAAAATTAAGGAAATATTGGCGTAAAAATCGTTGGGGTAAGGGTTAAAAGTTGAAACCTCCAAAAAACAGTGTCTGGCTATTAGCTTAACCTGTACACCAAATTTCAGCCCTCTAGGTTTATTTGGGGAGATTTTGACCCGAACGAACTGTTAAAAAACAAGAAAAATCATGTTCTTTTGGGTATAAAAATGGTGGGGGTAGGGGTTAAAAGTCGAGACCCCCAAAAGGCACCCCCTTGATACTAACTCAATCCGAATACAAAATTTCAGCCCTCTAGGTTTATTCGGGTGACCTGTGCGAGTGGTACAAACTTCGAAAACGTCGAAAATGCATGAAATTGTAGCTTAAAAATGAGGGGGGTGGGGGTAAAATATATAAAAACCTCCAAAAAGCACAACCTAGGTACAAACTTTATCAACACACCAAATTTCAACCCTCTACGTTAATTCTGGGGGGCTGGGGGCCTTTTAGATCCAGCGAAAATCGTTTTTCCCTCCTCTACTCCCACCATATCATCCTAGGAAGCTGAATTTTGGATATGTTGTAGATAATTGACCGAAACATTATTTAAAACCGGTTTGGAAAAGTTTTATTGCTTTTCCGCCCCCCACCACCCCCTTAAAGGTCGGGTCCGAAAAAAAATTTGCCCAAAATTTGACCCCACTTTGATAGTATTGTTGTGCATCGGAATAAGCCCCACTTACCAAATTTCATCTCTTAACTTCCATAGGGGGGCCCTACACATATTAAAAGGTTGCGGGAAAATATATATATATATATATATATATATATATATATATATATATATATATATATATATATATATATATATATATATCAGACATCTTTTTTTTTTACATAATCGTGTTCTACGGGTCCGAAAACGGATAGCGCCCCTGGTCTCGCCTCTCGCAGCTCTTATCGTATAGACTGTATAAGTCTAATTTTTCGGAGAAAATTCGACTAAAAATCAGCCACTAGAACGCTCGTGGTCACTTTTTCAATTTCTAAGCATATTTTTAAGGGTAAGTTGCTAGTCTATATTATATACCAGTCATCAGCACCAATATACATATCTATCGTTGTCATAGATTTGCATTAATTTCAAACATGTTCTATATATTTGTCTACCAAGACTGAATTTAAAGAAAATGTACGATAGTTATATAAAATAAATCCAACCCTACCTTTATAAAAGATTAAAACAAGATAAAAAAAGTGACATAAAAAACACATCAAATCACACACATCACCTACAAATAAAGGGCAAATAATTTCATATCAGTACTTCAATCTAATATTTTCATCCGTAACACTCAAAAAACATAAATATATAACTACTAAAAATATAGAACGTGTTGAAAGTTTAAATTTAAATTGTATATTATCAGCTTAATAGAAAGGCTTTCTGGACGGTCTTGTATTGTTTAGGTTATAATAAAAAGTTATGTATTATTTTTAATATACAATTATTACTAAAAATATACGAACATAGTAATCATAAAGTGACATTAGATAACATTTTATTAGTTTGGTCTTTTTTTGTATGACGTTAACGGAGTCTCGGTTATTCAATGCATATTTATATATCGTGCCAGTGTATCAGTAAAGAAATCAACTGAATTTAGTTTAATTAAATGCTTTTATATTTTAATTTAAGCTAAATAAAAATTATAAAAACAATCTAACATTGAAGTGTATCAATAAATCGTTAAGAAAATGTTATGTTATTATCTAATTTAAAGAAAAAAAAAATTAAATATTTCATGGGACTTACTGTTAATGGTCTAGATGTCGACTCGTGAGTCCGGTGTATCAGGAAATTGAATATATTGTAATAACGGAATGTAAATTTAAAATAAAACAAAAATTAAATATCTTAATACTAATTTTTATATTTTCCCTATTTTTAAAATATCAGATACTTTAACTTTTGAACAATTATGTAATAATACTTCATCACTATCGATAGGTTAGATTAAAACATGGGTCTTACTTGGTTTTGATGAAGTAATAATAATTTAATACAGGGATTCATGAATAAGATTGACTAAAGCATAAACCTTAAAAAGTATGAAAGAGTAAAGTACTAAATATTGGTTTTAAAACTTGAATACAATAGTAGATACTACATGGTCGAAATCTGGATTTCGTAACGAATTATTTGGCCCAATCCAGTTTTAAATAATATTTTCTAGATGGCACTATTTTAAAGAAATAAAAAAGTTGAAAGTACAGATTTTACGAATTTGATTTCAAATATTTCGCATCAAATTAATTCTCAATATATTTGACTTTTGATTATGTGAGCATAAAATTCGGACAGCAGGATTTCTGAAATTATTGACGAATATTATGAAAGTTTTGGATCAATATACAAACTCAACATACCTAAAGTTGAAATTAAATTTCTTGTTTAACAATCTTAGATAATGCTGTTTTTTAGCAATCGGCTTACCAAATTTATGTTAGTAATTACTGGAATAAAAAACTGGAGTTTTATTACGGCTTTGCTGACTCCTTACGTAAAAGACAGAATGTACATATTTGATTATAGCATTTTTATTCGATTTTATTAGGATGTAATTTAAAAATTTACGGCAATTGCATATGTTTTCCGACCATTTGCTCGACCATCTTCTATTGGAACATAGAACGGACCGGCGGTCAAGAAACACTGATTTTGACCACTTTTCAATAAGACTTATGCAGTCGACGTAATAGGAGAAATCAGTTTTTGTTGTATTATACAACTCTATTTTATGAAGGTATTGGTTATACTTAGGGTTGCCATTAGAAAATTTATCAAACCCGGACAATGAACCCCGAAAACTCGGATTTCAGAGCTTAAAACCCGGACATCTTTTCAAATACAATATTTTGTTTCTAAAAAAAAAAAAAATGTTTTTAATTTTGATTAGAATGAATTTCCACAAAATAACTCTTATTTTTGAACACAAACAAAATAAAGCAGACAATGGATATTATGTTAAGTATACAATATAATTACTTTATTGATGTTCCGATCTGACCGTACCGGTCTGTCCTCACACTAGATGATTTTATTCAATTCTTAATGCTTCAATTCAATTCAAATTTTATTGCTGGTACTTCCAATTTTTAATGTATTTTATTATCCTATTGTACCTTTAACAAGGAATTTCTTCTTGTTGAATACAACATCGGTACATAAAAATTTTACAATTTGCAATTTCATAAATTTTTGAAATAATAAAATATAAAATTATTGCAATTATGTATAAAATATAATTTTTTCTTCCATTAGTTTTGATAACTAAAACCCGGACTGCATCGAAAACCCCGCCCGGACGTTCCCCAGACGCCCTCAAAAAGAGGACAAATCCGGCGAAATCCGCACGGATGACAACCCTAGTTATACTAAGAAATGGTGGTAATTCTGAAGACTTAACGCCACTGCGGAATCAAAGCATATTTAACGTCAATGTAAGCTGGAAGAAATTTTAAACAAAAAGACTACAAGAAATTTTGTATAAAATTTGAATTTGTATGATCGTGTGCAAGGTTTATCTAGGATATTCATCGATGGTAGAAAAACATCGATGTTTAGCAGGAAAACATCGATGTTATGTCCTCGATAACATCAACACATCGATGTTACGAGAATAATATCGAAACATGGATATTACTCTAAGCTATCCAGTACTTAAAAATCCTGTAGCTGATTTAAAACAAGATCCATTACTTTCATGGCAAGTTCTAGGATCCACTTATCCAAATTTGAAAAAAGTTGCCATTAAATATTTGTGTTGCACAGCAACTTCAACAGCTTCAGAGAGACTTTTTTCAAAAGCTGGACAGCATTTGTATCAACAAAGCAACAGATTAAAAGGAAAATTTCTAACAAAGCGACTTTTTTGCAAAGTGTACCAAATAAATACTGGCAATGTTAATTTTTAATAAATAAAATAATAGATTATAATGGTTGTTTATTTTATTACATAAACATCGATGTTTTTCTTTCGATATATACCGCATACCGATACTCTTGAATTGATGTTAACATCGATGTTAACATCGATGTCAACATCGATTTTTTCTAATATCGATCATCCCTAGGTTTATCTCAGGATACTGGAAAGTTGGCCAGCAGTCAGGTAACGCATATTTCAAACGAAACTCCATAGACTGTTTTAAATATACCTAGGTATATCAATTTATATTTTACTAAATATTTCCTTAAACTATCTACTTTTAGTCATAGCACAATGTAATATATTATTTATATGTAAAACGCATGAGTTTGAGCATTATAATATTTTATTATATAGAATAAGTAACTACTATAACTTACGTATAAATTGTACACCTTTCCTATTTTATTGTCAATCTAAATTGCTTTCGCAGTCCTAAATAGTGACAAAGTGTATTTCATTAGTCAACACGGCAGGTAACATTTGACACTTTCTATTAAAAGCACATAGTTAATAACTCACAAAAGGATAGAAGAAAATGCGAAATATACCCGTTGCTTTGTTCCATTTTGATGAAACCCTCCCTATACACAGTCAGAGAGGTACCCTAGAAATATACTTATTTATGAACGTACGTATGTTAAGTGAATTAAAATTTCATAAAATAATAACCGTGCTCAGTGCTCATATTGTGTACTTTTGTATAATAATTACCTGTACATGTTTTATTTACGTATAATAATTATATATGAATGTATATGTGACTCGTATGTGTGTGTGTGTGTGTGTATTTTATAATAAAAAGAGCATTATAAATTGATAAAGTTGATATTCGTAGAAATTTATTTTAACTTACTCTCACCTAATATTCACCAAAATTGTGCTTTAATTATTTTCTATTAATTTTAATTGGAAAAAATTTTCGTAAGAACTAGATAAATTTTACAAGATAATTAATCTTAGATTTCATAGAACAGATTTTTGCAGAGACAGATTTGTTTTTGTACGTTTTAGTTTAATTTAGAATATTTTCACTAGGGTAAATGGTATAGTTATTGGACAGTTAAGAAAAATTTTTGAAACAAAGTACAGAAAAAGTACGTGTTGTAGCTTTATTTTTAACGAAAAAATTTATAAATAAAGTAAGACCTGTCTATTTTAATGTACCATATAAAACTTCCATATTACATATTGGTAAGTCTCTGAAAAAAAAAATATTAAAATTGTGCGTGTAGAAAAATACAGTTATTGGACAAAAATTTCATTTATTAATTTCTGGCGTATTTCCACAATTCACAAGTTCTGTAGAGACGAGAAGGTTCTGTTTAACTAAAAAATTAGGCAGTTTGCTTTACTAGTCTATAAGCCTTATAATCTTCAAAAGAGAGTGTCTTGTCCAATAACTGTCAACGTCCAATAACTATACCTTTTATCCTATGTCATATAGAGCAGTGGTATTTAAGCCTTTTGACTGTGTGAGTAACTTTTTTAAACGTTTTCTACTACAAGCGAATTTTTTTACTCTCTCTAAAAGTTTGATTTGTATATTCAGTTTATTTAGCTATGTGGTTTACTTTTACTCTTACAAGTAACACTAGCCAAGTGCCAATCGGCAATCTTCTTGAAACTTTGCTGGTGTGTAGAATAGACAAAAATAAGGGACCCGTATTTTTTTCGTCGGCCAAGGTCCACGTTCAGGGGGTGAAGACAGACGAAATGTTCCTTTTTAAAAGACCTATTTACCTATATAGGTTAAACCAGGGTCGGGTTTATAAGAGGGACTGGGGACTGCATTTATTTGGTTAAAAAAAATTAGGTTTTTAAAGAAAAAATTTTTTTTGTCATAAATGAAAAAATCATATATAAGTTTTATAAGAAAACTCTTTTTATTTTGTTTAAACGTAATAATTAACAAGTTTTATTAAATTACAAATAAATTTTAAACTTAGAACCGATAACGGGCCGATAGTTCCCGAGCGTTTATGTGACATAATAATAGTTATATTGACCCGAACATAGCTACATTAGTGTCTTTTTATTTTCAATTAGAGTATTGCTGTTATATGAAATTATTGTTGCTGTGAAATTGTTGTTTCTAGCCAAATTATTACTTACTATAAACATCACTGTATTGAATAACTTATTGAAAATGTCTAATTTAAAGAAATATTGAGCTTGTTTTGTACCACTTTGTACCAAAATATATCCGGAAAATATGTCCCTCAAGATTTTGAACGTCAAAATCAATGGAACAACCACCAATAATTTTTTATACTAAATTTTCATAATTCTGAAACTTTTGACATATATTACATTTGTGACAGACATCGCGATCTTTTGTAGTGCTGTTTTTAAACAAAATATATTTTTAAAAATTTTTCAAGTTTTAATTAATTTATTATTTATTATACATCATTATTAAAAAAATTTTCGCATCGATTGTCAATATTATTTGTGATATAGATTTGAAATAAAAAAAAAATGATAAAGAAGGTAGAGTAAGAAGATAAAGGTAGTTGATTTGTTGAACGGAAGAGATTATTGCTTCTTGTCGAACATTCACTAACATTTACAGACCAGAAAACTCTGGCAGAAATAGGTGTAAAAAATATAGAATAGGAGTAACCAAATATACATATACACATGGTTAAATTATCAATTAAGTTAGTACTGAAAAATAAATGAATCGTTATCGGAAAGCAAAAATTTACATATTCATGATGAAATAAACATAAAATTAAAAAAAATGTATTATTTGCAATCAATGATAATGTATATAATTTATGCCATATCTTTTGATATCCCTTATCACCCATCCCTTATTTTTTGATGCTTTTTCTATTTACGATGGTAAAAATTTGATACATTGAACCACTCAGGCTGTACAAAAAAATTTATACCAACTTTCACCCCTCCAATCCCTCTTATAAATGCGACCCTAGTTTAAGCTACACAGGTGAATAGGTTTTTTAAAGAGGAACATCTCGTCGGCTTAAAGTTTTCTTCTATCTCTTATAGATTTCGAGATATCTTAAGAAATATGATTTGAACCCCCCTACTTTAGGGGCTGCTTTCACCCCGTGGAAGTGGGCTTTGGTTAATTACAAAAATACGGGTCACTTATTTTTACTTATTCTACACACCGGCAAAGTTTTAAGAAGATTGGCGATTGGCACTTGGCTAGTGTTACTTGTTAGACGCTCCTTTGTCGGCTATTCCTCGACATCGACTTAAAAGCGTTATCACTTAGTTGTGACCACTGATTATTATTTGCCTATTATTACGACTACAACATTTAAATGAAATTAAGATTACACTGAATAATAAAGGTTTTCCCTTGGAAAAGGTTTAATATTCCCAAGCTACTATTTCTTGGCTGATATAACACCATATATAACAATGTATACATATAATAAAACTGTAAATAGTTACCGATGTAGATATCAAAACAGCGATTTTTAAAATTTTTGTCTGTCTGTCTTTCTATCTGTCGATCTGTCTGTCTGTCTGTCCGTCTGTCTGTCCGTCTGTCTGTCCGTCTGTCTGTTCACGCATCACGCTAAAACTACCGGACGGATTTTAATGAAATTAAATATGGTGATAACTTATTACCTGGGTCAACATTTAAGATACCTTTTACTGCGGGAAAATGTCTCACTCCCACGGAAAAAAGAAAAACCACTTTGAGCATGTGCACACATTACGCAAAAACTATTGAACGGAATTTTATGAAATTTGGTGTGGTGATAACCTATTACCTGGGTCAACATCTAATATACTTTTTGCTCCGCGAAAATGTCTCATTCCCAAGGGAAAAATTATTGTCTTTTTCTATGCAAATTCTGTATAATTATTACACTTATACACTTTTCATTGAGTTTATAACAATGCGTTACGCGAACGACGTCGCGGGTACAGCTAGTATAAAATAATATGTCCCCATTGCTTTACGATAATTCATTAGATTTCTAACGGTTAATATACTGCGACAACACAATACAAACTTTCGATAATAAAGTATTTAATTCTAAATTATAAAAAAAAACCCTACAATTAAAAAAAAAAACATATGTGTGTCCCAGAACACAAGGCTGAAGTTAAACTTCCGCTGTATAAAAATATGATAATAGATCTCTATTTATTCGATATTATTATTAATATAATCGATTATTCTAATTTTAATAAAACAGTTTTGAAAATTCGTAACGAAAAAGCTCTAAAAAGTTACAAATAAAAATTCTTGCAATTCCACATTTTAAATTTCATTAAAATTTAGAATAAGTTAATTTTCATTGGGCGTATGTGACATTACCTATACTACAAAATACACGGCAAGACATGTCACACATGACCAATGTAAATTAGCTAAATCTAATTTACAATGAAGCATGGAACTCCAAGAATTTTTGTTTGGAACTTTTTAGAGCTTTATCGTTGTGGGTTTTTAAAACTCTTTTATACCTATATTTTAGATAAAACTTATATATATATATATATATATATATATATATATATATATATATATATATATATATATATATATATATATATATATATTATTGGAAACGATTAGACTCATTTAACATCAACCCATTAAGAATCATCTCATAATTACCTGCTTAATTACTAATCGTTAGTAGTCACTACAAGCACGCAGAAAATTACGTTTAAACACAACGAATCAGTACTTTAACAATTATTTTCTGTCTATAATAACTAGTACTGAATGGATGTATAAAAGGTGTTATACCTACTAAGAACGTGTTGTCCACACAAAATCCGAGAATGCGGAGATCAATTGTCGCTTTTGTTCCATTATTATACTTCTCAAATCTATGCTAAAATCATAGATACAAATTAAAAAATTTCACACCAAAAACTAATTCATTACTGATCCAAATTAACTAATTTATCCGAACATTTAACTGAACCGATAATTTTTTAAAAAAAGTATTCAATAATAATACTACCGAAGAGTACAAAATAAAATACGGTTTTTCGAATTTCAAAAAGCGAATAAGCAAGCTGTCTATTCAGAAACGTTTCTCGAACCTGTCAATCATAACCAACGGATTAAATATCACTGATATAAAGAATATTTTTAAGATATATGTTATTTATAGCGGCTATTAGAGGAATTACCGGTTTTCATATTTTATTTTTGTTAAGAAAAAATATTTATAATTCAGGAAATTAGTTGAAATGGTCAATAAATTACGATAGTATTTTCATTGTCACAACTGATGATATTCAATTACTCATCTAGGTACGATATTTTTACACCAAAAAAATTGTACCAAAATAATAAGTTTGTATTACTAGTAGTAGCTAGCGACATAAACGAAGTTTATAGGATAGAGTGTATCGAGCATAGGATCGTTGGTGTAGTGGTTAGCACGCCTGGCTAGTTACCAGGAGATCCTGGGTTCGATTCCCGGCCGATCCGGATAATTTTTTTATATCAATACTGCGTGTGTTGAAATGCAAACAAAAGTTTGTCATACGTAGTAATGTCTCACAAGCACTCGATAATATTTGAAATTAAAATTGTAACTGTTTCTCGAATCAGAGAGAGTACTAATACACATAGGTGATTGAATGGGTGTCCGGCTCAGACGCTTGCCGAGCATAGGATCGTTGGTGTAGTGGTTAACACGCCTGGCTAGTTACCAGGAGATCCTGGGTTCAATTCCCGGCCGATCCGGATAATTTTTTCAATCACTTTGTGATTTTTAATTAATAAACTAAGTATACAAATTAAAGTCTCATCAAAAGGCTATACTATATTGGTCAAAAAATCAATAAATTCGACAAATGAATAACAATGAACTTCAAGCCAGATGAGAGCTAAAATTATAAAAGTACGCTTTTAATAAATCGAACACATTATAAAAAAAATATTAACCTGCACGAAATAAGAAATGAGAAAAGTAGATCCACAAATAAATGACATCTGTTTATTATCCGACCCCGTATTTTTTTCCTTTTTGTATCACTCACTCACCCGCTTATTGCTCATATTCGCTGATATTTGTGATTATCTTTGACAGCGTTATTACATTATAATGTCACAATGTGAAATTATCTGTTATGTTCATTTATTTTGTTGTTCAATGCTGTTAATGTTAACGAATGAAATTTGGTGTGATAAAGTATATGACAAAATGGAAACGGAAATTAATTATTTGAAACAAAGGGCATAGCCAGGTAAGATAGGGAAAACGGCCCTTGACGCAAAATTGATTGTTTTTATAGGAAATAATACTTCTTAATCCCAGATACACTCCTGCCAAATTTCAACCCTCCAAGGCTAATAGTTTATGAATAAACAATAGAACAAAAATTTTCGAAAAAAAATTTTTTTGGAAGAAATTACTGAGCCGATCTAATTAAGTATAATATATATTATGTACCCACCATAGGCAAAGTAATAAAAAAAAATAACGTTATATCCCTTTATTATACTAATTTTTTTTTTAAATTTTTTAATTTAAGTAAATTTTTTTTGACACTTACGCGTTAGCGACACCCACCATTTTTTGTTCAATAATAAGTCCCTTAGTACTCTATAACGTATATTTTTATGGAAATATTTTAGTTGGTAGAACATAATAATATTTAAATACAAATGCATGCCATGTTCGGTACTATATTATGTTACTTATGTATAAAAAGGACCATAAAGTAAAGTATTTACCTTATTTCTAAAACACAGCAGAACTCCAAGAAGTGCAACAAAATGTTCCCTTACCCCCCCGAGTTGCAGTTCTTGGAGTTCCTGTTGTCAAAAATAATTTTTTCCGAAAATTTTTGTCTTTTTGTGTATTCATAAGCTATTAGCCTTGTAAGGTTGAAATTTGGCAGGAATGTATCTGAGGCTAAGAAGTATTATTTCCTATAAAAACAATAAATTTTGCGTTAAGGCCGCTATTCTCTATCTTACCCGGCTATGCCTTTTATAAATATTAACAAATTCAACAATATATGGAAAAAAAAACGGCATGTTAAATTATTCATGTGTAAGTATTTAAATTTAATGACATTTTTACCAAATTCGACATTTTAATTTAATTTTTTTTTTTATGAATTCAGGAAAAAGTCTGTCAATTTAGATTTCACAGTTTAATACACAAATAGTTATTTTTACGAAGCAAATCTGGAAGTGATTTTTTGTTGAATGAATTATAGAGTGAAGTTACAAAGCGGGTGCTAGAAACTTGGAAGTTGAGTAAAACAATTTCTGGACATACTGAGTATAATATTTTTCTGTTCTTATTTAAAATATTTATTAACCGTTTTCACAAAAGAGGCTATCAATTCGACCCATACGTATGCAATATTGTTGTAAATGGGTAATATTCATACATATTATATGTTAATCTATACGGGCATTTGAGCAAATGTACAAAATTTCGTGAGTGTAGTATACGTGTTTGTAGGTACTTATATTTGATCACAAATTTCTCAGGAACCACAAATTTGGAATGGTTTTTTTTTAATTGGTTTAGATATCAGTCAAGACGGTAGATTTTAGGAATTTGGTAAAAGGAGTAATAAAAGAGTAAAAGGAGTTTTTCTTTTTTGTTGGATAGCTTATTTTTTTTTAAATTTTTTTATAGAATGTGGCTTATTTTCGAATGTGGCCATTTCTCTCCGCGGCTCCGGATATGCACAGCTAACTAAATAACTAGTAGTCTTTTTATGTTCGAACCAGAGCCGGCGAAAGAAATAACGAGCCCCCGGACACAACAAAGCATTTTTTTCTCCAAAAATATAGTTGACGAGCAAAAGGAAAACACACTTTGTTCGAGCTCCTAAGAGAGTCTTTGAGTCCCCGTTTTAGATCCAGTCTCCCGAGCAGTTGCGCCACCTGACCCACCCCACCTCTCACCGGCCACAGCCCCAGTAATTATTCACCGATTTGTATAATTTGCTTTTTATTTGAAATAGTATGTCTTCAAGGTGGTTCCATATAAATTTGATCAAAGTCAGTGGACATGTTATGGATATCGATGATACCTAAGTATATTACAAACTCCTCAATGACGAACAGCATACATGTCCTGATTGGGTTATTGTAAATATGTAGGTACCTTTTAGTGGTCAATTTAACACGTTTACTAAGGCCAAGGCCACTTAAAACTAGAAAATAAAAGCTTTAAAAAAAATAAAACCCATTTCGAAATAATAAAAGACTGAAAAGTATAAAAAAAAAACTTTACGCCATAAATCAAAACATAGGGTAACTTCGAAAATGTAAACTTTACCGCATCGATGCAGCATCATGACTTTTCTGATGCGTCTAATACTACATGATGCGCTGCTGATGCTCTCTTGAAATTTGATGCACATTAGATGTTTTTGAACGGGATATTGGCATCATTTAGCCTCTGATTTGGCTATAGATAAGACAGATAATGTAGCATGATAGACTATAGTTAATATAGCAATACAGTCCTTGTATAGGTACATCTTTGAATTTCAACTTGAACTTACTTGAAATTGAAAATATTGAAATTATTTAAATAAAAAATATTACATACCTATTTTGAGTGCAAGATGTATTCAAATAGTTTAAACAATTTGAATGAAAGGTAAATACATTCATCTATTTTAATAATTTGTTTTTCGGAATTATTCCTGTTGGTGTTAATACCTACATAATATGGCAACTAGTTATAATTCATGCACATTAATTGACATGACATGCATTTTGGACACGCATCACCAAATTTCTTGATGCATTGTTTTGACGCATCAAATGCAAAAATGAACTTTTGATTTTTCGTTGTGATACGTCTGATGTGTTTTGAACTTTTGACCATGCCTCATGCAAGCAGTAATGCACTTTTGAAGTTAGCCCTAACTATACAAACCCACAGTTTTAGCTAACAGTAGAAAAATAGTATAAGACAAAAGCGACAATTTCTACCTCTAATAATAACTCTAAAAGTGTTACGTTTTTGCAATACCGAAAAAAATAAAAACTACGATACCAAGTAATAAAAAAATTTCATGCTACGTTTGTGTTTATGTTTTTACAACTTGGGGTCTATACGCGGAATAATTCTCTTGATTTTATTTCCAATTAAACTAAAATCGGATGAAATTTTCTAAAATAATGAATGTTCGAATAAGATGCACTTTTAGTGTCTATTATCCTAGAAGAATTTATTGCAAAAGTTGTATAAACAGAAAATATCAATAACATGTGGAAAACCATAAAAATTTTAAATGATTTTCCAATAATAATTTTGATATTCCATAACCGTCCATGCGTTCTTGTTTTGGAAAATTATATTTAATATGGTAGTAAAAACAACCATATTATGGGATTAGGTATATATGATAATAATTATATTATAAACGAACGGTTTTATGGGCTATTCACAATTTTTCACAGCATGTATATATTTGCCTACCATTATAAATACGAAACATATAATCAAGTGGTCTCCGTTGTCTACGGAAAATTAGGTTTAGATATTTATTTTTCATGTTAATACGTATAGTCACAGAGGTTGAAACTAGTGGAGGTGGGTCTATTGTTATCGTCCAGTCGTAAGAAAATTTTTTAAGAGAGATTGAAATAGCATAGTCAGTTGCAAATTTGAAAAAATAATGTAAAAATTTTCACTATTTTCACTTTTTAAATTGCATTTTTCATTACATTTTTTTAAAGAAAATATTATGGCAACTAGTTCTGCTTACAAATGTATTAGGAAAATTGTAATGTAAAAACTCTATTAGAAGAAAAGCACAAGGAATAACATTCCACCGATAAGATTTTTTTGACATATTTTTGACATTATAGTCGTCTCTTTAAAAATATATTTGTGTATAGAGTAAAAGCCCCGATTGTGGAACACTATTTTTAGGTATTTCATCAAACTTGTTTATAAAAATTAATAAATGAATTAAACACCCATTTTTTTTCTTAATAAGCATGAAACCAAGTTTTTTTTATCCAATGAATATGTTTTTAAGAAAATATAACCCAAGAATTTTGATTTATTAACGTTTTGTTTTATAATTTGTTGACACGTATAAAAAAACGGGTAGAATATATTAACACCCTTTAAAAAATCAGCATAGGCACCTAAAAAAAAACACGTATTTAACATACATGGCATACAGTGTCATCTTTTGACATATACTGATATGACGAGTTTGATATCTACAGCACTGATTATGTATAGAGTATAGTAATTATTTAAAATAGCGAGAGACATAGCGACATCTTTTGATGTATTTATGTAAGTATTTGTTGATGGTTTTCTAGAAAACTGACACAAGTCAAAAAACGTGATTTTGCAGGATATCATTTTTAAAATTACTGGAACAGATTATTAAGGTTTTTTCATCATCAAACTTTTATGCAAAATGGCGCACAAACCCCATGTGTGTCATAACATAAATAGTGTCCAACATAAATTGCTAGCAGTGCCACAAAGCGTTCGGTCTGTGAAGTACGTTTAAAAATTAATATAGGATTCGTAGTACTTACAGTATACGATTTTCGCCACCTGGTGTCATCTAGGATGTTTTAAAAACATCGTGTACTTTCTAACTTATCCATCTACCATTGTTAATTTTTAATTATAGTTACGTTATATGTCGTTTCAAATCTAATATGTCTGACGTTTTTATTTAATAATAAAAATTTCGAAGTTTTAATTCAATATTAATTATTTTTCAATTAATTTTACGTTCTGAAATAAAGAAAATATTAAAGTGAAATTATAAAAACAGTTACTTAAGTGTTTTAGGCCCAAAAATAAATTAAAAATGTTTATAAGATAGATAAATAATAGGTCATTCTCAAAATGGAATACATACCCTAGAACTTCGAACTCATTTAAAAACACTTCTACAAATAATATTTAACCCGTATAAAAAGATAATTTAGCTATCCTAATCTCTTAAATGAACTAATAAAAATTATTTGTATACTTTTATTATGCTAATAACTTTAAAAATTCGGTGAAAAATGTTACAATTTATAACTCATGTGTTTTGAATAATGATCATCCACCATTATAAAAATTCACGAATTCCACAAAAATTGTTCGATACATATATATATATATATATATATATATATATATATATATATATATATATATATATATATATATATATATATATATATATATATATATACATATATATATATATATATTTCTTCTATATATGTATATATATATCTATATATGTATTTCTTAAATTAAGTGAGGAAACATTAAATGCGAGGTGAATTTAAATTGAAAAATAATCATTCTATTAATAATAATTTTTGTTATCAGAGGTTTCTTTCAGAAATAACTTCATTAAGATATAAATGTCAAAACTGTTTTTCTATTGGATCGCGTTCCACAAACGGGGCTTTTACCCTATATATTATATGTTAAATAATAATTTAATATTACGTACAAGTATGCAAAGGATGTAAAGCATGATAAAGTCCACTTAACATAAAATGACCACTTTTCTTATGTGAATTCAATAGTAACTGTAGGCTATTTAAAATGAATTTCTAAATACATATATAAACAATTAATTTTGTTGCCGCCACTGTCTTGAATTAGCACTATTTTTGTTTCAATAGAAGAATGTTGTTACAGGTCTTTTTATATACCATGTGAGTTTTTTGAGAGTTTCCATTTTTATTACAACCAAATTTGTATGATAAAAATGGTACTGGAAAAGGTTCTATTCTTGGATGTAATGGAAAGGTTACCAACAGGAACACTATCGGTTGAAGTAGCCCCAGGTACATATGCATGTTTTTACCGCTTAACTGATAAATTAACGAAAAATTAAAAAATTTAACTTGCGTAAAAAAATTTATTTTGCTCATTTATGTTGTTAATTAATACATTAGATCACTTTTATGGAAAAATTAATATATCGTCTCTTTTAAAAATCTATAATTTTGTATCATAGCTCGAAAACCATAAGAGGTATAAAGCTCGTGACGATAGCAATAGGTTGCCCCCGTCGATATCTACAACTCTTATTTGAACAATTTTTCGATTAAATCAACGGTTTGGCTGTAATAAAAATGGGAACTCTCAAAAAACTCACACAGCATATTATGAATATTTAAGTCGTTGGTTTATAGTACTACCTACCTGAAAAAAATCAAAAATAAATTTTTCTTTCCTTAAAACACTACGAAGGATATGTTTTTCCTTCTCGCACCTGTATTAACAATAGTATAATTTCTGTAAATGTTGCTTATATGTCAGTAACCACATGTCAGAAATTAAAATACTATGAAACGAACGGAATGAAACCCGATGTTTCCGAATTTTACTACGCGTACTCTAACCGATTATAGTATTTTACAATATAAGTTCGATAAGTTGCTTTTACTGAACGAGAAAATGTTGCAAAAACGAGACTCGTAGAGTCGAGTTTTTGCAATTTTCGAGATCAGTAAAGTAACTTAATGCATCGTGTATTGTACAATATTTTTTGCACGATCGATTTAAAATATTAAAGAATAAAAATATAGTAAATAAAACATAAAATTCGGATAATATAAGCGGAATTTATATTTCTATCTTATCATATAGAATGTCATGAATAAATATTATAAATATTTATAGCAACTTACACGGACAGAAAATTCATATAAAAATTACTGTGCTCAGCACAACAATCGACGTGTAAAAGGCGAACATATTCAATTTTGTACGGTAAAAATATAAAAATTATAATTAATCAATCATAGACAATTTAAAGGATAGAATATTCTTTCCGTAATATTAGCTCCGTAAAATTTGTAAAACAGCACAGTAAAAAGCTCCATTGCTCCAAAAGCTCCAAATATTTTTTAATTGTTTTTCTTACAAAAATTACCATGCTGTATTATAATATTTGAAATGCTATCTGCTAATAGTAGAAAGAAAAAAAGAGAAAGAAGGTCGTGTGTGTTGTGAACGCTGTTGAAATGTACCTCACTCATAGTAAGTCACATAGCCAACCATAGGTTTGGACGACCAACTTAGTCGGACGGGTCGGACCAAGCACCTTGATCCATTAGACTGTCTTACAAGCAGCAAGCAGTATTCATTACACTGTGTTAGAGGACGGGGATATCACCGTTTAGTTCATCATTTTGTTACTTCACTATCTTTAGTATTAGGATATATTGTTGGCAATCATTTTTGTATGCATCATAAAGTTCTTACCGGTTTGAAGTTTTTACAGATACCGCCCAAGCAACATAAGGTTGCGGGTCAGATGCGCAAACGAAGGAGTACAACAAAAATTAAACTTTAACATACGAGTATATGCATAACAGTGTGATAAAAGTTGTGTTAGCACATTAAATTCTACCATGCTAGCACATATTTTTTATTTTGGTGGTCGATCGCGCACGCATTAAGAGAGAGCATGGTAATTTTCTGAAATTTTATCTACAAAAATTATATCTTTTTTCTCTCCGTGTATAATACGAATCTTTGTAGTGACAATTGACAACTATATTTGTAAATAAAAAATTAATGTCAATATTCAATTGGCGGGAATACTTTTTTGAATTTTCAATTTAAAAAAAAATTGAGGAAAATAGTTTCTTCAACTATAATATTAGTGAGAATAATGAAATTGATGAAGCATTTTAATATTGGCTGCAAATTTATACTGAAATTTTAAAATGAAAGGAAGATTATGAAAACACACAGAAAACGTTAATGATTGAACTAACCTTTTGAAATGTTAATAAAATATGAAGACTAATGGCAATAATAATAATAATAATGTGCAAACTAGTGAAAATTTTCATATCAATCCGTTAATTTTCCTAATTGTTCAAATTTTACTTTTAATTTCAATATAAATAAATAATAGGATAATCATTTTTGAGCTAGTTTCACTTACCACACTCCGATTCACCTACCACGCATCTACTTCACTTACCGCACTGCTATTTTTTGGTTTCCGTGGATATAAACAAACGTTCGGGAAATGTAACTTACCAGCATTGTCAACAGCATCGGTAAATGCATGAAAATACACGATCGTGCAAAAAAATATTTTATATGCATACAATGTTAGATGTAAATAATTATTCAAAAATATAAATAGGTAGCTAATTAAAATATTTATTTAGGCTAAATGTAAATTTTATTTACAAATGTCTTTTTTTATGACGTAGATTTAACGTAGTACCTCAGTATTTGAAATGTATAAATTATATTTAATATATTAAGTATATTTGTTTCATTATTATAATTAAAAATATGAAAACAGTGTGTAATTAAAAATATATATAAATAAACAACTTATAAAATTATGCATACAGGGAATATTGTAATATTATATTAAATTTGCGTGCAATATTTAAATTAACGAATCGTGTATTATAATACCTACGTAGGGCATGACGTACATAGGTACTCACTGTTTGGAAAAATACAGGTCAAATATTATGTAGAAAATGGATTTTCCGTATTTCTATTCTATTTCATAATATTATATAATATACTTATTTTCAAAGTCTACAAAGTCCCTTCTAGAGAAACTGTTATAGACATTGTAAATTCATTTCAAAATTAATTTTTCGATCATAATTCTGTTGTCTTTAAAGATGTAAGATAACAAATTCTAATATATCTATAATATGTATACACAAAAAGGAATGAAAATACCTCTATCGCAGCATCTGGCATAACATAGCGAATTTCCGTTTATAAAAATTTGTTTTTCTCGGAAACTAGTTGACATAGAATAATAGTTTAAAGACCTTTTTTATGTAATTTTTTCTCCTCTTTTAAATGGTGTAAAAAAATTTCGCAAAACTTTTTGAATTTAAGTGGAAATCTTGGCAAAAAATTAATTTTTTGCAAGAACAAAAACCATGTTCCGGGCATCGGACGTGTCTGGCTAACGAACTTGTCCAACGGTTTGGGACTTCCAACATTTTCACCAAATTTCGTAAATCGAGGACACATATTTTCACCAAATTTCACCAAATTTCGTTATCGTGCGGGCACATATATACATATATATATATATATATATATATATATATATATATATATATATATATATATATATATATATATATATATATATATATATATATATATACACGGTGTAAAGGAAATAACTCTTATCCTTTTCAGGGGTGACGCGACTGTTAATTCTGAAAAAATTCCTGCGGTTTTAGTGTCTATAGGTTGCTATGAGTCACCCCTCATATATATATATATATATATATATATATATATATATATAATATATATTATATATATATATATATATATATATATATATATATATATATATATATATATAATATATATCATATATATATACATATATATATATATATATATATATATATATATATATATATATATATATATATATATATATATATATATATATATATATATATATATATATATATATATATATATATATATATATATATATAGGTATATAAATTGTAGTGAATGTTACTTTCGGTTTTTAGCGACCTCAAAAAAAATTTCTGCCATCGCGTCATGATAGTGGGTGTAATAGCTGAATTCCATTCTGGAAATGCACTGAAATAAAAACCTAAATATTATGCACAGCTTTTTTGTTGAACTAGAGACTTTCTATTGCTGATAATTTTTGTTTAATTCTTTAACAATTTTGTGTTTTGATTATTCATTTTATTTCAAGTTGTCAAGGATTTTTGGTAATGTATAATTCGGTAAGGAATTTTTGGAAAAAATCACAGTTTTTACAAAGGATTTTATTTATTCTTAGCTACGTACGTTTCGAGACGCAATGCAATCGAAAAGGCCTGATGAAAAGATTGCACTGCGTCTCGAAACATACATAGCTAGAAATAAATAATATCCTTTGTAAAAACTGGTGATTTTTTCCAAAATTTCTTCTAATATTTCAAGCTTAATTTTTGTGTAAATTTGACTTTTAAGTTCAAATACCTACATTCTTCTTATTTTTATTAGTAGCTTTCTTTTTATAAGTATTTCGCGGTTTTATGTTAATTGCAATTTTTAGTTTTAACTTAAATTATAATTACAATACATCTTTAGACTTTGAATATACTAATTATTTTTTTGTGTGAACCACTGCTACTATAGCCACTATTATCGGGAAAACTATACAACACGGAAACGAGTGATATTAACGTTTCTTATTTATTTTTACATGGATTATTACCTGTTTTAATTTGATGAAGAAATTAAAACCCATATTGTATAATATTAAGTACTTTTCATAGAAATTTTTAAATTTATTTTAAAGTAACACCTACTTATTGACAGAAATTATCTAAATAATTTTTTGTTTTACCAGGACTTTCATTTATGTTCCATTAAATTACAGTACTTACATAACTACACATCAGTAGGTACCTTATTCGGCGAACAAAAACACTAATTGGAAAGATATTTCTGTAATATTTTGTCACTGTAAACACGAAACTATTGAATAGTTACTACTGTTAAGCATGTAGTGAATAGAATTCATCTGATTTCATTTGTGAATGTATAATGTATACACCGAATCGTAATTAATATATTTATAGAGTACCTTTCATTTGTCAAGAACGACCACTAATGTGATATTTTTTAAAAATTGGAGATCTTTGATTGGATAGTCTATACCTTTAAAAATAACACACTAAAATTTCAAGTGCATATCTCAAATAGTTTTTGAGTTACAGCCATCTAAAGAGCGGATTCTGATTTTCATTGTTAACTTGAGATATTGAGAAATGTATGAAGGTTGATAGTTTGGGAGTTTCTGGACGTGGCTGCCAGTCACATGTTGTGGAGCAAAATCTGGCACATTTAAATAACACATCTAGTTGTACTATGATCGTTATAGTGAGCGCATCGTAAATAATTTTAATAAAAATTCTCAGTGATTAAAACTAAAAGGTAAGGTAAAGGAAAACTACATTTTTCAAATTTGTTGCAGTTATATCTCGAATACAATCGATTTGCTTCTTATTGCAGTTTCTTTTATATATGTTTCTTCGTGCCATGAACCTCCAGTTTTCCAATCGAATAAAAAATGTAATTTTTGCAGGTCAAAAATCATAAGATATTCACGCAAAATTTGAAACTTTTTTTTTAAAAACTCCACCATTTTGTTAAATTTCAACTTTTATTTTTTGATTGAGGTTCATGGCACGAGCAATACCTTTTAGTTTAATAGGCTTTTTGATTTTCTTGATTTCAGGCACTGTGAAGGTCGCTATCACTGCAGCAGTGGGGGACTTTTTTGGAGCCTTAGAAGGTCGTGAATAACTCACTGAATTTTCAATTATTTGGTCCAAAAATCTTATCATGAATTTACCACATGTCAGCGAATATACTCTTAAAAAAATTAAAACAATCCATACAGTAGTTTTCTTTAAAAAAATTCCCAAAAATTACCCTTCTTTCAGACGGTCACACTAGTGGTCCCCCTTAAATTAGGAATATGACGAATTTTTGTCATCTTTAAATATTATTCCAAAAAAACCGCAACCGTCTTCATTAAAAACAAAACCACAGGAAACGAATCAAATGGACGGAAAATGGTCAAGTGCTTTTTTTATTATATTGTATAAGAAGAAATACCTGCTTATTTTCAAAAAGTTTATTTTAATTTCAGTAATTCAATATCCAATAACTGAAGAGCTTATTGATTGAAAATTTGGGGATATACACGTGTGTTTTTATTTAATTTTTCCAAAATATAATGAATATTAGCAAAAAGAATTACATATATGAGCGAATCAAAAGACAGCATTATACCTTTATTGTATTACCTAGTTGATTACGTATTCAAAAGGTTCCTGTTATTCCTAAATAAAACCTACAGAAAAAGGTATGTAATTTGTTTTTCTATTCGAATATTATAAATGTGACATAGGTATAAGTAAGAATCAAGTCATTTTCATTTCTTAGAAATGTTATCATGTTTTTATATCGTATATTATTTTTCAGAGGATAATGATTATTTAAGACAGAAGCAGAGGAAAATATATTAAGTACTATTGTATTATAATATTTAAGTACTAATTTTTATATCAAAGTAATTTAATATTTTTAATAATCTTATTTAAAGTTTGGCTGTTTGTCTCTGATAGAGTAATAAAATTATTTGACGTAGAAACTTGCATTTTCAAATGGGATTTAAAATATTTATATTTACATGAAACTCACAAAGATATAGGCAAATAACATACCAGCGACTGAGCTAAGAATTACGCAGAGACGAAAAACTGACTTAAAATTTAAGGAAGAATTTATTTAGAATTTAAGAATCGAGAAAATTTATCAGCACAGTTGCAAGAGCTTGCAATTCAAAATTATTTAAATAGCAAAAATTATAAATCCCTAGTAAAATAAAATAAAAAAATGCACACCCCGCAGTGATTTTAGAAGATAATACCATTCAAACAAATTTATATGCATACTAGAGACACCTATTAGAATACGGTGGTTTCGTAATGACCTACGTAGGGAATAAAGAGTATTTCAGATATTACACTAGCACAGCGATTTCCAAACTGGGAAGCGCGCCCCACCAGGGGGCCCAGATTAACTGCAAATATCGTCGTCGTTTTGATAAAATCATGATCTTAAGAATCAGCGCTCAAATATAATTAGCAAATGATGGATATTATATATTAAGGAGTGACATGGGTCTTTTTTAGCAAAAAAACACTAATTTATCGATTTTTTTTTTACAATTTAAGAAAATATAAATTATTTCAACTTTTGACATATTATTTTGAGACACTAAAAAAATTTTTACGAAAAAAAAAATAAATAAATAATTAGACCATTGGTAGCTAGTTTTTGAAAATTGCTGATTTTTCGTCGTAGGCAGAGTAACTGGTGAAATTCTTTCCTAAAATAAAAACAAAATTTTTTCTATTAGTAGATGCTTATGGCTCGTACTTGAACGAAAAATTACTGTTTCCGTTCATTACATCTCATTTTAAGAATAGAAATTCAAAGAAAAACTGAAAAATTTTTACCAAAAATCAAAATTTTTTGTTCAAAACACTGTCAAAAGTTGAAATTTTAATTTTTTTTAAATCCCTTTGTTCAAGTATAAGCCGTAAGCATTTACCAATAGAAAAAAATTGCCAAAAATTGGAATAAATTAAGGTTTCTTGCTAAAAAAAAGCCATGTAACCCTTTAACACTGATTTTTCTGCTCGCTACTGTACGTAATATTTTAACAATAAGTATAAGTCATGTTAGCTCGTAAATATCGAATACGTGTCTGATCAACGGTTTCGTTTCCTCTCAAGTGTCGTATAGACCTGTCATCCGCCAAGGATATGAGTTTTTTCAGTAAAAAAGTAATTTACGTATTGTTTATAAAGTTTTTCAAGAGGGGGGCGACAGTGGTAAGATTTTTTATAGGGGGGGGGCGTTAGTGCACGAAGTTTGGAAACCGCTGCACTAGCATATAGTAGAATAGTTCCGATTCAATCGATTAAAGAAAAATTATTTTTTAGATACAAAATAAAATCGATACGAACTAGAATTTTCAAACTCTTTTAAGAGCTGTGATCTGGAGTTTGCATTTCGATTTTCAAAAACAAATTCAGACAATAATAAATATTTAAAGAAAATGGGAAATGATATCATTTGGGTAGAATAAGATTTGTTTCTCGCAAAAAGCGGCATTAAAAGTTAATTTTTTGAAAAATTGTCCACGTTATAATAAGCTTTACCCATCACTAAAAACGCTTTACAGACAAAGCTGGCGCAATAGTCGATAATAGCACGCACTGGCCCGGGCTGTGCAATAAGTAACTACTTACATTTAAAACTACTATTTCCATATATTATTAATAATAAACATAGGTACATTACACACTATGCTCGTGTGGAATACAAATATTTCCTTCGATACTACAATTAAACTTTTCCAATTTCACAGAATTACGAATTACATGTATACGTATTATTTTATTACGTGATTCAAAATCAGTTAAACTTGTATCATATATCTAATGTCGCTCAATGTTTGAATCGTTGCGTCTCGTAAAACAGTTAAACAATTGTAACAAAAACTTTTACTCCACCGAGAACTTTTGTAAATATACAGTTTAATAAAATACAATAAATACGATTACCTAAATAATAAAATTTTTATTTCCTATTTTGTTTAAAATAAATTAAAACTAAATATCATTAATTAAGCTATAACTCGGAAACATCTACTTTAATTTACGTCTTTGAAGAAAAAAACTTTTTTTTGAAAGGGACGGTGTTAATAATCTCGATTCTAAATTTCAGATAGCACAAGGAACAGTAGCGTAAAAAATCTTGTCTAACTGCTAACAGTGGGAGCATTGTTTTCGAGATGTAAATATTTAGTACACAAAAAAATGTTCTTTATTTAACGCAAGGGTTTCCGAAGTGTGACCACGGTCCATTGTAGCTAACGAGCTCGAAAAAGTTGTGCAGTCTCGAATTCATAAAGTAATTTACAGTATTTTTTCCAAAAACAAACCAAAAGATAAAACAATAAATCGGACTATATTAGAGTTAAAATATATTATTCAACGAGCTAGTAATGATAACTATTACTCAGGAAAATGAAATTGCGACAAGAGCCGAGCTTGCGAGGCAAGTGTCGTGATGCATCTGAGTGAGCAATAGCCATTGCAAGCGAGCAGAATACGATATTTTTTCTACAATTTCTTTTCCTTTTTTATTTAAATAAAATTGAATATAAATTTTAAATCAAATTTTTAATCTATTTCTAATTTCATTAAATGTTTATAATATGTATAAAACGATTAAAAACAAAATATAAACTAGGGGAGCTAGGGGCTTGCTGTAACACGCAATTTTTAGTGGGAATCTGAACACTTTAAACCCATATTCTTTATTCAAGTTAATGGTTATACCATGGGGCATCACGTCATCATACCTAGTAATTTGCCCGATGACGCAGTAAGTGGCGGTGTACACGTGCTTCATTTTGGTTAGGTAACGTAAAATATCACTTTCATAAAATTTGGTTCTTCGAGTTTATTATCAATTAACCTAAAAATTTTAGTTTTGCATATAGTTTCAAAATTTACTTAGTTTTAATATTCATTAAAAAGTTCACGTTTAGCAACATGATTTTATGAAAATTTTGTTAAATGTAGAAAATTATGTTACGGGGTTTGTTGTAACAATATATTGTGGCAAATTGTAACATGTTATTTGTTACTCCGATGAAGACTGAATTTAGCCATTATAATATAACGTCTTTTTACGGAAGCTGATTATTTTTTAGATAATTATATACATAGTTTTTTAAGTAAATGAATGTGATTCAAAGTTGTTATGTTGATTACAAATATAGTTTATCTAACTAAAAAATGTTATTGGATTGTCGATTTTTTGTAGAATAATTTTTCAATTTCATTGTTGATAAATATTAATAATCAGGTATAGGATTTCTTCCTAGGACAGTTTCGTCTTTAGCATATGCAGGTATACATATTGCACTCAATGTGTCTAAAAGTTCAAAATATTTTCATAAAACAACGTACACAAGTTTCATACACACACATACATAATATGTGTATCAAAATATTATTTATACGTATTTTATGTAAACATCCTTTTTTTCTTTTATTTATTACCTGCACAATTGAGAAGTGCCACTGTAATTTTAATTGACTATCAAAAGTATTTTTGTTTATATTATGTATGTGATTTATGTGACATGTCATTTAAATTAAATAAATTCATCTTTTTTTATTGTTTTCAATTTTGAGAGATAGAAGTATAGTTGCTTGTTAAAAATTTGTTATTCAATAATAAAAAATCTTAGTAAATACGTACACGTCTTAGCTATTATAGTGGATCGTCTAAATATTCAACAACTTTTTAATATATTTTTTAAAAATTTTTTCCGATTTTTTGAATTTTCTTACTTTTGTCAAATAAAAAATGCTGTTAGTATTCTAAATGGTGAAAAATATAATTTTGGACAAATTATATTCATTCAAATGTGCGTAATTTAATGTAATTTAGTTGCAAAATTTTACTGAAATAAGTACGGTCCTGACCTGTCCGAAGAAACCCGGTACCTAATAACAATGTAAAATTTTATGTTAGTTTTGAAAATGACAAATTAAAGCTAAAATACCTATCAAAAATAACTACTTTTATTGTTACTACCCCATGGCTGTTACATCTAGGCCCGAACACGGGGCAAGTTGTACCAACACACTTTTATTAAGAAAATGGCTCGCGTGAAACACATATTAATAATTATAATCTTATTTATTTTGGATGTGATACAGGGATAGTTAAACTATTGACAAATACTTTCTTAATGCTGAAAAGGCTAAGAGATATTAAATTAGATCAGTTTTTCTGAAAATTGTGACAACAAGCCCCCTCTCCCCTACTTTGTTTACTTGAACGTTACTACGCAACATATATTAAATTAAAACTTGATATACCCTATTTCAAATACAATTGATCATGAGTGAAAGTTAAAAAAATAAATAATTCTTATATTAAAACAAACCAATGTTCTATTCTTTTCTAAAAACAAACTGCAATTTTAAAATTTACGTAAGTGCAATAGTGAAAGAGATAAAGCCAAGGAATCGGAATTATTTAAATTCATAAGTGATGAATCATGGTTAAATTTAACTGAAGTGGACCATACATACATTATTCACAAAACAATCGCAAAGCCATCGAATAATGGTTAATACTGTGATTTCATTGGTCAAAAAGATGTAAAGTAATGATTATTCCTCCACACCTTTGGATAATGCCTAACTTTCTCAACAATTAACAGATATATAATGAGTGTGTTCATAACAGGAGTAGATATATAACAGGAGTAGAAAAAATATTTTTTTCATTCATTTCATTTTATATATATATATATATATATATATATATATATATATATATATATATATATATATATATATATATATATATATATATATATATATATATATATATATATATATATAATTCTAACATTACTTGTATAAAATTTAGTTTTAGTCAGACATCAACAACTATAATTTGATATATTTTAGCCAGTTATTAACTGCAAGACAATTCACTTGCTGAAATCCTTATAGAAATATTTTTATTTTGCTGATGGTCAGTAATATTACGATTGGCACATCAAATTGGCTGTCCAGTTTTGAGATTTTAGACTTTAAATTACAACTTTGAGCAAAAACAGGTAAACTAGTATTTTTCATGTAGTTTTCATATGCAATTCAAATTTTAATATACTAAAGCATATTCACCCTATTTCAAAATTTGCTCTCAATTTTACAAAAACAGCCACTCCAGTAGGTCCGACCCTGGATGTATACACATCAATAGAAAGCTCTCTAAAAATAAAGTCTTTTGTCAATATAAAATTTCTTTCTATCTGCCGTCGTTTTCAAGTTATCAAGCAAAATATAACTTTTACCCTAATTTTGAGTGGTGATTTCACCCCTTAAACGGCGACGGTGGCAGGTAAAAAAAATACGGGTCTGTTATTTTGCCTTGTACTACACATATACCAAGTTTCATCAAAATTGCGAATTGACAGTTCTAAACCTTTCCTTGTACGAACAACTACATTGGAATAATTACCTCTCCACACTAATTTGCAGATTTTAAGTAATGAACAAAAGTAATTAAATTTTTAGAAGCAAACCAAGAAAGGGTATAGCAAGATAAGCATAGGGAAATAGCCCATACCTACCAATAGTTATTACCTACTATACATATATACGATAAGTCAATTATTATTCAAAAAGTGCATCTTCTATTGTGACGAGCTTTGGTGTAGCATAAGTATATTATGCTAACCAATATACTGCATTTTTTAACGGTGTAAGTATACTAAAAATTTATCAAAAATTAAATTTCTTTATACATAGTTAGTTATTTTTAAGCACTCTTTTCTACGGTTAAAACATACCATACCGAGTAAACGGTATAGTTATTGGACAGTTAAGAAAGTGCAGAAAAACTACGTGTTGTAACTTTATTTTTAACGAAAAAATTCATAAACAAAGTAAGACCTGTCTATTTTAATGTACCATATAAAACATTCATATTACGTATTGATAAGTCTCTGAAAAAAGTATTAAAGTTGTGCGTGTAGAAAAATACAGTTATTGGACAAAAATTTAATTTATTAATTTCTGGCGTATTTCCACAATCCACAAGTTCTGTATCATGTACACTGCCTTTATCCACTATTACTCAGAATGAATTTTCTGAAAATAGATACTAGAGGCTTCTGTTTAACTAAAAAATCAGGAAGTGTGCTTTACTATAAGCCTTATAATCTCCAAAAGAGAGTGTTTTGTCCAATAACTGTCAACGTCCAATAACTATACCGTTTACCCTACTCAATAAATTATTTATTACTCAAAAAGCGCCCTTCGATTTTGATGAAATTTGATGTGCTGTAAGTAAATAAGGTAAACAATATTCTGTATTTTTTTGAAAGGTGTAAGTATACTAGAGCCGCATACTAAAAAATAAAATAAATTTTTTATGCAATTATTTTTAAAACTTTAGCTTTTAAAATTTAGGGGAAAATGTCAAAAAAAAAATATCTAATATAGTTCCAAGTATTACCGAAATTTTTACGTCGATTTTATTTTCCTAGGTATTATAGTTTTTGAGAAAATTGAGTTTGAAAAATTACAGCACTAACACATATTTTGGTTAATATCTCAAGGACAAATCAAGGTTAAGAATCAATGTCCCTATATTTGGTAATCCCTTGGGGTACCAATGTTACTACATATATTATTACAGACATCGGCAATGGGGGCCATTTTCCGATGCTTATCTTACCCTTTCATAAAATATTTATTTTGTAAAAAAGATAAACAATTTAGTAATTTTGAACGAATAGTAAGTCTTTAAGAGACCGAGCTTTTCCAGTTAGACTATTCATATGTTTCAGATATACATAAACTCTCCTTACACAACATAACAAGGGGTAGAAAGCTCTTTAAATGAAATGCACGTTATTTTGTGTAAAATACAAAATTCGAGTACCTACCTATAATAAGATGAAATAAATATATGTGCCTACGTATTATTTACGTCTTCTCTTTATTAAACTCATTATTCGAATTCTGGTTCATATATTATAATTTACAATTTAAAATACGGTCCCAAGATTTACCGTCTAGTGAGATTTACGTTTATGTGAGTACATTTTCTACTATAGTACCTAATATATTTAAGAATTTATAAAGATATTAAATCCCACAGAAATCGTTGATTATTTTTACGGTTAGAATGATTTTATTACACAAAGAATTTCTTAAGTTTTTTTTTTCAATAAGTTTAAAAATCCGTGAACGAAAATTCAATGTGGTTTACTTTTATTTTTAACATACCATATTACATGGGCTATTAAGAAAGAAATTCATATAATTTTACAAGCTGATAAAATATGTTAAATCTTGGAACGGTTTTTTGGTCTCAAAAGAAAATACAACATGAGCTCTATTTATGTGGTTTTTTTGTGATTTTTTTTTTTTCAGGTACGATTTTTTCGCCGTTTTTAAAAAAAACGTCTATTTAAATACATAATGAGAATAGAAACTAAGAAAAAGTAACAATTTTGAATATTAGTTTGCAATAAAATTAATTATTGACAGTTTTTAAGTATTTTACAATACATTACATATATAATATATATAAGTGCACCACTAAGTTTCTTTACATATATATGTATTGCAATTTTTGTAATATTATAAATATGAAAAATTATTATTCATAGTTATTCTTGAATTATCTGAAGTAAATACGTTAAAATATTTCTTAGTGTAGATCGTAATGTCAAATCTTTAACAGTTTGAGCTCATTTTCCATTAAATTTCTCCATTTTACTTCAAAATTACAAAAACCAGTGTATACAATACATGCAAAATAGATGTTTTGTTTCACTCATCGTAATTGCCCAAGGAGCCTCGTCGATCAAGGAAAACAAAATGTTAAACAGATAAAAATTATTGAATTTGTCAATTTCAAACTTTGACGATCAAAAAGCTATCCATACACAATTTTCACTTGAAAATTTAAACTGGACTATTTTACTTGTAACATATAAAATAGGTACTTAGTTGTTTGAATATTGGGTTGACCTAAAGAAACTTCCATGCAACTTGGATACACACAAACACATTTACAACCATACCCCCCCCCCCCCACACACACACACACACTGAATAACCGACGTGTAGCACGCATTGAAAATCTTCACGTAAATAGAATAGTTATCCCTGGCAGGGTTGTATGTAATACCTTCTCGCAGGAAGAAAGCTCACGCAAATAAAATGTGTTTTTAATGGCAAAATTGAGTTTACCGTTGTTGATAAATCATCGTTTGTTACATTTAGATTTATAACTTGACAAAAAGGGCAACCTCCTGAACAAGGAGGGAAAACAATTTTCTAATAATAAAGGTGCTTTCAAATTAATTCGTACGCAATTAGTTTTTAGTTCTCTTGAAAATCGTGTTATATCTTCGAACTTTAAAACAATCTGGGGACAAACCTGATTCAGACGGTAAGAAATAGTTATTTTCGATACGTATGCGTAAAGACAGGTATTCTAGTGAACGTAAATTGGGGCACGAGTCTAGGGGAGTGACGCCTACAAAACGAGATCGAGTGAGCTGTATATCCCCACTCGCCTGACGACCCGTGGAGGTAAGCGCACAAGATTTCGTTGTGTATGCGTCACTCCCTTTAGCGCGTGCCCCAGTTTCAGCCTACTAGAATACCTATCTTTACAAATACCTAACGAACATAATTTTTTATAGCAGCAGCTTCTAAAGTTTAATAGAGAGAAACAAATTAATTATTTTTAAGCAATTTTAGAAACTAGTAGGGTTAATTTTATTTTATAATGTTAGGTAGTTATACATAAAAAAATTTTTTTTTACTAATTTGTAGATCGTTTTTATTTTTTATTTTTTTTTATTAATTTGTTGATCGTTTCTATGTTTAATTTGAATATGATTATCACTGACAAATGAATATCATTATTTTCTCGCACAGTTAGCTATTTTCACGCACGGTACTGTAATTTTGCGCACAATTACTATCATATGTTTTACAGTGATGAATACTGCTCCTTACGCCCAATACAAAAGTTCGAATAGTGAACTTTAAAAGCGGGTGTCATAAAGAAATGATATTTAGAGCCTTGCACCAAAACTAAATCCAGTTGAACCTAAATATTCCGTTTTTAAAGATAGTTCATTTTATTACTTGTCTTATATATATATATATATATATATATATATATATATATATATATATATATATATATATATATATATATATATATATATATATATATATATATATATTGAAACCTTCATTTGGAGCAACATAAATTAATCAAGATGCAAAATCATTGTAGGAGGAGAAACTATTTTTAGAAATATTTACAAAACTAATAAAAAACCAATTAGAAATTAATAATGTTCTTTTTTTTATTTTTAATATTGTCAGAAAGGAAATGAATTGATTTAAAAGTTTTAACTAACTAACTTGAAAAGTTCATACTGATGAGAGAAATACGCTTAAATTTTTAAAGTGGCTTATTGCTAACTTTAGGCGAACGTTTTTGGGAAGTTAAATTCAACTTCCTCATATTAAGAATAGCTTATTTTTCTCCGTAAGATAACTTTCGATTAAATAGAAAAATGCAGTCGTGAAAGCTGCCGACACAAATAAAAACTTAAAACTATGAAATAACAGATATACAAACCACTAATGACGTTATTACGAACACGTCATCCTTACAGCTACAGATATATTACTATTACTGTATGTCGGTGACGAGAACTCACAAGATTTTACAAAACCAAAAAGCATCCAATGCGCACATTATACTGTCGGGTATATATTTATTAGGTCATACAGAAAGTTCGTGCCGTTTTCAGAGCCGCTCGAATGAGTTCATATTTCTTCAACTAGAAACCGCAAACGAAACATGCAACAAAATGTTAGTGTTAGGCCGATAGTGTTGCTTATAATATGTATTATAAATCTTTAAACAATGTTTAAATAATATTTTTTTGTCAGTAATAATGAGCAATGTTAGACATTAAGGAACATCATGTCATGTTATACGAGTTTAAAAAAGATACTAACGCAGCTGACGCAACGAGACATATTTGTAGTGTTTATGGTGACGATGCTATATTTCTGACAGAACTTGTAGAAAGTGATTTGCTATATTTGCTAAAACGGTAATTTTTCTTTGGAAGATGAAGTTCCCTCCGGTCGACCTGTGTGTACTGACGATGAAACAAAGCGTCAAGAAATAAAGCAAAACCCAAGGCAAACTGTCAAGAATTAGTGGCAACTTTTGAACATTCAAAATATATATAGTTTTCGGCGACTTGAAGAAAATCGGGATGGTCGTTTACACCAAAAACGGCACGAACCTTCCGGATGACCCAATACCATGTGTTGGTGTATATATTTATTACACGTCAAACGCATAGCTACAAAAATATTGCTAACGATGATAGCATGTTGGTGAGGTGAATCCATAAAATTTTCCCTAACTAAAAATCGCTCAATGCGCCTAAAGAAGTTTATACTTTACAAAAAAGGAAAATTGACTGTCTAAGTAAGCAATTCCCTCAAATAATTTTCATGAAATTTTTCAAAATTGTTAAGAACCTTTTTACAATGATCTTTACTGTACAAAACGTATTTACAAAAAGGAATAATTATTTAAAAGTAAAATATATGTATATTCGAGAGAGAAAATGTTAAAACATTAGAAGAAAATTATTTTTCCTTCTGTTATGTAAACTTTTTGAAAAACATTTGCTTTCATTTAATTTATAATTTTCCGACATTCAATTTATTTATTTACATTTTAACGCGCAACGAAATGAACATTGAAAATAAAGTGAATTGATTAAAAAAGAACACTTTTCAAACGACGCACAACGGTCCGCACGGTATTCAAACCGAAAAATTGAAAATAATTTAACAAGAAAATTGCTATAAAACTTTTCGTTCATTCAACGAACGTTTGAAATTTTCAATTAAATTACTGTTAGTAATTTTGTAAAATATTAAATTATTTGTTAAAGATCATTTTTGTAAATGGTATTTACGTTCGTGTCCATTAAAAGAAAAATTCAGGTAAGTTAATTTCTTTATAAAGTTTCCACTACTTTTATAGTAAACCAACGATTAGTGTAATTTAGATCTGTGGAAATTTAAAAAAAAAGATGTGACAAGTTCTTTAAAGATTGACGTCAAAACGCACTGTTTTATTCTATACTAAAAGTGTATATTCTTCAGGATTTATTGCTCTGACAAGCCTAGTTTGTTTTCGGCTAGGTAGGTACTTACTCATCGATATTTCCAATTTTTGCAACGTATGTTTGACGATTTATAATTGTCACGTTAGCTGGATTTTTGGGTCAACTGGTACACTTGGTACTTACCTGAAAAAAAAAAAGAAAATTTTATTAGTATTTGATGTCCTTAGGTTAGAAAAATAGTTAAAATTAATGCTCTGATTTTCCTCTTCCTTTAAAATCAAGCATATTTTATTACGAAAATTGTTTTGGGTATTAAATTAACATTGTAAGCATATTATATGTATTCGATTGAAG
Organism: Brachynemurus nebulosus; assembly: GCA_035578155.1. Classification (NCBI taxonomy): domain Eukaryota; kingdom Metazoa; phylum Arthropoda; class Insecta; order Neuroptera; family Myrmeleontidae; genus Brachynemurus; species Brachynemurus nebulosus. Next base: position 26,764,659 of record JAPWDM010000004.1, on the reverse strand, counting down.
AAATAGTTTAACATATTAAAAATGAAAAAAATTCAAAATCTATCTAATAATTTTTAAATTTATTAAATTTATTTCTTAGATAATAATGCAAACAAAGTCACAACATTTTATGTAGAATTATTACAGACTAACGGTGGACAGCCTCTGGTCCGCGAAGAAAAAATTAAAAAGAAATAAATATTTTGAAAACGAAAATGGAAAAGAGGAGAGAAGATTTCCTTCAAATTGTTTGTATAACACGATCTCATCCACCAAGAAAATAATGTAAAAAAATTTCTTCAGTTGGAAGGCATGTCTGTCGTATCCAATTATACGCTTATACTGCCATCGAAAATTTCCAAAATTTTTTTTTGTGTTTTAAAAATAATAAAAAAATTAAAAACAACCAAAACTTTTCGGTTAATTGCTATGGCCGAAATTCATAATTTATTTCAACAACAACAAAAATTTTCAACAAAGTGTTTCAGTTAAAATTTTAAACGGAATTCTATGACAAGGAGATACAGATATAATATTGTCAATACGGTAAAAACTTGAAAAATATAAGGGGAAACGATTAAATCACATTTTAAACAGTTCCGAATAAATTAAATTTTAACTTATTATTAAAGGGAATGCCGGGATAAGAATGGCCGGTTGGCCCCCAGACGAGATTTTCAACGGCCACTTTGGCTACTATAAGGGAAGTTGATAAGAAGTCTTGCGTGCAAGTTTTAACCTCATATCTTGGGTAGCTTAAAAGTTATTTGTGATAATAGGTATTAAGGCCATGATTTTTTATACTTTTCTATCTCGTAAATTATTACCGATATTAAAATAAACTGAAAACCATTGAGTAGGTCTAGGCTATAGTACTATAGTATATATTTCCTTCAGATTTTTCTGTTGGTAAACAATCATAGAAAATTCGAGAAGAAAAATAGAAAAACACTTTTTTAGTGGTTCCTTTAGAGTGACAAAAGCCTCAAATAGTGCACATTAGGTCCTGTTTAGGTACTGCAAGTTTCGTTAAAAACAAGAGGGTGGAACACTGTCAAATAGGAAAAACCTCGATCGAAGCCCGTATCGGAAAGGTGGATTTGATTACGAGATATAAAGGTTTAAAAAATCATGGCCTTAATACCTATTATCACAAATAACTTCTAAACTACCCAAGATATGAGGCTAAAACTTGCACGCAAGACTTCTTATCAGCTGCCTTTATAGTAGCCAAAGTACCGTTGAAAATCTCTCATTCTTATCCCGGGATACCCTTTACATAGGAAATAATTAGGGCTGCCATCATTAAAATCATTAAGCTCAGACAATCGATCCAAAGACTCCGGATTTTCAGACATGAAACCCGGATATTATATAATTATATAATTAGTTCTGATAATTTTAAAATCCGCCCGGATGCTACCCGAACGTCCTTAAAAGATTACAAATCCAGAAAAATTCGGATGGAGGAGAGGCCTAAAAATAATTCATACTTATTCAAAGATGCGGAAAAACATTAACAGAAACATAAAAAAATGTTCATATTGTAATTTGTAGCATTATATTATATAAAATTAATAAAACAATTTTAAGCATAAATTTTGCTTGAAACAAGCTATCCTTAATGTGAAATTTTCAAATTAGATGGAGATTTTTTTAAATTATTTCTCTTGGGAACAAACCTAACAATGAACGTTAATGAGCGCTGAAATATCAATATTGACATGAGAGCTTTATTATGGCCCTTAAATAATATTTCCGATAAAACACCTTTGTTTTCAAACATACATATACATGTTTATGTACAATACATGTAGGGGAGAGGTGTGTCAGTAGTAACAAAAAAAATATACAGGCTAGTAACTTTGTATTTATTAGTCACAGGGAATTAAATTTTTGGCACAAGATACGGACATCTTTCAGGTTTTGAATGAGCAACACAAAAATGTTCTATGTTGGTCCATAACTGAAATAACTGCTTTTATGTGGACCAAAGTGTAATGTTACAATCGTCACCGTCAGAGGATCAGTTGTTACAGGGCTTAGGTTCAATTGTAACACTCATTATTTAGTGGAATTTACATGTTGGTTATTATAACTAATTTTGTTTCCAAAATTCTTCCTTACATATTGAGTGAGTAAGGTGACACATGCCACAGTTTCTGGCAAGAGGTCTGATTTTATTTTTTTATTACTCTTCTAACGACGTTCAGGTATACATTATCGAATACGGTTCCTATCCTACTTTTTGTTTTGTTTTAAATAGTATTTTTTTTATTTGTAAAACAACGTGATTTGATTGAGGACTGATCTAACAGGCAAAACTAATTGTAGGGGCTTTGAATCTAATGATAACCGTAACCGAAAAACGATACATAAAACCAACAGATTTTGCCAAAGTGTAACCATTAATGGAAGGTATTTTTCTTTCTTTTTTTTTAAATTATTAACGGAAACCATTTACCTTTATCATTCGATTCATATCTGAAATATAAAGTTTAATTTTGTTTAACATAAATTTTAAACACAATACAAAGCATTATTTAGGAAAATAATAATGTAAACTAAAAAAGATTTTATTAGCCATAAAATTTAAAATTAATCCTCAAAAATTAGAATTCTGAAAAACCCTAAGAATTTTTAAACTTTATTTAAAACCCTATACTCACTCTCGGCTCTATGTGCTCAGTTCCTTAAATTTAAAATACTAAAAAGAAAAATTGTGGATATATAAAATTGCTGGAATGTCAGTTGTAACATGTTACAATTGACACTACTGAATTTGTTTCAATTGTTGCAGTGCTGTTTAATTTTATAAAAAAATTCATAAAATTTTAACTATGGTTAAAAAAGCGAAATTTCCTATTTGATAATATTATTTGTTTGCTTGTGTTTCCAATAAAATCATTTTATTTCCAAGGGATGGGATATTTACTGCAAAAATAAAAAAATTGTTAACCAACTCAAAATTTACGATTAGCTTATGTAAACACATTTGGCATTGCTGAGAGAAAACCGCTAAATGGTATTAACTGAAAGTTTTGTCAGTAAAGCACAACTTCAGGAGCCACGTTATGATACGCAATACTCCTCAATAGGATTGATAGATGTCTCGCAAATTTCAAAGTTACAATTGACCCATTGTTATTACTGACACACCTCTCCCCTATATATTGAGTAAAAAATATAATTATGTTGAATATTGTGATATGTATAGATGAACGAATGTACCTAATAATAATAACTGGTTTTATTAAATTGATCTGATTTTATAACAATAATATTGATGGAAAGATAATACACAATCAATTACCTTTCTATTTACAAATGTGATACAAAATAAACACATGGGCACTATTTAATTATGATAAACAAACAATAAATAACATATAATCAACTGTACAAATAATGAAGTGCTTAACTTTTAACCATCTCTATATATACGGTACATAATAATAATATGGTTAGAAATATAATTTTATATAAAGATACAATATATCTCAAAATGAGCCAAATCGAAACATGGATCCATTCGTCGGTTATTACAATCTAGGATCAATATCGAAGTTTTAAGTAGAAAATGTCTATATTACTTACTGGACATTTGTCTTACAAAATAGTGATTTTCGACTTTTCGACAAAAATGATCGTTTTAATAGTATATTGTGCAATAAGTGCGGGAAATTGTCGATTGCCCACGAAAGCGAAGTTGAGCGTGCAAACGTAGTGAGTGCGCTCATTCGCTTGAGTAAGGCAATCCACAATCCCGCACGAGTTGCACATACTATTTTTTATTACGAATTTCACCTACTTTTTTCTATTATTATCACTATTTTTGACATTTTTATTACTTTTTAAAATAATGTTTTTAAGTGTTCGTCTTTTCTTTCTGAATTAATTATCGTTTAAATTACTTTGTTGGTCCTTTCTATAGAACAAATTATGAAATATTTATTAAATGAAAAATTAAGAGGCGGCTTTGCGTGTTTTGATTAAATTTTGCGTGGTTTATTGTCAATTTGCGTGTGGAAAGTGACTTTCCACACGCAAAAAAGTATGCGGGAAGAGTACAGTGGGCAGACAGCTATTTTGCGTACAGAAATATTACTTCGTTAGTACTACGTTAGTACTTCTCCCGCATGAGTAATAAAAAAATATTAATGACTAGCTGCGGCGTCGTTTGCGCGACGTATTGTTATGAAATCAATGAGAATTTGCATAGGACAATAATTTTTGTGTAACGCATGCACATGCTCAAAATGGTTTCTATAGTTTCCCGTGGGAGGTCGAGACATTTTACCGTAATAAAATGTATCTTATGTTGACCCAGGTAATAGGTTATCACCACACTAAATGTCATCAAAATCCGTTCAATAGTTTTTGCGGAATGTGTGCACATGCTCAAAATGGCTTTCATATTTTCCCGTGGGAATGAGACATTTTTCCGGAATAAAAAGTATTCTAGATGTTGACCCAGGTAATACGTTATCATCACACCAAATTTTGAGTAAAATTCGCCCAGTAGTTTTTGCGTGATGCGTGAACAGGCAGACAGACAGACAAAAATTTACCGCGCCAGTATTATTTTCAAAAAAAAAAATCCATATACAGAAATGGTCTCGTTACAGTTTTCATATACATATGTATAGATATAAATTATAAAAGTATTTCTTCCCGCGTCAGTACAACTAAATAGATTTTAGGTGTTTTATTAATACTCGTAGCGTATTTGGTTCTATTTATTAAGGGGGGGGGGGAGTATAATATAGGCAAAAATAACTTTTACACTTCGTTTAAAAGTGGCTATGTAGCGGAGTTGTAGCTAAAAGATGACAAAATCTGATAATCAGACCAACTTAAACATACTAATACGGCTCAAAACCATACTCCAAATAATTTTATGTACGATTACGGGACATTAAAAGGAGAAAAACTCTAGTACATTATAGTCAGTGTAGCCTGACCAGAAAAACTCTGGTTTTTCCGATTTTCTTCAAATCTTGTTCATAAAAATCGATGAAATTTAGAAGAATGGTATAACAAAAGGTCTTAATTATTCTAAAGGAAAATATTTGGCCATAACTCATGTAGCATAGGCTACATCAAATTTAAATGGACGTGTCCTCACACTGTGCGTCAGTTACACCAAATAGGGCGCAAACTAAAAAGCTGAAGAAATTTGGCAATTTGTACTCAAGTACTGTTGAGATCTCTGAGAAAGATGAAAGCGACGTTAAAATGATTTCCTGGGGCCTTGGTCCCTTGAAGGGCCTAAAATAGAAGTATTTAGAGTCGTCGAGCGAGCGAAGCGAAGCACATAAGGAACTAATTTTGTACAAAATTTCAGAATATCAAATTGAAATGGACGTGTGTTCACATTGTCTGTCAATTACACCAAATAGGGTGCAAATTAAAAAGCTGAAGAAATTTGACAATTTTTACTCAAGTACTGTTGAGATCTCTGTGAAAGATGAAAGTGACGTTAAAATGATTTCCCGGGGCCTTGGTGCCTTGAAGGCCCTAAAATAGAAACAATTCTAAAACTGCAGGTATAGGTACCTATACTAAGTTCTTACGGTGCAAAAATTAGCCATGCTAATAAAACATGAAGATAGTTATTTTAGAGTCATTGGGCGAGCAGGATCAAGTGCTATAAATAATTGATTTTTTTCACAAAGACTCTTACTTCCTTATAAGAAATGAAAATTTTTGAAATTTTGTAGCTAGGTAGTAGCAAATTTTCAATCAGTAAACAAATTTTTGAAGATTATGTCACTGTGAGTGAGAGTTATCTGAAATATGAACTTTTCCTCCTGAGGACACTAGAAAGAAATTTCGAACAATTTTTTAAAAAATAATTTTTGAAAATTTCAAATTGCAATAATTTTGACAAACTCTCTTTAAAAATACAAATGGTCTTTCTAATGGAAGTTCTTTTGGCTATTATTATCGATCCTTTATCATTTACTAATTCAACTCCAAGTTCGCCCCCCCCCTAGCTTTTGAGAAATAAAGACGTGATAAGAAAGTCTTACAACTGCCTTATAGCTTTTTTTATTCCTTTTGAGAAAAAAAATACAAAAAAATTTATTAGTATAAAATATACGTATAATGATTTTGCACAAAAGACCTAAAAATTAAATACTAATTTAAGTGACATTAGAAGAGCTACGACTCAATAAAACTCATGTATCAACAAGATAAATTTACATAAAAATACTGATTGAATTACTCTTCACAGCGTTACCACCACGACCAAATTTTTAATATCACTGTACCATTCCAGAGAGATGACAATATAATAAAATATTTTGCTACATTGCAAAATACTCGTATAATGTGATGTGATTATTGTTATTCATTTAGAAATTTATACAATTTCTTCCACTGTTGTTGTTTTTTGTCATTTCATTTAATCGTGAACGTTAACGTGGAACGTGAAATGTGTCAAAATAAGTAAATAAGTAAATAAATAAATAAATAAATAAATATTTTCATGTTTAATTTATTATGTGTATAGGTAAATTTAAAAATATCGGCCGTTAATAATATAGGAAATAAAATCAATAAAATATAAATAGCTACACAGCTACCTATGTAAATACATTATGACCGACTGAATGAAAATTAATATCCATTTATTTATTTAACTTCTATTTTTTTGATCAAATATATAATGTAATTAAAAATATCTATTACTCAAAAAGAAATTACGTCCTCGCAAAAAAAAAAACAGTACCTACTTAAACGTTAAGGAAACTAGAAATCTTTCCATTAGATACTTTAATTAAATCAATACTTTTCCACATAGTTTTTAAAGCTAACATTTCTTTACAGTATTCCACAAACTATTGAAAATTTAAAAAAAAATTAAGGGAAGGTTTACTCGAGAGTCCTTAAAAATTATGTATTTTTCTAGAATTTTTTTCTCAAGAACGGAAATAAATATCAATATAAAAATATATATAAAATTGTCCATTTTATAAATACTGCAGTGTGACGATCCGAAAATCCAATCCCTTGTTGGCGGACATCCTAGCGCCGGTAATAAACCACCGAAATCCAAAAACAAAAAAGATTTATAAAATATATGAAGAGTACTGGCACCTCTACCTCTAATATCAATAAATTGCTGAAAGAAAAAAAATGGTGGATGTTTGAACTATTGATTACGATTCTTGTCTTATTTTTCGCTCTTTAAAGTAAATTAAAAATAAAAAAAATATTGAAAGTGTATCGAACTTAGGTAGAGGTGCCGAAGAATTGAACTATCTTTAAAATAAAAAATTTAAAAAAAGGATCCATAGAATAGTTTTTGAGTTATCGTGTCCACCAGTTCCAAAAATGTAGTTCCGAGATACTATAAAATATATATAAAGAAACGTATTTTCAAAATTTTTTATTTAATACTCATTATTGCGTGAACTACGTTTTTTGAATTTTTTTTTATAGAAAGCTGGATTCGGTTAATGTGCAAGAATCTTGTTTTTAAATTATTTTCAGTAAAATCACTTTGGGAACATATTCTACACATAATTTGCTATCAATTTCGGCAAAAAAAAATCGATTTTTTTTATCAAATCTCAAGTAAATCTTGCCTTAAATTACTTTCAGCAAAATCACTTTGGGAATATATTCTACACATAATTAGCTACCAATTTCTGCAAAAAAAAAATCGATTTTTTTTAACGACTCTCAAGTAAACCTCCCCTTAAGTAGTGTGTGAATTCACTTATAATAACCTTTGTCACAGCAGATGTTGCATATATCAAAACACTTAAAGCCCATTCATATCTACAGACACTAAACGTTACAGACACGTATCGTGGCAGACACGACAAATATTGTTTAATGCTTTTCTTATGAACGTTGTGCGTGTAATTTACTTCGGGTAAATTACACAGTTTTTTACATGTAAAAAACTTTGTAATTTACACATACTTGTTTTGATAAAAAGACTGTAAAAAATGTAAAAAACTAATTTTCTTAAATTTAATAGATATGTAAGCGTTACTAATGGTATTCCATATTTGCTATTGAAGTATTTGCTATATTTGCAAAGTAAAACTTAATAATTAAGTAATTTGACGATTAAAAATATAAATGGGGACAAACAGGAAAAAGAAAGGTTAGTTTTGATAGAATAGTTTATTTGAGAATTCAATATTAAAAAGATTTTTATTTATTCAGTTAAATTTTATTAAAGGTATCAATCATCTTTATCATCATTATCATCAGTGATTTTATTGTTATTATAATTTAAAAAGAGATAAATATGTAGTAGTTTTTTTGATCTGTCAAAACTCAGTTTGTTCATTTAGAAATGTAAAGCTTTATAGTCAGTTGTGGATGGCCTTCCACCAGCAGAAAATCATTTTTGTGTCGACATTTTGTTTACACGTTTTTTCATGTGAACTTATAAACAAGTTATAACCGTCAAAATAAATTGTTAGTCAATGAAATGACAAATGATTTAAGTATTTTACATTTTTTACAATTTTCTACGATTTTTTACGGTTTTTTACAGTTTTTTACGTATTTTACAATTTTTTACATAAAAATATAAAAAACTGGTTTTTTACATCACATGGCACAACTCTGCTTATGAACACATTCATACATACAGACAATCCGTGTCTGTGCGGTATATATGAATACACCCGTAAGAAAAGCATTTAACAATATCTGTCGTGTTTGCTACGATACGTGTCTGTGACGTTCAGTGTCTGTAGATATGAATGGACCTTAAGTCAAACAATGTTTTTGTATGTATGTGATCGAAATTTTGTGGTGGACAGTTAAAGAATTTTTTTTTTTTAAATTTCTTTACGGATCTTATTTTTAGCAGTACATATTAGTAACAATTCTATTTAAGAGTGGGTTCGTATTGCTCCTTTACAAAACTGTTATCACTGTTAGTTTTTTTAATTTGTTACTATGGTTACCATATATTACATGGCTACCTATGTGATACCATATACTTGTACATAAGTATTATAAATAATTATTTCAAAAATATCGCAAGTTGCCACTGGTGAGAAAAGAGGCATTTACGTCATAAGTAGGGCAAACATTCTGCTATGATCGAATCTATTATACAGTCTGTCACACAACAGCGTCCAGTGGACTGCTTCAAGAGACAACTATTAGGAAACTTCACTACTGTACCATTCGTTGAAAGGTACACAGAGAGAAAATTCATATAAAAATTACTGTGCTCAGCACTACAATCGACGTGTAAAAGGCGAACATATTCAATTTTGTACGGTAAAAATATAAAAATTATAATTAATCCTAGAAAATTTAAAGGATAGAATGTTCTTTCCGTAATATTAGCTCTGTAGAATTTGTAAAACAGCACAGTAAAAAGTTCCATTGCTAACAGAAAAATATTTTTTAATTGTTTTTCTTACAAAAATTACCATGCTGTCATAAAATAGGACAAAAGTAGAAAAGAAGAAAAGAAGCTAATAGTAGAAAGAAAGTAAGAGAAGGTATCAACGCTGTCACATAGCGAGGCAAGCTGCAGAAGGTATCAACACAATCATATATGAAGGTCACATAGCCAGAATGGTGGTGCTGCAAGTAGCTGGTCACTGCTGGTGTAGTGTTGTGTGGTGTCGAAGCAGTGTTCATTTGAATGCCTTACAGAACGGATGGTCATCGTTTAATTCATCATTTTGTTACTTCACTATTTTCAGTATTAGAATATATTGTTGCCAATCATTTTGTATGCATCATAAAGAATCGAAGGTCGGAAAAGATCGGGCATCTTCGAAGTTTTTACAGGCACAGCCCAAGCAACATAAGGTTGCGGGTCAGATGCGTAAATGAAAGAGTACGACAACAAGAATTAAACTATAACATATATGCATAAGAATGTGATACAAGTTGTGTTAGCACATTAAATTTTACCATGCTAAAATATATTTTTTACTTTGGTCGTCGATTGCGCACGCATTATAAGAGAGCATGGTAATTTTTCTGACATTTTATTTACAAATTATATGATTTTTCTCTCCGTGTAGAATAGACTACTACGCTTTATGCTTGAAACGCTAGTATTACTTTGTATTGTGATAAGAACACAACATTTCCAAAATGAGTGCGTCATATGCAAAATGTTTTGAGGCAATGTTCTTGTGTATTCACAGTAAAAGACTTAAAATGACTTATAAAGCTGCTGCTAAATATATGCACAAGTCAGAAGACTTTGTATGGAAGTGGGTGTTGCGATATAATGGTCAGAAAAGCGTCAACAATTTTCCCGAGAAAGAAAAAACGTGAGGGTCTTGTGAAAAAGAAGATAAAACCATTTTCAAGTTATTTCAACGAAAACATTTTTTAACACTGCGGCAAGGACAAAAGTTATTGGCTAAAAAGGAAGTAAATATTAGCATAATGACACTGAATAGGCGACTAAACGAAGGAAACATTTCTTGGCGTAGTACGATGCTGAAATCTTTCGTTAAATCGGAGCATGTCAAAAAGTGACGCTTGTGGGCTATGTATAATTTGAATCGTGACTGGAGTAGGGTAAAAGCCCCGATTGTGGAACACTATTTTTAGGTATTTCATCAAACTTGCTTACAAAAATTAATAAATGAATTAAACACCCATTTTTTTTTCTTAATAAGCATGAAACCAAGTTTTTTTAATCCAATGAATATGTTTTTAAGAAAATATAACCCAAAAATTTTGATTTATTAATGTTTTGTTTTATAATTTGTTGACATCTATAAAAAAACGGACAGAAAATATTAACACCCTTTAAAAAATCAGCACATTGACACCTAAAAAAGAACACGTATGTACGAACATGAGATACATCAGACACATCTTTTGCCATCTTTTCACTCTATGACATAGAGTGACATCTAGTAGTAAATAGAATGTCAAATTAAAAAATATAGAATGGTTTAAATATTCGATAAAATAAACGACCAAAATCACAGAATATACCAAAATACCACAGAAAAATACTATATTTTGTTTCGCCATCTATGTATTTTGGTCAAGTTCTAATCAATTCTAAACCTTCTAAACTAACTTATCAAAATGGCGACAATTTTTCATTATTAATAAAATTTTGCAACTTTAATTCAATATTTTTTTATTTATCAATTGACGATACGCTCCGAAATAAAAAAAATATTAAAAATTTTACGATTTTAAAGCAGTAAGTAAATATTTTAGACTCAAAAAGAAATTAAAACTATTTATAATATAAATTTTTAGTTATTTTACGTACATGATTTTAGTTAAATACACAGGTTATATGTGTACTCAAAGAAATACACATATATATAAATTACATTTAAACCGAATAAAAAGATGATTTAGCTCTTATAATCTCTTAACTGGACTAATAAAAATTATTTGTATAGTTTTATTGCGCTAACTTCGAAAATTAACTGGAAAATGTTGAAATTTATAAGGCATGTGTTTCTATAAATAAGCATTGATCAAACACAAAAGAGACACATTTAGCAAAAACTGTTTAATTTATATATGTATTTCTTTAATTAAGTAAAGAAACATTAAATGTGAGATGAATTTAAATTGAAAAACAATCATTCTATTAATAATAATTTTTGTTATCAGACGTTTCTTTCAGAAATAACTTCATTAAGATATAAATGTCAAAACTGTTTTTCTATTGGATCGCGTTCCACAAACGGGGCTTTTACCCTAATGTAATTTTTACTGACGAAGCGTGTTTTTACACATATGTGTTTTTCCCAAATATACTTGGTCTTTTATTAAAACAGATGTGCCGCCATATCCGAGCTCTCTGGCGGTCGTTACCGCAACAAATTCGAAAAATCTTATAAAAAGTATGCCAAAATGCCCACAAATTGTAGAAAATAATAAAGTCTGCAGAACTTACTAAGTACCTAAATGCATAATAGTGCTTGTAGTGTACTTTAAGTTGATTCACCCATTTCTGAGAACTAATAATTATTCTTTTAAATATGGAGACGACGCTCTTGTGTCACAGACTGTATAGCTGGAAAACTAGTAAGTTTCGGAATAAATGTTTCTTAAAAAATTATGACACAAACAGTTTGATTGGGGCGCAAAATATTCGAAGGCAAAAAGTGTTCGAAATCTAGCAAATAACACTTTTTTAAACTGGATATGAAACTTCTTCACATTTTCATTTTTAGATCCAATAAACTAAAAATAAACATTACATAAAAATGTTGCTTATATTGAAAAATTATTATTTCTGCACATCATGAACTATGAAAAAGTTGAACTTCCCCGAAATTAATATTTCATCTCTCTGATTAGTGTAATTATAAAGTTGATTAAATTCACAATGTTTTTACCCATATTTCAGTTGTTATATTTTTATTTAAGATAAAATTAAATTAGGTTTTATATTCACCAACATAAAAAATACATAATTCCGGTTTCAGTAAACAAAAAGTCAATAAGTTTTTATAATAATTTATAATAAAAGTACCCCAAAAGCAACAATTTTCACCAACAAAGAGAGGAAAAAAAAAACGAAAATAATATTTTTTCTTCAACACTACACAATCAACCTACCCTACTCTCCATATATGTGAGTTTAATAAAGAATATTTTCGCCTTTACAATAATGAAATAAGGAATAAGAAATGAAATCTTTTTTGATGGAGAATGAATAATCTCTCCTCGAACCAAACCAAATCAGCAAGTCCGTACCCGTGCCAATAGAATACGACGAGAAAAAAGTGAAAATAGTTGAAATATATGGGGAAATAGAATTATTTTTGTGTGAATACAGAAGAAGAAAGAAAAGACAAGTGAAAAAGGTACGAACCATTCACAAATCAAATACGTTTCAATAGCAAACGAAAACTCTCTTACATTGAGTCAGTGAGGGTAAGTTTGCACCATACAGGATAAATATACGAGCTGTATTATTTATCATTCACAGTAGTACTTCATGAATACGGATTTGCCAACCATGGTTCCCAAATTATCCGTTCTATTAAATACACAACATAAATTTTAATTAGGTATATCACATGCGTGCATAGTGGAATTTTTCCTAAAAGGGAACGATCCATGGTCTCACTCTCCGAATCTACGCTTTTTCAATATAATCGTTCGTTATCAGTCTACACTATTTACATATTAAAAATTAGCAATAAAATTACAGTTATCAGTTTACAGTGCACATTCTGAATATTTTCGCTCTCAATAGTTCCGCTTCCCCAGTTTGAGACTCGAGTGTTACCCCCACTTTACCACCTATTATAAATTTTATAATATTTTTTTCATAAGAGCTAAGAATCAAAAAGTTTGTTTTGTTTATATTAAGTGAAAGAATAATTACCTAAATGACATAAACATAGTAAGACAACTTAAGTTTGTAATATCATTATTCGACGAACTAGTCAGCACTACTTATATTGCTCCACTGCATCGCTGATATGTATCAATTAGTGTATTCAGGTATCTTCTTTATGTAAACAGTTAGAGATAAATCTATGTTACGGGTATAAAAAAAATTTATTTGTTTATACAAACCAAAAATTATGATATGATTTTATGAAAAAACATTTAGAGAAGCGAGCGTAGGCTTGCAATATTTTATGAGATGATCAGTAAAAGAGAAATGTTACACAACAGTCAATACTTTTTGATTAGATTTTAAATAATAAAATGCAATAAAATAAACTTGTTAACTGCGTACATAAATAGGTGATTGTAATGAAAATGATAGGTATATCATTAAATAATTATATACGTAAGTCCAGTACTGTTTACAGGTACATTATACGCATATAGAATAATTATATGTATTAATTATGAATATCTATGTATATGCACATATTAAATGTAAACCACTAGAGTTTTGTTACAATGTTGTATAAATTAAATAGTAATTTAAATTTTTAAGTTACACTATTATTTTTAGACTCGCTTACTTGTTTTGATGCTCCCGAAAAATTTTTAATTTTGACAGAATCATAATTCATAAATTATTGAACTCCACCAAAAATTCTGAACCTAGATGTAAAGAAATTTTATACGGACTTTGGTGGGGGGACAGTATTTCCTGGAAAAGCTGTTTCCCTTGTTTCATTCTGCGGAACTATTGAGAAGGATCACTATAATTGCAAAATTTTTTACCTTATTGTACTCACAATATAGGTACCATTCATAGGTATAGGGTACGTGGAAAATTTCATCAAATGTAGTTTCATCAATTGCGGTTTTACTACGTTACCTAACCACCGCAGTTAGGCGTCGATCAATGCTGGCGATGAGTCTTTTAAGATTAAAAAAAGCCTTCCACTTTTAAGAATACTTTAACGGAAACTTACTACTTTTTAAATAAATGAACGTTTCTTTGTTTGTCCCGGATGCATCACTAAACCACTCCTTCGATTGCGATAAAACTTTAGTAAGCTATTAAGCGCACGCCTATAAAGATTTCTGAACTAGTATTGCCATTTTATAATAGGTGGGGCGTGAGTCGTTTCAGTAAATGTGAGTTGTTGTCAAACACAGGCCCGACGAGAGGGTGGGGGAGCAGGGATTATAGCCCCGAAGCCCGGGCTGGAAGAGGGGGCCTGTAGCGGTCGGTAGGGGCTTGGGAAATAGTAAAAGGAGCTTTTTTTAAAAAATATGCTTTATTTCTGGGACCCGCCATTTCTCTTCACGGCCCTGGTCAAATATTTACAGTTTTGGATGCGATTTCCATGTACAATGACCATCAACAAAGCACAGCGACAATCACTAGAAGTGTGTGGAAATCCATGCTTTTCATTCTTCTCGAGAAACTTTATGATTATTCGTGTACCAGTTGAAAAAAAAAATACAATGTGTATCCAAAAGCAATTTAAGGGGGGGGGGGAGTAAATAGGTTTAGATGACATAACAAATGTCAAACGAATTCCATAAATTATTAGTAAAATTATTAAAAACTATATTCCCAAAGTTGCTATGTTATTATGGTGCTGAAATCACTGATTAATTGCTAAGTAGTTTAAATAAATGAATTTTTATTTTTCAAGTGTGTTTTTCAAGAAACGAATTTTTGAAAATCTGTGTAGGTACACTTTAGTTCAAAAGGTTTTTAACCAATCAATTTAAATTTGATAGGTAGTTTCTTTATATAATTACGGTCGTTTGAATTTAATTTTTGTTGAAACCCTGTTGATTCTAGATGGAAAATGTGGCCTCCAGAATGACACAAACAGTTATGTCTGATAGTGACTTCGGTTCTAATGGCCAAAAACTGATCTGACACCTAAACAATAGAACAGTTTGTACACGGTTGGGCTTAAAATCAGACTTAAAATATGTTCTCATTTTTACATTTTTCTAATACCGCATTTCAACTACTCCTTTGCAGTATTCCTTTTATTTTTTATTGTTACATATATGCGCACACTTGAACGAACTGACTCTATATAGGAAATAAACGACCACATACTACAATCAACGGCAAAATCGGGGCGTCGAAGGGAAAAACCGGGTACGATATAACTGATGCCTGCTAGTTATATACCCAATATAAGGGTCCACTTTAGTTAGGTGTATGATATCTCGCACCCAATCAAATCCACAATTGTATTCCATCTGTGTGTGATGTACACATTCAGAGCCATTGATTCGAAATATTCTGTAATTTATCGTAACTGTCACACAATACACCGATCACACCAAAACCATAGAATTCTACTTTAGTTTCGTTCGATCTAGGTAGGTAGCGTAGGAAGGTAGGTAGATGGGTACCTACACTGCTAGTTTCATCATTAATTTAAATTTGCATTTTCGTTTCGTTGGGGGAAAGAAATTGTCAATAATGCTTACATTTATGGCAAATACGTGTTGGGTTCATAGCATATGTAGGTAATAAAAGCGGTAATATATTAAAATTGGTTATTCACCAGTAAATATATAATAATGTTAGTAGCTAATACATACAATACGATTGTGCTGCTTTAATAAATTTCTGACCGAATTTAGTTATTGTGCATTAAAATAATTAATGTCGTTCTTTCAGTGATTTAGTTTAACTGAGATAACAATTTGTTTTGAAATACATATACCTGTTTTGAACTTACAAAAATATGTAAGTATTAATTTTAACAATTTAATTATTGGGGAAAAATTGATTTAACCGTTTTAAGGGGAGGTTTACTTGAGACTCGTTAAAAAAATTTTTTTAACGAGTTTCGATTTTTTTTGCAGAGATTGGTAGCAAATTATGTGTAGAATATGTTCCCAAAGTGATTTTACTAAAAATAATTTAAAAACAAGATTCTTGCACATTAACCGAATCCGGCTTTCTATAAAAAAAAAATTCAAAAAACGTAGTTCACTCAATAATGAGTATTAAATATAAAATTTTGAAAATACGTTTCTTTATATATATATATATATATATATATATATATATATATATATATATATATATATATATATATATATATATTATAATATCTCGGAACTACATTTTTGGAACTGGTGGACACGATAACTCACAAACTATTCGATGGATCCTTTTTTTAATTTTTTATTTTAAAGATAATTCAATTTTTCGGCACCTCTACCTAAGTTCGATACACTTTCAATATTTTCTGCAATTTATTGATATTATAGGTAGAGGTGCCGGTACTCTTCATATATTTTATAAATCTTTTTTGTTTTTGGATTTCGATGGTTTATGACCGGCGCTAGGATGTCCACCAACAAAGCATTGGATTTCCTTTTGTGTAGTTTAATACTTAATAAATATGTGCACAAAATTTGAAATTGATATTTACTTCCGTTCTTGAGAAAAAAATTCTAGAAAAATACATAATTTTTAAGGACTCTCGAGTGAACCTCCCCTTAATATGAAATTAATAACGATGAAGAAAGAGAGCTAAAAGAGAGTTAGCTCTCTTTATAACACACGGATCAGATATGAGTGATAAAAGTATTATATGGTGATAAAAGTAAGCGTATGGGGTTAGACAATGCAATATAACTGTTTGTCATTATCTACAGGTTTGAATTTGCTTATTATTTTATCTATAGCTACGCAATTTTATTGAAATTTTTCTGACTTGCTGACTGGTAACGCACTATAAATTTTGTCTGTTGGTTCACTTAAAAACGGAAGCAAAAGTATTTTTAGTGCCTTGAGACTAAAAATGACACTTTACTCCCTATTATGACGGACCAAATCATGTATATTACTTCCGAAATTATAAAAAAGTTATTTCCGATTTCGACTGAACTAATTAGTGTTGATAAGAATTGAAAAAAATAACAAATAACTGAACAATTTGACTTCGAAGAAATTTCACTACAATTTAAAATTTTGTAGCCCAGCGGTTTCCAAACTGGGGGGAGGGGACGCAATGTTCACCAGGGGGCGCAGGTTAATTGCAAATATCGTTGTCGTTTTGATAAAGTCACGATTTTAAGAATAAGCGCTCAAACATAATTACCGAATAATGGACATTTTATATTAAGGAGTTACATGGGTCTTTTTTTAACAAAAAAAACCACTATTTTTTCGATTTTTTTTTTACAATATAAGAAAATATAATTTATTTCAACTTTTGGCATATTACTATACATTACTTTGAGACAGTGTAAAAAAATTTTATGAAAATAAAAAAATTATTAGGCCATTGGCAGCTTAGTTTTTGAAAATCGCTGATTTGTTCAATCAGCCAATCATGTTCATCAAAAATTGCCAAAATTGAAATAAAGTAGGTTTTCTTGCTAAAGAAACCCTGTAACACCTTAACACTGATTTTTATGCTCGCTACTGTACGTAATATTTTAACAATAACAATTCTCAGCGGTCGGAGTGTTGTTAGCGGGTAAGTATCGAATCGCGGGTACTGATCGTGTCTGATCAACGGTTTCCTTTCAAGTGTCGTATAGATCTGTCGTCCGCCGTGAATATGAGTATTTTCAGTAAGAAAATAATTTACGAATTATTTATAATTTTTTTCAGAAAGGGGGGCGGCAGAGGTAAAATTTTTTATAGGGGGGCCTTAGTGCACAAAGTTTGGAAACCGCTGTTGTAGCCAATTAAAATAACAATATAATAATTTATAACAGACATTTTTGTCTATAGCAGACGCCATCCATATCCTTATTTTTTTATATTTTAGGTATTTATGTATATTACAATTACGTTAAAATCACATTACATTATGATGTGGGTGGAGAACGCGGAAAGTTGTGACGGGGCTAGGAATTGGCAGGTATGCGTCTACAGTCGCTTTCTTAAGGAACTATGCCGATATTCATCTGGAATTGTGAAGGGAAACTGGAAGGGAATTGTGAAGAGAAGCTTCACGAGTATAATCGGCCGAGTGAAGTCTAGAGTTTAGAAGAAGGATGTAAACATTGCGGATATACCCACTGAATGAAAATTTGTATCTGATTATTATGCTGTATCTACTAGAACCACATTGGTTTCTGATGGAACTATAATAAATAAACGACATATTTAAAAAAAATTAGAAAAACCAATTTTAGATACAATAAAAACATGTTTCCATATATACCTGTAAAAAAACTATATTTTTAGATTGACATTCAATGAAACATCTTGAAGAGACGAATTCAATACGGTCGACGATATAGAATCGTTGGTTTCCCGATGAGAAATAATATTGTCGTGATAATACAAAAAAAAAATACATGTATCAAGTTTATGTGTATGTGTGTGAGTGAGTGAGTATGTACGAGATGAAAAAGGAACGAGCAGTGAGTGTGTTGTTACGCACCTTTCAATAGCTGAAGTGTCGAGAAAACATATCTGTCACAGCGTGGTCGCTAACTAGGTTCCCATGGGCGAACGAAATCGATATCTAATGTCGGTACAAATAAGATAAATGCTCTAGGCTATTTCATTCGAAAATAAGTTACCTCTACAAACCGAAAATATTCTTTCACTTATTTGAAAATAAGTTACATTGCGAACGTAGGTACCTCTACACTGTAAAAAATAAATTAAAAATTTGAATCGGTTTGAAAATTTATGTCCTAGTGTTTATTTGTAAATCCTTTTTCGGTTTAATTTTCGTGGATACGTTGTTTTTATAATTAAGAATTTAAATTAGTTGTGATATTAAGTAAATATCGAATACTGGCAGAAAAAATATATATTGTGAATGTATATGCCTATATATTATATAGGGAAATAAACATCCCGTATATATACATATATATATATATATATATATATATATATATATATATATATATATATATATATATATATATATATATATATATATATATATATGGCCTGCTTTTGCTATCCATCTGTCCTTCCTTTATCATTTTGTGTACCTCAATTAAAGATATTTGACAGTAATTTATTGCTGTTTATCTTTATCGGGTTGGTTTAATTCACCACTTGGTTTTATTTGGCTTTTCTGTGGTTATTTATTAGTGAGAATTTTTTGCATGTGCCCTGTGTGTAGTTAGGCGAGAGCAACAAGAAATGCTCGTATAAAATTATCTTTCAATATGTAGATATATGTATTTGTATACGTTGTATACGCATTGTTTTAAACAAAAGTTATTTATTGTTCAAATTTCGAATTTATTTTATCATTTTTACCGGTCACGAAACGATTTATTATTTGATAAAATTAAAATAATTTATTAAATTTTATAAAATTTGAATGTTTGTATTGATCGAAGAACTAGTGAAATTTTTAAAACATTCTATCTACACTCTACATCTATGACGATAAAAGTTATGACTCGATAATTCAATCAATAAATCCAAAACACACAAGGAAAAGTCTTGTAGTAAGAATTCCCAATTTTGATGAAATTTGGTAGGCGTGTAGAGCAAACAAAAATATCAAATACGTATTTATTTTTATCGGCCATAAATGCTATTTAAAGGGTGAAATCGACCCTCAATGTTGATGGAATAAAAATGTAATTTTGTCAAATTATACTCGAAAACACAATATGTGAGCTAGAAGAAAAGTTTAAATTGACACAATCCTTCCTTTTTAAAGGTCCTTCTACTGGCGTACTCAAATCCAGTGTCCGATCTGTTGGAGAAGCCTTGACGATAAAACTGGGAGCAAAATTTAAAATAGGATAGATGTGGTTTGACTAATCAAAATATTAATAAAAAATTTGAAAACGACATCAACTAGTTTACCTATTTGTGGTAAAAGCCATACCACTAAAACTAAAAGCTTAAATCTTAATCTAAAATCATAATATTTTACCTGTAATACCTACCTTTACAAACAACTATTTAAATCGTTCTTATTTTTTGTAGTTATACTCTGCAATTAATATTTAACCGAAATTATTCCATAAAATTATTAGAATGTAATTCACATAAAAGTACGGGATTTTTTTTTTCAAGAGCTCTAATTAATATTGGAAATCGTTGAGTTATTTAAAAAACGGTAACTACCACTAAAGGCAAAATTTAAATTGACAACATATAATTGTTTTGGAGCTCGAAAAAAACACGCAGGTATGTCGACTTATAAAATCCAGAGTCGTAGTTATCAAAGGGTCTTGTAAAATTTAAGTGTAAAAATTTTGATAAAGTTTTCACTACTATATACATAGTTTGATACAGTTGCAAACCAAAACCATAAATAAGTAATCACTACAGCTTTTACACTGCCAATAAATTGCCAAAAAAAAAAGAAATAAAAAAAAAACAATATTTGTCTCAGAAGTGCTTAAAATTCTTAGAACGTGATCTCAACATCTTATTAACAGTTATATTTCTAGTATTTTGGATAGTTATTAATTAGAAGGCTATTCACTTTTTAAATGAACATAAACTATTGAAAATTATTATATTGCTGATTGTGAGTAAAGTTTAGAATTCACAAATGAGCAAAAACAAATAAACTAGTTTTTTCATGTATTTTTCCTATATACTATTCAAATTTTAACATACTAAAGCATATCCACCCTATTTCAAAATTTACTCTCAATTTTAACTAAATAGCCCCTATAGTATGTCCGACCCTGGACTTATACACATGAGTAAAAAGCTCTCTAAAATATAGTGTTGTGTCAGTTTAAAGTTTTTTTTTATATGCCGTAGTTTTCAAGTAATCAGGAAAATATTAATAGATTTGAGCGTTACTTTATGGTATTCCATATTTGTAAATAATAAACAAATATTTTACTTTGCAAAATACCACCTTTATTTCTGAAACTGACAATGTTGTTTCGAACCGTTACTTCATTGTCTGTCTGAAAATGAACTAACGGTTCGAAATATATTGTCACAGTTTCAAAAATAAAAGTGGTATTTTGCAAAGTAAAATATTTGTTTATTATTTATAATCAGGAAAAATTGAAATTTTACCCTAGTTTTGAGGATAGTTGCATCCTTTAAATGGCTACGGTGGCAGCTAAAAAGAAGTGCGGGTCCGTTATGTTTGCTCGTACTACACATATACTAAATTTCTTCAAAATTGCAAACTGACAGTTGAGAACCTTTCCTTATTAGTTCCAAAACGTTTTCAACGTTAACTATCGGGCCAGGGAGTCGCATTTTTTCTATTTGGACATAATCTTCCTGCACTGATTATGGCTTACTCTAAAATTAATTTATTTTAATATCTAGGAATATCTAGGAGGAACAAAGAAGAAAATATAAAATAAATAAAAATGAATTAGCTAATATTCATTAAAATTAAATTATGTTAAAAAATACTAATATAACAAATATTTTTACCAGCGTTCCCACCACGAATCCAAGAATAGCCAGTTATCAAATAATAATACATATCATATCTCCATCTTCAAAACAATTTTTGACGTACTTAATGTAAAGACAGAACTACACGTTAAATATTAGATGTTCATTTATATTTTAAATGGCACTTCAACAAAATATATGTACTACCTATATCGTAAGGTGCCTTTATAACAAAATATTAAGTTCCATCATTTCAGACGAAATTGTATGTAAATCTTTGAAGTTATATCAAAGCTTTTATTGTAAGTATTTACTGTAGTATTCACCGTTTACAGGTATATTTATAGAAATGTATGTTTGTAAATAAAATTAAATGTTTTGATGTTGTTTACAAATAGTAAGAATGTCAATAAATGTATTCATTTAGAAAATTCAAATGGTACTCAAATATTTAAGTGATTGAGAATATGTTTAATGTTAAAAAGTAAAACGTTGTTTTGGATTTGTTTGATAGCTGAGAATGTATCAAAGGTTATGTACTGGAGTTATTTTAAAATAGCCACAAAAAGAAGAGTTACGTTTCGGAATGTCCGTTAAACGGTTAACAGAATTAATGGAACTGAGAGGAAACGAAATAAGACTTTTCTAAAACGGGTTGTTCTCGTGATAAAGAAAAAGTTGATGAATAAATGGAGCTGCACTAATAAACTGACAGTCAATAATTTTTAATATAAGGGTGATTCTACTTTTTAGGTCCTTCAAAAAATTAAAGTTGTCCTCACAATAAGGAAGGTTAGAACTATATACAGAATGAAGATACTGTCATTTATTTTATTTAAATAAAGTTAATAACTCCTATTTAGATAACCTAACTACATTTACTTTAATTTTTGATTTAATTTTTTTTTTTTATAAAAATGGTGTCAGTTTTATTGCAGTTCTAAAACGCATGTTTCTATTACGTATGTTTGGAACTATGTATAACGCTTTTTAAAAATAAATTTACTGAAACCACACAATTTTATAAATAAAAAAGAAAGTTATATTGCTACGCATGGTAACTGGAAAGTTAAATTTTATTTATCTGCAAAATTATTTTTTTTTTTTTTGGGGGGGGGGGGGGTCACGAACTGCCAAATATTACAACAAGTTTAAAAAAAATAGGTGAAAAGGTCATGTTTTTTGGTGAAACGCCCAAAACCATAGACCATAAACCGAAAGTCAAATCAAGTGATTGACATTGACAGCTTGTCGTTATTTTTACAGGAAGTAACAAGACTGAAAGAGTGTGTTTATCGATGGTGTCCTTCGTCACAGCTTTTTTTGGTACGTACTTAACGAATTTCAATTCGTTTTTACGTAAATATTATTTTTAATAATGTAAGCTTTACGATAAACTGAAGTTTTCGATCTAAATGATCGCTGTTCACGATTTGTAATGATTTTGTTGGAAAATTGTATTCTTCGTCACACAAAGACCTTATTTCGTCTTAATCAAAATGACGTGCCCTTTGTGCACTTAGATGATATGTTACGAATATTTAAAAAAAAAAAAACCTCTGATTACTGATTTTATAAATTTAATAAATTTAATTTAGTAAATTTTATAAATTTACTCATATTTTTAATTATTGATTTTAGTAAGAAACAAGTTTTGTCTGTCATTAACGATGAGATACTCATTAGTTGTTAAGTAAGATTGATTACTGATTGTTAAATGTCTACTTTGTCACATTTATGTCCCCTTCATAGCGATGAGTTTGATCTCGCCCCCTTATAAACATTGCAATTATGTAACGAAAATGCAAGTATAAACTCTTTTTGTAATTCATTTTATATTGTGTAAAACTTGGATTTTAGAATGTAATACTGCTCTTTCAATAAATATTTATAAAGGTGATTATAAAGACCAAATGTCTAAGACTGATCACAGTTGAGATATTGTTATAATAAATGCAAATATCTATTTAAATTTCTTTTAATTTTTGCAATTTTTAAACAATTTTATTTCGTGATGAAGGATACATTTTTTTCTGTCTGGATCCAGTAATCCGCCAAAAAAATATTGGTTTTAATATGAAACCGCGCTGCTGGTCTGCAGATACCGAATCATGATAATTTTCCTACATTTTAGTTGCATGAAATCTACTAAATAGCTTTCTCTATTTTTTTTATGGTTAAGACCTTAAAAGTAGAACCACCTATAAACATTTTAGTTTATCTCAATAAAAAATTTCTTCAAATTTCTTTTCCTTAATTTATTTATACACACTACAAAACTAAGCATACATTCTAAGTTCAATGAAATATCTGACAGGAATAACTTGCTTCAGTGATGGAACAAGTAACCACAAGTTAAGCCTAGTTTTTGCAATATGATGTGCGGTGAAGAAAAACTACTATGCCAGTAATAACTGTTAAAAATTTCATCAAAAATAAATAACTATATATATTTTGATATTAACATAAATTCTTTTTCAAGGAGGATGGTCTGCTACAAAATCGACCAAGAAAGAGTTAAGTTTGCACAAATACAGTAGTATCCTACAAAGGGGGTAACAGACCGAATTAAAATATTATGTGGGTATATATTTAGGTCTTATCCAAACTTGCTTGTGATAACGCAAAAATGCATGAATTTTTGCATATCGTACTGAAACTTTAATAAATACATTGTCTATTATGGTGATTTCCCATTTTATTTAAAAAAAAAAAAATTTCGCCACTTTTACACTGTCGAAAAAGCCTGTAGCTTTCCTGTAATCTACCATTCAGAATCTTGAATATCCTATTAAATACCCAATTAAATGAAAATTTTGGCTTTAAGAATTTAAAACACTAGGGTAGGACCGTAATTTCTATCAAATTTCGAGCTATATTATTAAGATCACCGGATAAGGAATTACAAAAACAATTTCTAGAATCCTTAGAGGTAGTTCTTTCAAATGATACGTCACATGGTAACTAAAATTTATTTTTTGATTAAACTAACACTCCCTTCCATTTTAATTCGAAATAATTTATTCCGCTAACTGTTTGCGTCATCAAGACCTAACATTTCAAGTTCCTACGTTGCGTAGCTTTCAAAGGAAATCTATGTGACAGACAGACACGAAAGTGATCTTATAAGGGTTTCATTTTCCCTTTTGAGATACGGAACCTAAAAAAATGATGAAAATCAGTCAAAACCAACAAAATAAGATTGGTACTAGAATTAAAAACCAAAAAAAAAAAAAAAAAAAAACAGTTTCATGTTGGTAAGAAATGAAATGGAATTATTACTCTAAAATCCTGACAAATCATTGTTCGACACAAAAGATTTCCAAAAATTGTAGATTTTACTGGCTGTACACAAAAATCAGACAGAACAAACCCAACTACATTTTTAATAAGTCCAGAAGTGTCCTGCAGCTGTTAAAGCTAACTTCAGTAATAAAAATACATTCCACTAAATGACAATCATAATCACTGGCTCGCCTTAAAAATTGATTTATTCCAAAAACAAAACTGATAACATACAAATTTCGGGCAAAAACCACAAAAGAAATAGGTAGGGTAGTGTCGTGTAAAACGGCGCACTTAACATTTAGATGGCTATAAAAAGGTAACGGAAAATATTATAGAAGTAAATTGTTTTTATTCTAGTACCTTAATGATTAGTTAACGCTTTGATAAACGATTTTTATTATAATACCGATCGAGTTATTAAAAAAAATGCACTAAATGGGAAATGTGCGCTCTTACACGACCGACTCTTACACAAATCACATTTAAACAATCCCGCACCTACGTAACAGGAGAATTTCTTATGTCAGCACTTGTTCATATTTTTTGTTAGTCTAAACTTTGATGGTAAGTAACGGCGATTGAAGGTTTAAGTGAAGCAAGTTATGGGTATTCCAAACGAGTAGAAGAGCTATGACAGTTCGGCGGCACACTACGTCGTCAAAAGTATGGGAAAATCCTGACCCAAGGTGTGCCCACACTTATAATTCCGTCCTGTACTTAATACTATGGTACATTGCCGTTTCAAAAATGTGGGTACACTTTGAGTCAGGGTATCCTCATACTTTTGATGATGTAGTGTACCGCCGTACTGTCATAGCTCTTTTACTCAAACGTATTGTGATTGTTAAACCTACTTTTCGTTATCGAAACTTATCGATATCGAATTACTTATCATAAAATTATTATACCTAGTTAGTTTAGTCTCCATTAGTTCGATTGATTGGGTCAGAAATAACACACTTAAAAAAAATAGTTGTCGTTACTTTTCGTAATCGTAAACTTTTGATCGTAAATATTTCGTGAACGATGCGTCGTAGCGAAAAAATTACGAAATTTTTGAAGGCTTAAGCGAAGCAAGTTGTGGGTATTCCAAATATTTTGCGACTATTAAAATGTAGTTTTCGTTACCGAGAATTATCGATATCCAATTACTTCTTATAAATTGGTTATAATTAGTTAATTTTAGGCTCCACTAATTCTATTGTTTATTTAAAAACTACATTTCGTTATCGTTAGTTTTCGTAATCGTAAACTTTTAATGTAGGAACTTGAGTTACACGAATTTACGTTGTACGAAAGTTTGCTGTATAGAATTCTGTGGAAAAGTTATAGAAAAACATAATAAAACTGCGCCATCTTACACGCCTGCCTATTATCAACAAAATCATCCTGTAGGAACCATCTACGCGTACTGACACGAATTAAAGTGATAAAAGCTAGTTCGTGACTAACTTTACTAGCCTCAGGAACATTTAAAACTTTTAACTTGTTTCGACATAAACCATAGCAACACATTCAAATTCGAGAAAAATAATATGAAATCGTACTAAAAATTTTAAAGTTATCTAGAATATCGGGATTATGTTGTAAACCAATATTTTTTGGTGAGTAATTACAGATACCCGAACACTTCAAAACACGATTAAAGTTGGTTACCAATTTTCGTTCCTGTTTTGAGAAAACAAGAGTGCGCACTCTTACCGATCGCGCCATCTTACACGACCGTACCCTACATAATAAAATAAAACAAAAAAAAGTTTTTCTCGTAAAAACGAATTCATTAAGTGTTTGTTTGTTGAAATATTGTTGATATTTATTTACTCTTTTCGATCAGTTTTACATAAAATAATAATAAAAGCCCCCACAAAATCGCTTCACGTATACGCTATACCAACATGTGTACCAACATATCTACGTTCCGAATTCTTTCTCCTTTATATTTTGTTTTTATTTCATTTACATTATTTATTTACCATAAAAATATTTAGTGAAATAGAATCAATAAAGAATCGATCAGTAAATTATATGTAGATACATTTTGATATTACATTTATGTATGTACGTAGGTATACACATATTATTAGACATCAAAATATAATAATGTATATGGACCTATATACATATTATATAAGTGATATACATATTACACTTCTGAACAAAAATGAAATACCCCTGTCGCAGCATCTGCATAACATAGCGAATTTCTAAATCTTGGGCACTGGCGGATCTCATCTAAGACCTGTACCTATTTAAAATAGTTTAGCTTTCTAAGAGTAAAAGAATTTTTAAAATCGGCTGGGTAATTAGTTTTGGTATTTTTAGGGACCCAAGAACCCGAACGAATTTTGTGCAGCATAGTTGTGTCCATCTAAAATAATTTAGTTCTCTAGCAGTGAGAAATTTTTTAGCATCGGTTCGATAGCTTACTACTGGCGTTTTCGGATCTGCAAGATCCCGGTGGACCTCATTAAAAAATCAGCTCGACCGTATATTCTAGGCGGACTTTATGTAATATATATATATATATATATATATATATATATATATATATATATATATATATATATATATATATATATATATTCAAAACCCGTTGTGTAGCATTCTACGCCGCATTTGCATCCGCAGGACAGATGTGGATCTCAGATAACACAACCTGTACCTATCTAAAATAGTTTACCTCGGTAATAGTAAAAAAGTTTCAAAATCGGTCAGTTATTTTATTTTTGACACTTTTAGGTCCTACTGACACTGTCAGACCTTACATAACGTAATCTATATGTATATAAAATACCTTAGCTCCCCAACAGTGAAAAAATTTTCAAAATCGGTCGGTTAGTTTATTTTTGACACTTTTGGATCCGATGGACCCTGGTAGACTTAACATAACGTAATCTATATTTACCTAAAATAGTTTAGCTCTGTAACAGTGAAAAAATTTTCAAATTCGGTCGGTTAGTTTATTTTTACCACTTTTGGGTTCCATGGACCCTGGCGGATTCTAAATAACGTAATGTATGTCTATCTAAAATAGCTTAGTTCCCCAACACTGAAAAAATTTTCAAAATCGGTCGGTTAGTTTATTTTTGACACTTTTGGATCCCATGGACCCTGGCAGACCTTACATAACGTAATCTATATTTATCTAAAATAGTTTCGCTCTGTAACAGAGAAAAAATTTTCAAAATCGGTCAGTTAGTTTATTTTTGACACTTTTGGGTTCTATGGACCTTGGTGGACCTTACATAACGTAATTTATATTTATCTAAAATAATTTAGCTCTGTAACAGTGAAAAAATTTTCAAAATCGGTCAGTTAGTTTATTTTTGACACTTCTGGATCCTATGGACCCTGGCAGACCTTACATAACGGAATCTATATTTATCTAAAACAGTTTAGCTCTGTAAGAGTGAAAAAATTTTCAAAATCAATCAGGCAGTTTATTTTTGACACTTTTGGGTCCTATGGACCCAGGCGGACCTTACATAATGTATTCTAAATCTATCTAAAATAGCTTAGTTCCCCAACAGTGAAAAAATTTTCAAAATCGGTCGGTTAGTTTATTTTTGACACTTTTGGATCCCATGGACCCTGGCAGACCTTACATAACGTAATCTATATTTATCTAAAATAGTTTAGCTCTGTAACAGTGAAAAAATTTTCAAAATCGGTCAGTTAGTTTATTTTTGACACTTTTGGGTCCTGTGGACCCTGGCGGACCTTACATAATGTATTCTAAATCTATCTAAAATAGTTTAGCTCTGTAACAGTGAAGAAATTTTTAAAATTGGTCGTTTAGTTTATTTTTTACAATTATGGGATCACTGTATCCTGGCGAAACTCATACAAGTCTAGTACTCTAACAGTAAGAAAAGGGTTCTAAGGATCTCATATAACTTATGGCAGTCCGTAAGCTTCTTGCGGACATCATTTAATTAATTAATTTAAATACTTTAACTTACTAACTGTGAAAAAATTTTTAAAATCGATTGGTTAATTAATTTCTGGCCTTTTTAGGTCCCGAAAACCTTGACCTCACATAAAATACCTTAAATCCATTTGAAATGGTTTAATTTTTTAACATTATTAATTATAATATAATGGTGAAAATTTACATTTTCTCGAAAAATACTTAAAATAGAAAGGAAATTATAAGAATATTTTCTTCATAATTTTTTTTTTCCTTTTCAACGATGCAAAAATCGAACAGTCTTATGATAGGATCGAATGATAAAAAATGGCCAGAAAACCTACTTCTGGGCATCCGACGTGTCTGGCTAACGAACTTAGCCGAGCGAATACAGAATCCAGTCCGCACACAAAATTCCATAAGCATTAGACGTTTCGTTCGAGAGTTATCGTGGCGGCACATATATATATATATATATATATATATATATATATATATATATATATATATATATATATATATATATATATATAAATTTTAGTGAATATCATTTTCGTATTCTAGGGACCTCAAAACACATTTCTGTTATGATCCCGGGCTTAGGTCCCGTCATGACACCTACTGTAATGGCGTATTTCCAGTTTCACTTTTGGAAATTCGCTAAAAAACAGAACTGGTGACTAGGATTTTGCTCTTTTTTAATGAATTTCCAATTTGGAAATGTAGGTATTACAGCCGCTCTCATGGTAGAACCTGGGACCAGGACTGTAACAGAAATTTGTTCTGAGACCTCGAGAAACCAAAAACGAACTTTAATAAATATATATATATACTGTGTGAGTTTTGCGAGAGTTACCATTTTTATTACAGCCCAACCGTTGATTTAATCGGAAAATTGTTCAAATAAGAGTTGTAGATATCGACGGGGGCAACCGATTACTATAGTCAGGAGCTTTATAGCTCTTATGGTTTTCGGGCTATGATACAAACTTACAGATTTTTAAATGAGACTATAATTATATTAATTTTTCGATAAAACTGATCTAATGCATTAATTAACAATATAAATGAGCAAAAAAATTTTTTTACCCAAGTTTAATTTTTTAACTTTTTTTAAATTTGTCAATTAGGCGGGAAAAATATGCATATGTACTTGAGGCTACTTCAACCGATAGTGTTTTTCTTGGTGACATTTCCATTATATCCAAGAAAAGAACCTTTTTCAGTACCAATTCTATTATAAAAATTTGGTTGTAATAGAAATGGCGACTCTCAAAAAACTCACATGGTATATATATATATATATATATATATATATATATATATATATATATATATATACACACATATATATATATATATATATATATACACATATATATACACACATATATATATATATATATATATATATATATATATATATATATATATATATATATATATATATATATATATATATATATATATATATATATATATATGAATATTATTTAAATGTCTCCGTAATAACTCTCGAACGAGGCATTCAATTTTTAAGAAATTTGGTGAACAGTTCAAAAGCCCCAAGTGCTTGGATGAGTTTGTCAGCGACACACGTCCAATTCTTAGTGCCCAATTTTGCAAAAATTGATCACAACTGAAATTTTTTTTAGTTTTTTTTACACCAATACAATGAGCGTATGTAAAACATTACATAAGTTACTGAACCTTTGTTCTAAGTGAACTAGGTTTTGAGAAAATTAAAGAAATTCGTCGAATTTCCTTATCATAAGCGCTTCAACTGTTTTCGTCATAACAATAATATTTACATAATACTCATATCTGTTTCATTTTTCAAAAAAAAAAAAATTAGGTAACATTTCAAGAATGATGAGACAGAGGTATTTCAACTTATAAAGTGATTAAAAATGCTAGTGGATCGATCAGTGTGCGCTGTCATGTGTGACTTGAGGATGCTTAAGATAACGTAACTGCCAAACTTCAGTTAAGTAATGTTAAGCTTGAAATCTCATAAAAGTCTCTAGTCCCAGATTTGTTTGAATTAATAGACCCTCAATCTAGAAAAACAATTAGTGAGAAAATTTTTCACAATAGTACTCTTAATCTTTTCCCCTAGTGTAAAATTATATTGTATCTAGCCGTATAAATAAACATATATACATATATACATATATATATATATATATATATATATATATATATATATATATATATATATATATATATATATATATATATATATATGTACAAATACATATATAGATATGCCCATACGTGTATATTGTCTATATATATATATATATATATATATATATATATATATATATATATATATATATATATATATATATATAGACAATATACACATATGGGCATATCTATATATGTATTTGTAAATGTGTGTTTGATTTATTCAAACGATTTAAGTTTCCTTTAATATTAACTTTTTATTTCTTTATTTTGTTTACTTAAAAAAGTTATATCTTTAAATAATATTATTTTCTTTATAATAATCAAAGTCAATATCTATATTTTGTTTATCTACTTGTACGACTATTTATGTTTTTTCCATTTTTCCGTCCAATATCCACTGATAGTTATAAATTTTTTAAATAAAGGAAAACATCCCACATTTCATATTTTGTTTCATTCATAAAGTTTGATCTCTCTTTAAAGACGAGACAAATTTATTTTTAACAAAATACATAAAATTAAGGGGGTGAATGTGATTTTAAACATTTGTATATTCATTTTGGGACACATACTATATGTAGAGCTACACTTATTGTTAGAATAAAAACAATTTTAAAACAGAATTGTATTTTGTTGTAAAAAGAGTAAAAAAACAAGCATCATAGGAGAAACTGTAATGCAATTTACAGAAGAAAATAAAATGACTATACCAACAACCCAGACCAAGATAAAATCATTTACATATACAATGTATAAAATCTTTTAAATCCTAGTCTGAAGCGTTCCGTATTAAAATTTATTGATACTTGATATATAAAAGGCAATATAAACTAGCCGACTCTTTACACAGCAAATACAAGTATATTCAAATAACACTCTTAGAGTTGATTTTTTAATACATTCGTTTCTAGTATGCATTTAAGGCGTGAAATTTCTTTAAAACGCAACAAAATAAATTATTAGGACAACATCTCAAGAATATACTTTTAAATTTTCAGAGCGATATTTGAAGTCCTTCGTCTATTTTAGCTTTTGAACGTAAAACACGCTCAAGAGACACATATAATTAACACTAATTAATATGTCAGTAATTAATAAACATACAAGCACGTATACGGGGTCATGACCCCCTGCCCCCGAGAATTAAAAATATACACTAGATGTTATTTAATTTTAAACACCATATCGGTAAATTTACCAGTTGACGTTTTTTTTTTTGGTCGTCAAGGGTATGGAAGAAGTTTAAATTATTATTTTTTTGTTAATTTTGTCGCCGAAATTTTTATTACCCCCCCCCTCCTAAAAAGCTCGGCGGTATACACCCCTGCAAACATACACGGATTAATAACAAATTTATTTCTTCAATTCAACATAAATTTATTATTATTGAATATTATATTGGAAACTTATTGAAAGGCCCATTATTATTGCCTATTATATCGAGAACTTATTGACAGGCCCATAAAAAAGGCCTATTTTTAAGAATTTTTTCAGACGTTACCAGTAATACAAATTTAATTAATCGATTGCAACATTATAGTACAACATATAAACAACATTTCCTTGTAAATTAAAAATCACAAGGTGATTAAAAAAATTATCCGGATCGGCCGGGATCGAACCCAGGATCTCCTGGTAACTAGCCAGGTGTGCTATCCATTACACCATCGATCCTTTGCTCGACAGGCGCCCGATACAGACAACATTCAATCACCTATGTGTATGTACTCTCTATAATGCGAGAAGCAGTTACAACTTTTAAGTTTCAAAAAAGGCCTTTTTTTAAGAATTTTTTCAGACGCTACAAGGAATACAAATTTAATTAATCGATTGTAACATTATAGTACCTACAACATATGGACAACATTTCCTTAATTTTTTAAAACAAAATATAAATAATTGAGCCAACGGCAGTAAATCTTCGGAGGCGCCTCGAAAAAGGTTGTCTTTCGGTGAACAATGTAACTCATGAGTGGATCATCCAAAAAAAAAAAGAAAAAAAAAATGATATCGTTAGATAACCGTTTTCCTAAGGTATCCCTGTGAGGAAATTTTTTTCGATTTTTTAATTTTTGGTGACACTTAGAAGTGAAAACACCGATTTTCGTCCAAAAAATGAACCTATTTATTATTTTAAAATTAATAATTATGAAAAATAAAAAAAAAAGCTCCCAGGAATACCTGGTCGTTTATGTAAGGAAGCAGTATACAAAATTTCAAAACAATCGGTCGAGTAGATTTTGATTTAAACTGTTCACCGGTTTCAAAAATGATAGGTGTCAGAAAATCGCTTTAAAGGTTTGTATGCCTGAAAATCCAATATTAAATATGAAAAAATTTTTCGTAGCTACTTCATTGGTTGCAGTATACATTAGTATATTTACAAAGATCCATCGATGAATAAAAGAATATAGGGATTCCGAGAGCACAATTACACGTCCCTGCTGGGAGGGGCATAAAAACGTATCGGAGCAACAAACGCGGTTTTAAATTTCGACACAACAATCTTAAGATGTTGTACAATCATATGTAACAAAAAAACAAAATTAGAAAAAAAATTTTTAATACGTTACCATCCCCTTAAGCTAGATTTAAATAATCTAATGTATTCTTAGAATAAAATTCAGTTATAAATTCAGCAATTGAATTATTTGAATCTGGATCGAACTCCAGTAATTCAAATATATAAATTGTGGTAGAAACAAACCTATTGTAACACACTTGAATTTACAGTGCATACCAACTTTACAAACCGGTACCAACTGGACAAACTTTACTTTTTCATCCCAATGTCCACTCAGCTTCGCCGGCTTTGTTTACAAATAATAATAAAATGTACAATGCTTATTTCTCGGACACTTTTTATACTTTAATCTTTTGTGTCGGTAAAAGTGGTGCCTGGCGCAACCACGACACCTACGATTATGCAAATTAGATAGAATAAGTATAATATATTTAGGTACCTACCGAGTGAATGAATGCACTTAGAATACAATAATATAAAACAGTGTGGCTGGTTACTTTTAATCTGGATTATTGTTATTTATACACTAGTGTGGTCGGACACGCTGTTAATGAAGTACTAACACATCTTCATTTTGAACACTGCTGCCATTCAGCTCTGGTTGATTCACCAATAGATGTTTATGAAAATTAGGGTTGTTGTCTCCGATATCCGCATTCGCGTTCGCAAATACGAAACATTTGCATCGGTTCTTTTCATCCGCATCTGCGTACACATCCGCACCATTTTAATGTGGATGCCGATGCGGTCAGTCTGATTATCGAAGATCACCAGAAATATGATTTGAATTTTAACAGATTGTGTTTCGATCCAATGTCTTGCTACCGAAATTATAACTAGACATGAAAGACTATACGCGTTTTTGGATTTATAGAGCTGATCTTACAATTAATTTTAACAAAAGATAATTTTTTTATATCTTCACCACCCACATTAAAAAATAAATTTCTTGGTTTCCAATTGAATTAAAAAACTGATAGTATTGTTAAGTGCTGTAAAATAAAATTTCAGCCTCCACAAAAAATACCTCTAAATATTTGTAACATTCTCTATTTTAATCTGTATAATCTGTACAGATTATACAGATCACGTCAAATGATTTAGAGGTTTATGGTATTGGCCTTGAATTATAGTGTGTAAGTAAGTATATTTGAAACGAGTATTATTAAAAAAATTGTGAAAATTCAAAAATTTATCGACTTATTCCGCATTTAAAAATAGGGGTAATGAAATTTTGTAACAGTAGTAGAAATTTTATAATAAATAATACATAGAAAAGGATGTTGCCAAACCTTTAAAAATTTCACAACAGCAACAAAACTTCTCTATTTCTAAAGTAGGTACCACATATTACATATTCCGACTACGTATCTCTGTACTAGCTTTCTCAATGTGGACAATAGCTTACGTCACAAATGACCTAATTTCCCACCACTGCAAACGCAAAACATGTTACAACATAAATCTCGTATCAATGTATGCGTGTGAAGTACAGTTGTGTTTGTACCAACATCACACTCTGTCCATTCTATACCAGTGTAGGGTACATGCATATTACTATATATGTATTCGCTTATTGTTGAAACTGGTTGATAACAATCGATCTGAACACGGCTACAGTTGCTGTGTGACTAATCAGCTTAAGCGGAGTATCAAGCACACTCAGGCACACTGCTATCAACAATTTTTTACACACACGCTTAGGGCTTGGTAGGTACCAACATAACTTATCCCGTATAAAACTTAGCTATTAATTTCTTATTATTTGAGGAAAAGTAAAAATAAAAATTATCAGATTTTGCTCTCTAGTAAAAATATATTCTTTTTAAACATCAGCATCTGCATCTGAAAATGTTACTTTTAAAAAATTCGCATCCGCATTCGCATCTGTAGATATATTAAAATATCATATTCGCAACAACCCTAGCAAAAATACATTTCTCGTTAATTTTGTGATCATATGTTTTCTAATTTTTTTTTTTTGCAGTTATTTTAGTGCCCCAATTTACACAACTACCAATATTTCATTGTTGTACGGACAATAAATAACTAATAGAATGATTTAACTGTTTTAGTTTTGCCTAAAAGGAATTTAAGCGAAAATTATCCATAATTTGAAACAAAAAATATAAAAAAATGTATTTTTGTAAAATGGATGTGTGCCAACATTTTTATGCACCAATTTAATGTATGACTTATACAAAAAAATAATTTTAAAATCACAAAATGAAACCAATTCAAGTTTTTAAATGTCACTGACCATTGGTTATTTATAATACACACAAGTAAAAATCAAAAAACAAAATATTTAACGCATAAAAATTCATAGTCATGTCTGCCAAATCAGGTATATATTTTGTGAAAATGTGGCTTGTTAACTTATTAATATAATATCACAATAAAAAAATTGACTATATTAAAGAGACATTAATCTCAATAAAGACAAGATAGATAAAAAACTTTGCATAATGAAAAGCAAGGTACTGTTTAGATCTGTTAGTAGAGAGTTTCAGATATGAACTACTATATCTGAAAAGAGAAATGATTTTCTAGTTTTATATAAACTTTTTAGAAGCCAGTGCGACTAATAATAATTGAAGGCGCAAGAAAAACAAGCAGTTGTGCGACATTTTTTCCAGAACTCATATTTTTATACGTTCCGCGTAAATCAAATACTCGCATAAAAAAAGTAAATGCAAAAAATTGAGCTTGATCATGATAAATCCTCAATAAGTTATTCGGAATACTTTTCTAAACGGAATGTTGAGATGATTAATTCGGTTTTATTTATTTTTTTTTCCTAGAACCTTTGCCTTATTCATTCTAGATGAGTTTGTGATGTCAAAAAGTAAAATAAATTAGGATAAACAGCTGATAGAAATACTGGAATTTTATCGGATTAAAATAATGTAAACGTAAATAATAGCTATTCTATTTAAAATATTTATTAACAACTTGCATTTGTGATTCCATATTTCTTTTGAAAACATTACGAAATAACGTTTAGAGATATTTACACAAAGAAATACGTACACTAATGTATAAATAAAAACAAAAAAAAATGACTGCTGAACTAAAAACCCCTTATATCGGGGACTAAAACGACATCCAACCGACGATGAACGGGTCCGGTTTGTTTGATGCTGTAACATCTTTAACCTTAATTGCCCATAGCACGGTCTACGGTAAATAAGAACAAAACATGCTCGCTCACTTCCTCAACGTTCAATTACATACGTAACTAACTGTATTTCTCTAAAGCTAAATAGCTCTGTCGCAGGCAGCATTCTGCATAATATAGCGAATTTCCGTTTATAAAAGTTAGTTTTTCTTGGAAGCTAGTTGATACAGAAAAATAGTTTAAAGACTTTTATGTGAATTTTTTTCCTCATTCCAATGGTGTAAAAAAATTTCACAAAAATTTTTGAATAAGAGTAAATTTTAGCAAAAAACTAATTTTATTTGCGAAAAATGCCCCGAAACTATGCTGGCGAGCCTGTTCAACGGTTTGGGACTTCCAGCATTTTCACAAGATTTTGTAAAAGTAGGACATTTCGTTCGTGAATTATCGTCCGACCCCCCTCACACACACACATATATATATATATATATATATATATATATATATATATATATATATATATATATATATATATATATATATGTGTGTGTGTATATATATATATATATATATATATATATATATATATATATATATGTGTGTGTGTGTGTGTGTAGCCAGCGGATAGGATGGGAACAAAATTTTCATATATAGCAGTTTTTGAGAACATTTGTAGGATATGAGGACATGTCCTTAAATAAAATATAACATTGAAAATCCTCATTTTATACGTTATCTTGAAAAATTCTTTTTTCTTAGAAACCCAAAATAATATTCACTAAAATTTATATGTACATATATACATATGTGTGTCCAGCGGATAGTATGGGAACAAAATTTTCATATATAGTAGTTTTTGAGGACATTTGTAGAATATGAGGACATGTCCTTAAATAAAATGTTAAATTGAAAATCCCCAATTTATACGTTATGTTGAAAATTTCTATTTTCTTCTTTTTTCTTAGAAAGTTTTGAAAGAAAGACATTTTCTTAAGTTATATGGTGATACTGGAATATTGGGGCACGATATTCTACCAAAAAAGTATAGTGTTCCCAAACTATACGTTGGACATATTATATATATATATATATATATATATATATATATATATATATATATATATATATATATATATATATATACATATACATATATATATACATATATATATATATACTTATATATATATATATATATATATATATATATATATATATATATATATATATATATATATATATATATATATATATATACATATTCATAATTTCAGTGAAGGGTTCCGGGTTCAAGTTGTGTCATGACAGTGGCTGTAATAGTTGATTTTTCGAATCGAAAATTCGCTAATAAAAACAGATGCAACTTTATTTCATATGTGTACATTTACTTCCTTTTTTTTGTCGTTTTCTCTATTAGTCTTCTATATGTGAATGGAAGATATACAATAAATATACTAAATAAAACAATATATCTTTTTTATTTGCAATGATTTCTTGTTTTTTTAGACTTATCGTTAGAATAATATTCCACAAGCAATGTCCAACAATAAGCAATGTCATTATTGTTATAAATACACATAACATTTACACGGGGCATACTTATATAATATGTTATAAAATGAAGCATTTGATTTGAGCGAATTGGAAAACCAGGGGCGTAGCTACCGCCGTATCAGCCGTATCAATGATACGGGGCCCCCGGGGTACAGAGGCTCCTAACCTGTGTAAGCAAAAATTAGTAAAATGTTATCCACAATGTCACTTAATCTCGTGCTTCCCAGGAAAAAAAACATATAAAAAAGAAGAGAAATGACAAACAGAAAAAACAGAAATGACAAAAGTCAAAAAAGCGACCCCTTTTTTCCCCGGTTAAGCGTACGCCCAAAAGTTGGCAACATGGGAAACTTCAAAACTGAGACTTCGATGGGGCAGGAACGGCTATCAGACTTGTCACTGTTGTCTATAGAGGCAGAAATTTTAAAAAAACTGAAACCGTCTTCAGCTATACATGATTTATTAAATCATTTACCGACAAAAAGGCAAGAAAAATGTATACAGGGTTACTGGTAACTCGACGTGTTCCTTGCAGAACGTTATGGTAGGGTTAAAATTAAGCAAATCGAGCTAGCAAATGATCTACCGAAATTTAGTATTTTTTGAGATATTTTAGTTTTTAGGTTTTTTTCGCTAAACATAAAAAATTCGACAGTTAGGTTGAAATAAAAAAAACTAGGCAATTAGTGAATTTCATTTCAATTTGTTTTCGTAGCTTACACTGTGATTGAGCTAATGCAGTTATAAAAAGCTCCAAACCTCCTTCACAATTGAATATTACGGGGCATGAGAATTTTGAAATTAATTTATTTTACAAGTTACGTTGAAAAAAGTGCTATCTAACTCAAAAAATTAGTATGACACTAAGAGTACAAATTACTAGAAAAATTTGCCCACTTAATCAGCTATCCGAAAACGCATTAAAATTTATGTAAAAACATGTAACCGCCAACAAAATAGAGACTGGAGCAATTGAGGTCATTTCTAATTTTTGGGAAATAAAATTAAACAAAAAATTTACTCACTAAATTTTATTGAAATTGTTAAATATCTTGCTCGAAATGAGCCCCTCGGTTTCGAATGTAAGCCCGAATCCTCTTCCTCACTTCAGTTTTTGTCATTCTTGACGTAAAAGTGGCCCTCATTTGTTCCACTGCGTTAATTATTCGCTGTCGAAGTTCTAGAACTCTATTGACTGGCGTTACATAAACTTACTGCATCAAGTGACCCCAGACGTGAAAATCTAAAGGCGTCAAATCAGGACTTCGTGCAGGCCACGGAATTGGCTCCCCACTACTAATCCATCGGTTTGGATATGTTTCATCCAGCCATTGTCGTATAGTGATTCGGAAGTAAGCTGGACATCCGTCCTGTTGGAATATTAAATTGTTTCTTATTTCTTGGGGAACATCTACCAACAACCCATCTAATTCGTTGCGAAACCGTCATCCTCAAGAAGGTATAACAAGAAATCTCTACTCTGCCAAAAGGGAATCTTTCCTAATAATTTTTTTAGAGATGCAAACTTTTAACTCTGCGGAAAAATTTGCGTGTTTATGCTTTTAATACATTCCTGGTTTAAGTCAATTACTGTTTCTGGATACCAAAGATAAGAATTTGACTAGAAAAAAAAATAGCAAATAGTCGAAGTGCACGTAAAAATATATAACCATTTGCGTTTATATCAGCAATAAAAAACAGGAAAAAATTTATCCTCCCATTTTGATAGAAATGGTTTTATATTTTTATATTTTTCGGTACTAAATACAAAACTACACTCAGTTACGTCACTATACCAGCGAAGGGTGGAGTGTTTCCATATACAAAATATATCTGGTTGTATTATATATGTATTTATATTTCGCTAAAGGCCTTAAACAATTATAAATATTTGAGCGAATGTATAGTTTCAAAAATGATGTTGTCATTGTAATTTTGAATCATAGCGGCCGCGAGCACTTTTATATAATTAAAAAATATCATTGCCATTTATTTATTATTCATTATTTCCACCATATAAGTACATACATATATGATTATAATGTACTGCGTAACAATATAAAATGACAACAACTGGGTAGGAGTACAGTCACTTTTGTTGTCGTTAATGAATGTAAAGGTTTACAACAAACAAACAAAAATCGTGTCGCCAATATTTTTTTTTTTTTTTATGAAAATGAATAACTGATAAAAAGTGATTCGTAATTATGTATTGGTTTATGTGATATATATGTATCTACATAATAAATTATTTATGGGATATTTGAAATAATTTAACACAAAATTAGAATCTCAGTCAACTCTATACTAATTATGTGTAACCTTATTAATAATATTCTAAATGTGAAAGTGAGTTTATCTGTTTGTTTTTTTCTCGCCTTCACGCCTCAACAGCTTAACTAAACAATTTAACCAAACATTCTATTCCAGTAGAAAAATTCCCCAAAAAAATTGTAAAGCCGATTCTACACGATGCTACGAACGTTTCTTCCAACGTTTGATGCAAGTAAGTTCGATAGTTGATGCTGCGAATGTTCCTGCTACACGGTGAATCGAATGTTTGATCCAATACATATGAAAACAGTTTGGTACAAACGTTTATTCAGTGGACGAGGATGTTATCTGTCTAATGTTATCTCTAATGTTATACACTGATGTTGTCTCTCTTCATATGAACGAGTGGTGTAGTCGTTGAGTCGAACCAACGAACATTGACCTTCAAATCTTGGAAGCATCCGTTTGACTCGGTGCAAGAATACCGACATCGGCTGGAACATGGCCAAATGCGGATGTTCGACGCTCGACATTGGACGCTCGTGGGTTCGAACAACGGCCACACGATGCGGTGAATCATCAAATGTCCAATGTTGGAAGGTGTTCGTAGCATCTTGTAGAACCGGCTTAACTCTCAATTTTGACACAATGCAAGTATACTTTAAAATGTTAATTACCTATATTTCAAAAAGAATATCTATACATATAATAAAACTGTAACGAGACCATCTCCGTACACGGAATATTTTTTGAAAATTGTACTGGTACTGTAAATACATAGTTATTGATGTAGATATCAAAACAGCGATTTTTAAAATTTTTGTCTCTCTGTCTGTCTGTTCACACATCATG
Organism: Brachynemurus nebulosus; assembly: GCA_035578155.1. Taxonomy (NCBI): domain Eukaryota; kingdom Metazoa; phylum Arthropoda; class Insecta; order Neuroptera; family Myrmeleontidae; genus Brachynemurus; species Brachynemurus nebulosus. Next base: position 26,723,291 of record JAPWDM010000004.1, on the reverse strand, counting down.
CAAAAACTATTGGACGAACTTTAGTGAAATTTGGTGTGATGATAACTTATTACCTGGATTAACATTTAAGATACTTATTATTCTGGGAAAATGTGTTATTCCCACAGGAAAATAGAAAAACCATTTTGAGCATGTGCACACATTACGTAAAAACTACTGGATGGATTTTAATGAAAGTTGATGTGATGATAACTTATTACCTGGATCAACATATAAGTTACGTTTAATTACGGTAAAATGTCTCCTTCCCTTGGGAAAATATAAAAACATTTTGACCACATGCATGCTTTATGCAAAAATTATTATTCTATGCAAGTTCTATATAATTATTACACTTATATACTTCTGATTGATTTTATAATAATGCGTCGCGCGAACAACGTAGCGGATTAAGCTAGTTGTGAATAAAGTTTGAATTTTTAACCAGTATATTTGGTGAAAAAATTACTAATGTTTTGATATTTTAAATAAAAAATTGTCAGCCTTAGAGAGAGTTTGAATATTTCAGATACGAAATTGATTAAAAATCAGCAAACAGTTTCTTTCTCAACGATCCTGTCTCAATTTGTGTTTTAAATAAGTATTTATTTATTCGTTTTATAAATTCGTTTTAACACAAGTTTTCAAAAATAGGAGCTTGTGGCTTCTAGAGGGCCGTATGGTTCAGAAGGATGCAAAATGTGCGAGTATACGTTCCGGCAACTCAAATTTTAGAAATTAAGCACTGCTGGAGCCCCCCTCGCTGAGGTAATCTAGCTACTATAATATGTTTAGAGGCTTTGCAGGGCCGTGGAAAGAAATGGTGGGACCCAGGAATAAATTCATTTTTTAAAAACTTTTGCCAAAAAAATAAGTGACGAGGAAATAAGCTTTCTTGGTACTTTTTCGGGCAGCTACGGGCTCGCTCTTCTAATTTGGGCCCCGGGATTACAATTCAGGCTGCCCCCTGTCGTCAGGCTTGAGATTTTGTAAATATTTAATGGAACACACAAGGTTCTATCATTACAAGATATTAACGGCAGTATTTTGTTGACTGTAACTATAGGTTATCTACGGCAGAAAACTATTCACTGTTCAAAAATTAAATGAAATATACTTAGTATGTAACTAACATTTGATGTCAGTGTGAACAGTTTTCAAAGTTCAGTTACTAAAAAGTACAACGTCAATAATTTTTAAATGATTCAGATAAATAAACCATCTACTATTCAACTTTTTTTTTTTTTTTTAGGGAATGATAGGTGTATCAAGCTTATTTCAACTACATATTTTTCAGCATACATAAAATAATTCATAAATTGTTCTATGCGCATGTGCGTACTAACTAGACACTATTCATAACTATTAGCCTTGGAGGGTTAAAAATTTTTTTTTGAAAATAGTTTAATTTATTTACTTTGCTTCATTAATTGCGAATTCGAGGTCACCTTCGTTAAATCCACTATCAAAGAACGCACTTACCCATCCAATTTCAGTTATTTTAACTTTTATTCTATGTACCTATTCAAAATTATTCAAAAGATATCGGTTAATTTTTACAGCGAATACGAACGAACAATAACCAACCGCAGTTCTAAATTTTAACCGCTGTTTGTGTAAGGTCACAAATAAGTTGAAACATCACGGATATATTTTCAGACACGATCGAAAGTGAGGTTGAAACACATTTTTATACTGCGTCGTTTTCTAGAATTGAAATAAACCTACTGAAAAACACTGAGATCAGTCCCACCTTCTCAAATAAAAAAAAATATTTGTCAATAAATATTTCTGTCCTTCTAGCAAAACAATTCCACATATCCACGAGATCCTCAACATTCATAATATGGTATGAATGTGTACCGGAGATCTAGGGTATGTGAGAATACTCACATATGTAATAGGTACGTATCCATAAATACTTGTATATATATATATATATATATATATATATATATATATATATATATATATATATATATATATATATATATATATATATTCGGCTATATGAATGTTTCACATAATATGTACATTGTACAGCAAGTCACAGAGAACATCAAACTTTTCTATCAGTGTCCACACCATTCTCATTGTCAGACATTTTACATCGATTGAGGACATAAATACTGCAATATAAAAACTTTTTGACTTTTTCGTGGTAAGGTCGAAAATTGTCTGAGCCAGCCACTTTGTAGCAGCAGTCATTGAGTTTGGAAACATTCGATTAGGTAGTTAATTGTTTAGGTACTCTAGTGGCGATTTTAATAGGTAGGCCGGGTAGGGCTGAGCCTACTCAAAAATTTCGAAAAATGGCAAAAAAAGAAAAATTAATAGGTTTAAAGTATCATGTTAAGTCAAAGATTTTTCTAAATTGAGGAATTTTGTGTGCTCTTAGTTTTGCCAGATATATATATATATATATATAATAAATTGCGTACATTTCATGGGGACTTTATATATTTTAGGGACAAATATGCATCACATAAAATAAATTTTCGCGAAAACTGTCAAGTATGTAATTTAAATACCTTTGAAACAGTAAATCATTTTTTATTTATTTGTCCTGCTTTTAATATGGAAAGACGTAAATATATTCATGCATTTGTACCTGAAGATCCTGATTCTGATTTAGGCCTCGCTAAATTTCTCTCGACCTACGAAAATGATTTTATTATAAAATTATATAACTTTATCATTGCCGCTGTTCGAGCAAGATCTATTATTATGGGTATTTTATTTTAATCATTTAAAACTAACTTGATTTAGGCAAACACACTGTATGTATATTTAAATAAACCAAAAAAAAAAAAAAAAAAAAATGGTATTTATTCTTATTATTCAACTTATGTCTTATGTAATGTCTATGATTTTTATTTTAATAATTAAATAAAAACTAATCAACAAAATCAAAACTATTTTTTGAAATAACAAATTTTAATTAAGTATTATTTAACAGTAAAAAATAAAAAAAAAAAAATAAAATATAATAAAATAAAATAAAAATTATATTCTTTTTTTTTTTAACTAAATTTTAATGTACTTATGTAGGTATATTTATGTAAATACCACATAGCCACTATTCCTTAAGTAATCTTTAATTTTTTTTTTCTAGTCAAGTAATCAGAAATCTAAAAAGAAAAAAAATTATTAAAAAAATAAAAATAAACATTTTCTTTTTGATTGATTGGTTTTAGTTGAAATTTTAATTTAAGTATTAATTTTTCCTTTTTTGAATTACAAAACTGTGATGTCAAGAACACTTAATTCTTAATTAAATGTGGAAGTAATAATATATTAATATATGTATGGGCAAGGAACGAATAATTTATAATCAATGAATATATGTATTACCCAAATTTGTTTATTGTACAAATTCCTTGTTTATCAAATTTTTTTTGTATTTTTCTAATTTATTTGTATTCAATTATATTAAAATTGTATATATGTACGTTCATCGCAACTCATTGTATGCATGTATTGCAGAACAATAAAGATTATTATTATTATTATTATTATTATATATATATATATATATATATATATATATATATATATATATATATATATATATATATATATATATATATATATATATATAGCGTTTGGCAAACGAGATTTTTATACTATGAAAAAGGTCAAATCGTATTTAAGATGAACCATGATTGTTACTTAATAACGTATAGATGTATTTGCTACAACAAGAGAAAGGTGCTCCAGTCAAATGCAAGTTATATACTATTTAATTTTTTCTGGCAAGTGAGAAAATTTTCAAAATTTTTCATCTAATGATTTATTGTTTAATTTTTGTTCTTATTGTATTTGTATATAGATATGACATTTCTCACAACCAAACCAAATATGTGGTTTTTTAACAAAATTGTGACAAAATATTTTTTAGTACCTATAAATACAGATAATAAATTTTTTTTTTAAATAATGATAATAATAAAACAACTTAAAATATTGAAAAAGATAATATTCCTTTAAGTAACCAATAATATGCTCTTTATATTATGTCTTCATGACCATATTGTTCAAAACATAAAACTGACCTTGTTATTTACAATTATACTCATTGACTGAGACCATATATCCACACATCGTGAGAGATGCAGGCTAATTTTAAGAATTTGTTAAAAATTTAAGAAATTATTTAAAAACGGAAGAAATAATCAGAACAGCAGCATAAACACTGTTGGATATTTTTAATATGTAATATTTTTAATTTGTAAATCATTTTGTATACACTCCAAGTATCTCGGTAAAGAACTGGAATTTGTTAGTAAGGGTTACTGGAATTCTACCTACTTGTGCTTGTAAAAACCAATATATAAAAAAAATATTTTTTTGTAGTAAAAATATCAAATTGGTTTAGTTAATATTTCCTAAAATTGAAAATAATAAATTATTTAAAAATTGTTTATTCATGGTCTTCAACTTTTCGTGATTCACGAATTCTTCACGACAAGAAATTAAATGTCACGATCACGTCCACTCACGCACGATCGTAAAAAATTATTCACGATCACGATGGGTCACGCGTGAATTCACAATTTTGGCATATCTCTACACACAAGCGTTATTTTACAAACCTGTATGATTTTTGTTGTGTATCACTGTATAAATTCCGTGTATATGTATGTACTATGAACAATGTACATCTTCTTAGCCTAGAGGAAAATAAGGTAAATTTTTTTTGGATATTTATTTTTATTGTGTGGAAAATATTATTTTATTGTACAATTGTTTATAATAAACAAATGAAATTAAAACAATATAACAATGGTTAAATATTTATTTTCAAATAACGCTAATATTTATTTTAAAAACTAAACAAAATTTATTTCGGTGAACAATCACCTAAATTCCGCCATACACAATCAACCAGTTACATATAAAATATTTGTACAGTTGTACAAATAAAATAACATAGAGGCAAAAAAAGTACAATTTTTTTTTTATTATTATCTTTATAAATACAATTTTCAATAAAAGCTATAGAAGATCGAACTACCGGTTAGCAGGGTTCTATTAACTATTCTATGAATTCTATGATATACATATATATACTGAGTGAGTTTTTCGAGAGTTGCCATTTTTATTACAGCCAAACCGTTGATTTAATCGAAAAATTGTTCAAATAAGAGTTGTAGATATCGACGGGGGCAACCGATTGCTATAGTCAGGAGCTTTATAGCTCTTATGGTTTTCGAGCTATGATACAAACTTATAGATTTTTAAATGGGACCATATATTAATTTTTCGATAAAATTTACCTAATGCATTAATTGACCATATAAATGAGCAAAGAAAATCATTTTTACCTAAGTTTAATTTTTTAATTTTTCTTTAATTTATCAGTGAGACGGTAAAAATATGCATGTGTACTTGAGGCTACTTCAATCGATACTGTTTTTCTTGGTAACATTTCCATTACATCCAAGAAAACAACCTTTTTCAGTATCATTTCTATCATAAAAATTTGGTTGTAATAGAAATGGCAACTCTCAAAAAACTCACATGGTATATATATATATATATATATATATATATATATATATATATATATATATATATATATATATATATATATATAGAGAGAGAGAGAGAGAGAGAGTCTACAATAAGTGTTTAAAGATTTCCGATTGAAATTGTACAAATAAATATTGTTAAGAATATGTGTAATGAATTGAAAGGTTATGAAAATAAACATCCTACATTCAGAGATGTTTCACGATGGTTTCTTATAAATAGGGAATGGTGAACAAGAATTTTGCCATAAGACATAAAATTCTGGGTGTGGCATTGATTACAGTACGAAATCGAAATAGAGGTAAAGTGCCCTGTAAACGATCAAATTGTTTGTCAAATTTTACGTGTTTGTCAAATTAGTTGATAGTATGCAGCTTTGTTTGACGCGTTTGTCAAACAATCTACGTGTTTGACGTGTTTGATGAAAATCTTGATTGATCAACTTGTTTAACGTGTTTGACCAACAAGTTTGAAGGTGAGCAGCGGTGTTTGTTGTGTTTGTCAAACAAGCTCTATTAAATTGCCCCGAAATGAATAGCAAATATGACAAAAATTTTGCAAATCTCTGTACGAGCAACCTTTTTTCCGTAATTTTCATTATTTATTCTATGTTTGGTCAAGTTTTATCTAATAAAATTATTTTATGGGGATCACTAGTGTGACAAACTACGGGCAAGTTTATCAAATTTGTTTGAGCTTTTGTTTGATCGTTTAAGCTCTTGTTTGATGAAAACGTGAAGTTTGACAAACAAATTTGTCAAACAAATTTGATCGTTTACAGGGCACTTAAGATAGTTTGTGCCATCATTCATTCCAATTTAGGTTTATTCTCGGTGAAACCAATATGTATCTACGTATATTTCATTCGAAGTATCAGTCTCAATCAATTTGTTCTTCGTTACGTCTATGTCAATTGCAATTCGCAAATTTAGAATTGTTTATCATAACATTATAGCTGAATATTTAAATTTGTTCGAGCTAATTGCAACTGAAATAATTTTAAAGTATTATTAAATATTATCATGGTTATTTAGGAAAAAAAGTTAGGAATAAGGTTAGCAGAGAATTTCAAAATTTGTAAACTGAGAAATATGATTAATAAATAGAGGCGATAAAAAGATATATGTTTGTTGTTTTGGCATTGTGATATGCAGAATATCGTATGTAAAACGCCATTTTTAACCAGTTCGCACATTTATTTCTCACAAGAGTGAACCAGAGCAAAACAACTCTGATTTCATGTACATTTAAACAGCGAAGTGAACAAGTCAGCATCTTAAGTATGTTAATTAGCAAGGGCTTGAATACTTACTAGTACCTATTTTAATGTGACTAAACTTTGTTTCATTTTGCTTTTCAATCCGAGACCAGTAATTAGAAATGACCGGTAGGCAAAAATTTAATTAAAATAAACTAGGTCCACAGTAAAAAAAATTTGTGTTCTGCGTAAAAAAACCAGTGGTTACAATTTTTGTGTTAAATAAGCAACAAAACCCTGCGTTAATGTAATATTTCGTGTTTGTGTTAAATGAAAATATTAACACAAATTTCGATTTAACAGAATAAAAATGTTAACCTGTTTTGAACAGCAAGGAAATAACACAATATTTGTGTAGAGCAAAAGAATGCTATAAGTACCTAACTTACATTAGAATATATATCTACCAAAATATATATAATAAAATAAAAAAGATAAGAGTAGTTCTAATTATTAAACAAAACCGAAAAATTATAAGTTTTTTTCAGTTACTGACGAATATAGTTTTATTAAACGTTTAAAAATGAAACAATTTTCTTACATTTTAAGATTATTTTGTTACAGATTTAGTTAGAAAAAATCGTATAAGCTTACTTGAGACTGTATTATATAATATACAATCTCATAAGCTTACATGATTTTTTTTAACTGAATCTGTAACAAAATAACCTTAAAATGTAAGAAAATTTTTTCATTTTTAAACGTTTAATAAAACTATATTCGTCAGTAACTGAAAAAACTTATAATTTTTCAGTTTTGTTTAATAATAAGAACTACTCTCGTCTTTTTATTATATATATTTTGGTACATATATATGGAAACAACCGAAACAAATAAGAATTTTTTCAAAGGGCTGACTTATTTTACGTTCTTTGAGTCTCATTTATAATAATATTAAAACAAAATCATTATAATTTTTGGCGATTTTCAAATATCTTTAGTGGAAGTAAAATATTGAATAAAAAAGTTTAACAACTAACTCTGATAAATCTGAAAAATTAACACAAATTATATGTCCTTTTGTGTGTTAAATCATTGACACAAATCTTATGTAAAGATTTGACACATATGCTTTGTGTTAAAATAACACAAAATATTGATTGGACTGTTCTGGACATGTGAAATATGTTAATTTTAACACAAATTTTTTCACTGTGTAGTTGGCAATGCCATGTTCCGCAGCTATATTACGCTCTATTGTTACAAAACTGAGACACAGATGTAGTGCATCATTTCAAATAAAACCCTTCATAAGAGATCCATTGGAAAAATATTAAGAAAACGGTACTGAATGAGCAAATACAAATCTAGACATGAACAAATTATATTTAAAAAAAAAAGTAAACAAATGTCCTGCGGGACTCGGAATAGAGTATATAAGGTAATAAATTAAAAAATAATAATTAAAAATTAAAAATAAACAATAAACTAAAAAATAATAATTGAAATACATATTTTTTAAATAAAATACCATGTTTTTTTATTTTTTATAGAGTAACTAAATTAATTTATTTTCCACTCTTTCAAGTGCACTGACATAAGACATTACTTCTGGCAATAACCAGATATTTTTAAGGTCCAATTCGATCATTTTGAGCATATAGATCATTGATTCCGATGGTTGTAAAACTATAAAGTAATTAATTACACCATGGTATTTGACATCAAAGGAAAACGTAACAATTTAACCAAAACCAGTATTTACTTTTCTTTAATATAAAAACCAAAATCTCTGATTTTTTTTGTTCAAAATTCTAATCAACTTGAGTCTGGCTATAGATCAAGCAAGAAAATTTTTAGGAATATCCACAATCGATTAAGACAGTTCAGTTTTTTCCTCAATTTTTTCGAAACAACAGTTGTTGCTTCCGAGGATTAGCACTGGATTTACACTGGGGGTACGCGGGGCACTGGCTTCGTGCGGAAAATTTTGCAAAGGGTGGTAAAATTTGGAATTTGACCTTTGTTTTATTGCTTGTCACTTCATTTTTTATAGGAAAAAGTAAAAGTCAGAAACTCGAGACAACTTCTAAAAAAGAAGTCGAGACAACTTATAAAGAAAATTTTTTGAAAATTTTTCATTTTAGGAAAAACCAGGGGCGCGCATTTTTTACAGCGCCTCGGATGGCACTTAGGGTAAATCCGGCCCTACACTTAAAGTACTTCAATTTTTTCTCAAATGTTTCCGAAGTTTCTTGGTTTAACTTGAACGAAGTCACTTCGTTTAACCTAAACATTATTCGTAAAAGTTGGAATTCGGGGAATTCAATTTATTTAACACAGTCACTCCCGATATTGCTACGGTGGTTCAACTCCAGCTTCTTACAGAAAGAAGTAGTTACGAAAGCATGTAACTACTAACACGTAAAGGGTTTTTTTTTTAAATTACTTCAAGAAATAGTAGGTATATTATTCAACAAGCTGGTAATGATAGTTACTACTCACGAAGATGAAATTGCATCTGAGTGAGTAATAGCCATTGCAAGCGAGTAGAATACTATATTTTTCCTACGACTTTTTTCCTTTTTGATTTACAGTCTGTTAAGTAAAAGCGTGGTCGAGACAACACGTATTATTTAAGAAAATTATTTATTTAAGAATTCAATACATACACAATTTATTTAAGAAAATTTTAAAATACATATATACATTCAACTTGATGAGGACTGCAATGCAATTAGCTTAATTAGGTGTCCCGTCACCACCGGCGTTGATAATTGGCTGGCATCTTCGAGGCATACTTTCAGTTAAATTGACGGCATACTCTAGGGGCAAGGCCGTCCAAATGCGATGAATCTCGCGAGTTAACTGATTTAATGTATATATGCATTTTCCTTGAAGTCTGTGCTTGATATATTATGCCGACACATTCTCAATCGGCTTGGCAACGGGCGACTGTGACGGCCAATCCAATGAAACGATGCCAGCACTCGTGGTACTTCAATGTGTTCATTCTAACAAAATACCAACAACAACTAAATCTTTCTTTAAAGTGCATCGATGACAAACGTTTACTCTATTGGCTCCCAAAAAATTTAGACAAATACTTTTACCAGTTGTGAGTATGGTCGAAAACGATCTTACTTAACAGACTGTAAATAAAATTGTCAGTAAAAATCATATAATTTTTGTAGATAAAATTTCAAAAAAATTACCATGCTCTCTTATAATGCGTGCGCGATCGACGACAAGATAAAAAATATGTGCTAGCATGGTAAAATTTAATGTACTAACACAACTTTTATCACACTCTTATGCATATATGTTATAGTTTAATTCTTGTTGTTTACTCTTTCATTTGCGCATCTGACCCGCAACCTTATGTTGCTTGGGCGGTACCTGTAAAAACTTCGAACCTGTAAGAACTTTATGATGCATACAAAAATGATTGCCAACAATATGTGAAGTAACAAAATGATGAATTAAACGGTGACATCCCCGTCCGCTAACACAGTGTAATGAATACTGCTTGCTGCTTGTAAGACAGTCTGATTGACAGTCTTGTAGATTTTTTGCAGAAATTGAGCATCAAGGTGCTTGGTCCGACCCGTCCGACCAAGTTGGTCGTCCAAACATATGGTTGGCTATTTGACTTGCTATGAATGAGGTACGTTTGTACATATATATATATATATATATATATATATATATATATATATATATATATATATATATATATATATATATATATATATATATATATATATATATATATATATAGATTAATATATATGTTTGTACATATATATATATATATATATATATATATATATATATATATATATATATATATATATGTACAAACGATGAAAACAAAATACAAACTACTTTGTTTACTTAAACGTTACTACGCAACATGTATGAAATTAAAACTTATTGATATATTATTCACAAAATAATCGCAAACCAATTGAATAATGGTTAATACGGTGATTTAATTGGTCGAAAGGTATTGAGTAATGATCATTCTCCCACGCCTTTGAGTAGTGCCTAACTTTCTCGACAATTTATGGATATGTAATAAGTGTATTCTTCAACAGGAGTAGAAAAAAGCAATTACTCCAAAAATTAACCATAATTTTCATTTATTAGTTGTACTTATGCATTTACAACTTATTTCCTTAACCACTGATGTGTAATTTCGTTACGGTAACACTGACGTGGGAATCCCATTCGTCTATGTACAGCAGCGGTTTCCGAACTTTGTACACTAACCCCCCTATAAAAAAAATTTACCCCTGCCGCCTCATCTCTTGAAAAAATTTATAAATAATTCGTAAATTATATTTATACTGAAAAAACATATTCATGGCGGATGACAGGTCAATACGACACTTGAGAGGAAATCGCTGAACAGACACGTATTAGATACTTACGCGCTAATACCACTTTGACCGTTTGAGGATTATTATTGTTAAAATATTGCGTACAGTAGCGAGCAAAAAAATCAGTGTTAAGGAGTTACATGGCTTTTTTTAGCAAAAAAACCTAATTTATTCCAACTTTTCGCAATTTTTTTCTATTAGTATATGCTTATGGCTTGTACTTCCCTATACTTGTAGGGATTTAAAAAAAAAAAATGAAATTTCAACTTTTGACAGTGGTTTAAACAAAAAATTTTAATTTTTGTTAAAAATTTTTGTGTTTTTCGTTGATTTTCTACTTGTAAAATGAGATGTAATTAACGGAAACAGTAATTCTTCGTTCAAGTACATGGAGATTCAAGAACATGGATCGTTCACGTACAATTCTCCTTAATATAAAATGTCTATTATTTGGTAATTATGTTTGAGCGCTAATTCTTAAAACCGTGATTTTATCAAAACGATAGCGATATTTGTAATTAACCTGCGCCCCCTGGCGAACATTGCGCGCCCCCCTATTTGGAAACCGCTGATGTACAGTAATCAGTAGGTGTTCTGAAATATACATGTAATGTGAATATTATGCTTTATCTGTTATAACAGTATTAAATCAAATATACCTAAAAAAAAATAAATAAATAAAATGTACAGATTTCTATAAAGGAACATTATTTGTTAATTAAAAAACTTATCTACAGTTGATCCTCTTTTTCTACGGTGAAGGGGACCGCATAAAAAAAATCGCACAAAAAAATATATATTCAAAATTATCATAAATAGCTATAAAAACTATATATTTTGTACGATCCAGATTTTACAAAAAACTTTTTTTATGCGGTTGGTCGGGACCGCATAGAAAAAGTTTCATCGAAAAAACATCACTAAAAACGCTCAAAACTTAGAAATTTCCTTAGAAGTTGCTTCTATAAACAAGATAAAGTCTTAATTTACACGTAGGAACATTTTGTTTCCTTTTTATAATATTATGAAAATTTTGAATAATTTTCATAAAAAATTAAATGATGCAATAATTTATGTTCTTATGCAATGTATCGATTAAATGCTTAAAAGTCGTTAAAAAGTATTTATATTAAGTTTCTTATTGTCTCGTGATTTTGATTCACATTATGCATTTTAATGGCCATTTTTTACAAACCGCATAAAAAAAATCGCATAAAATAAATTGTACAAAAAAAACCGCACAAAAAAAGACCGCATAAAAAGAGTTCAGCAGTACATTGAAAAGTGATTGGATAAAAAATACCTAATTTAAGCGACACGCCACATTCGTACGTTAGTGGTTAAGGGAAGGTTTACTTGAGATGCGATCAAAAAATAGATTTTTTTGCAGAAATTGATAGCAAATTATGTGTAGAATATGTTCCCAAAGTGATTTTGTTGAAGGTATTAGTACAGGTGCCGGTACTATTTATATATTTTATAAATCTTTTTTGTTTTTTGATTTCAGTGGTTTATTACCAGCGCTATGATGTCAAGCAACAACATATCGGATTTTCGGATCGTCACACTGCGCTATCTATAAAATGGACAATTTTTTATATTTCTCCTTGAAAAAAATTTTTTTTATATATTCTAATACTCAATAAATATGTGTGCAAAATTCGAAACTGATATTTGCTTTTGTCTTTGAGAAAAAAAAATTCTAGAAAAATAGATAATATTTAGTCTATCTCAAGTAAACCTCCACTTAAAGGTTAAAAGAATATTTCTACAGAAGCAATAAAATAAAAATAAAAACATTATATCCTTCTATATTCAAAAAAATTAATTCCGAAACCATTTAAATACCATTATGATACGCATAAAGCGAAGAATAAGAAAAAGAGCGCACACTGCCCATGTAAAATAAAATATTAACATAATTGTACTTATACCTTTTTATTTTATTAAATTCAAAAATCAAAATAAACCATCCAAATGAACAACGAACACGATATAGGATAGATAACATTATCATTTTTATCTTAAAACCGTTTCGTTTCGGCTAACAAAAGGAATTCTTCTTGCATTATCGTTTCATGATATACATTGTTATTATCATAAATACAAAATCTTTAATATTTTATTGAATATATTGTATACATAATTAATTTTCTATACCTACTCCTGTTTGCCTTATCGCCAACCAAACAGAACCGAAACAGGAGATTGGGGAAAAGATGTGGGAGCGGGCGGATGGATGGATACAAACGAAGTATTACCATTTTCCATCGTTTGTGTAATATTTACAAATCCATTACGTAAAAGTTATTAACGATATCGAAGAGAATTCTCTTTCAGTTGAATTATTAATGCTAATACGTTTTTTTTTCCTCTTAGTTTATAATTTCAGGTTGTTACATACATATACACCAGAGAGCTACGTACGGTATACGTTTCGTATCTCTTTCATGTTTCAGTTCGATTCGAATCATTCGTTTTGCATTTCTACAAATAAACACGGTACTAATATCATTTTTTTCGCAATTTTTAAATATCTAAGGTTTATATATATGTGTGTTTCAGTGATAATAAAGTTTTTACATGTTTTTTACTTTTGTAATCATTATTTCCTTTTAAAATGTAATAGCTTTTGTGGCAAATTAAACCGTTAGAGGCCGTAGTCCAATAAAAAAAGAGTAACGGCGTGTATCATTTTCTATTTATTTTTGTTAGTTTACTCTTTGAGTGAATGCACTGATTTCACTAGGTTTCAATTCTTAATAAATTATAAATCGTTTAAATATAAAAGAAAATTCAAAAATTTTTAAAATAATTATTATATTTCGAACAGAGACCACTGATATTTTCACTTCACATAGTAAGACTATAGTGGTCCTACATCAAAAGCAGTAAGGTTACAGCTAGGGTTGCCAACTGTCCCGATTTAATCGGGATGTCCCGATTTTAGGTTTATGTGTTCCACGTCCCAACAACAGTAGTGGCGGGACGCTAATTGTCTCGATATTCAACATCTACACTTTTTTTACATTTTTAGTTCTGCCAGTTTCGCTATTGTTGTTTCCAAATTATCGCACTTGCATGTCATGACGGCCAAGGAAGCAAGTATGTTTGCCGTACCTACTGATAAAGTGTGCTCTGTCTATTGCCTTACAATGTTGCCAAATTAACTCATTAAAATCCCTCCAAAAAATGGTAGAAATTATTTGACGTACATGAAATACGTCAATGCCAAAGACGGACAACTTTTTTATTAGCAAAAAACAATCTAAAAATTAAAAAACTTGATTTTCAATTTAATAAAATAAATTAAAGAAATATTATTGTGATATTATCCTCAAGAAATTGTTTTCTTTTTTTGTTTTTTTTTTTTAACAATCCCTATTTTACTTGTCCCGTCCCGATTTTTTTCCCATTAAATCCCGAAACATTCATTGGTAGAGTTGGCAACCCTAGTTACAGTGGTTCTGTACCAAAAGTAATAAAGTCACAGCATTACTGTACCACAAATAGTAAGGTCACAGTAGTTTTACATCAAAAGTAGTAAGGTTACAGCGGTTCTGTACCAAAAGTAGCAAAGTCACAGCATTACTGTACCACAAATAGTAAGGTTACAGTAGATCTATACCAAAAGATTTACGAAAACGAAATAAAAATTACATACGAATACGCGTTTTTTTCTTAGCAGTTGTAACTTTATAATATAAATAAGAAAAGGAGAACAACCGTGCATTTCGTTCAAAGAATGTATTATTTATTATCTGAAATTTTGCATATGTTGAAAGCACATTATGCCAGTAACATTGCTGGACAGCCACCGTCCCATAAAGATCTATCTACCACTTGTTCAGACTTTCCAAATCGTTTCATATAAATCTGTGCAAATTTTTGCAATGTAAACGTAGCAAAATGTAATAAATTATTATATTGTTGTACAAAATTTGTTTCCAAGGCCCCACAACTTAACTTTGCGCCTGGTCTCGCTTTTAATTGGACTGGCTTTGGACTACAGGACTACAGGCTGGACATGGTAGCTCTTATAGCAAGTGGTGAATCTCTCCTTGTGGTACCTATATCTGTCCCAAAATTAGCCTACTTCAATCGACTGTCTGAAAAGGATAACATGCGTAAAAAATGTATCTAAATCACATCCTAACTCTTTTTTATCCCCAAAAATATTATCACCTATTTGCCACAAATAAAGGCACATTTTAAAAATAATATAGAAAAGAAAATTTATAATATTTATGATTAATTAACAATACTTTCTGCGTTTACACTACACACACCCACGCATACACACAGATTATTATAAATATTTAGAAAACAAAGGGACTTAAAACAAAAAGCTCCTTGTGCGATGACAGTTAATGAAGGTTGAATAATGATGAGCCGATCCTTTTTACTGTGGACAGCCAACGAACGCTCCAGATTCAAACACAAACCCGCCACCCAGCATCAGCAAGTGAACATTTTTGATCATAAATAAAACAAAAACGAAACTTTACATATATGTAGAGCGAGAGGTTTTCAAACAGTTCTCACATACTGTTGAACAAACATACACACATACCTACATAAAAACCATACGTACTTGTATGCATATGTGTTTTGATTCAGGATATATGTAGCTGCCGATATGTGTATGTATATATGATACATTTAAGTAAATATACCACCTAAAATTAAATGTTGTAAATTTGACATGGTTAGCAAGGATTGTTGTTGTTGAGTTAAAAGGATAGTTTTAATATTAAATGTGTCTTTTGACGGCTACGTTCGTGTATGTGCGGATTTATTTAATTTATTATATTATCTCCTCTTAATTCATTGAATCATTTTGATTTTTGACGTTTTTGTTTAAAGTCTTTTGTCAAAATTTTTGTATTCTTGTATTTATTTATTCGCGTTCATTGTAGGTACATACTTTTGTGAAGCTTAACAATGTTATAAATATACCTGATGACTGGTCATGAATGTTGGGCAAAATATTGAATTTGTTAGCTAGATAACAGATAACAGATAATCTAGTTTGGAATATGTAGATAAAGGTCATAAATAATTTAATCGTTATCTAGATAAAATTATGTCGACTTGTAAAAAAACAAGTGGTATACAAATATAATAACTGAAGAATATTAATACATTATTTAAATTTTTATAAAATAAATCTTTTTAACTTTCCATAGGAAGTTATTGTAATGGGTCCGATTTTACGAATCGCTAATTTTGACATATCTCCACCTTTCAAGATCACTAGAATCCGAATCCATCGTTTTTAGCGTGATGTCTGTGTGTGCGTTCGTTAGTTCGTTCGTGAATTTTTTTTCGTCTCGCATATCTCGAGAACAAATGACGATATCAACTCCGGACTAATTTCATTAGATGCGTAATTAAACAATTAAGACCGGACAAAGTTTTCAGCAAATTCGGATTAGCGGTTTGTTTTTTGTGGTAAAAAAACCGAATCGATTTTTTACCATAACATTATTATATAATGGCCTAAGAACCTTCCTTGATGTTAAAAATGCCAGTATTTTATTACAAAATTACAAAAAAACAAAAAAATAAAAAAAAAATAAAACGAAATAAGAAACTTGAAAAAATTAGTTTTTTGCCAAAATATATTTTGTCTCGAGTATCTTGAGAACAAATGATGTTATCATTTGTTTGATAAGGGTGGAGCCCCCACCCTTAGGTACAGAAGGCGAAGCCCCCGGTATGGTGCAAGGGGCAAAACCTCTATCGGCGGCCCAGGTGAGGAGTCGCCTGAAATGAAAAAAGAATTGTTTATGTACAGTAGTCTCTTGTCTTTAAGGATGTTTGGGAGGTACAATCGGAGATAAAAATACATGAAATTAGAAATTCGTGAATAATTGCGTTGTATAACAAACTATGAGGTAAATAAATAGTTATCTTTGTTAAATAATAGCTATCACTACAACTGATTCTACAATACATCAAACTATCGCTCTCAGCTGACTACAAGAGCAGAGTACATTCTGAGAATTTCAAAATGCTACGAGACGATTGTAGAATTAGTAGAATGTTCCTCATTAAATACTAAGGCCCCTGTGAAAATTTCAAACCGATTGACTAAGCCGTTAAAAAGTTATTAAAAAAAAAAAACTAATTTTACACGTACTCTTATGGAAATTCGAAAACAGAACAGATTAAATAACTTTTTAACGGCTTAGTAAATCGGTTTAAAATTTTCACAGGGGCCTTAGTATTTAATGAGGAACATTCTACTAAATTTTCAATCGTCTCGTAGCATTTTGAAATTCTCAGAATGTACTCTGCTCTTGTAGTCAGCTGAGAGCGATAGTTTGATGTATTGTAGAATCAGTTGTAGTGATAGCTATTATTTAACAAAGATAACTATTTATTTACCTCATAATTTGTTATACAACGCAATTATTCACGAATTTCTAATTTCATGTACTTTTATCTCCGATTGTACCTCTCAAACATCCTTAAGGACACCCAATGGGAAGTTGACAGTGTGGGTAGACCTGACCCCCAAATTTTTAGATATACTTTTGTACCTGACTGTCCCGCCTTAAACACCTTAAGACGTTTTAAAGAAGTTAAAAGACGGAAAATTAAGTTTTAGATGAAGTGTTAAGTGTTTTTATTAAAGACGAACTTACTAAAGTGTACAAGTATTATTTTTAAGTGTGTGTAATTTCTATTTCTTTATTTTAAATCAATTTAATT
This sequence comes from Brachynemurus nebulosus, assembly GCA_035578155.1. Taxonomy (NCBI): domain Eukaryota; kingdom Metazoa; phylum Arthropoda; class Insecta; order Neuroptera; family Myrmeleontidae; genus Brachynemurus; species Brachynemurus nebulosus. Next base: position 26,705,474 of record JAPWDM010000004.1, on the reverse strand, counting down.
GTAAACAACCTGACTACAGTATTTTTATTTTGTAATTCATTTGATAATTAAAGGACATTCGATATTGAGGATAAATTTTAATTTCGTACCCACTAAACGATCCCTACATGTACAGCATACAGCACAAAATGTTTATATATGTCTTCTCAGTATGAACTACAGAATCACAAATAAAACAAGAAATTAACACTCTGATCATTGTACGACAAAGGTAATTACTAATGACTGGTAACTAGTTCCATTTTCTTTAGAGAAAGACAAGCTCAGACAGTATATTAAAGATTCTATAAACCTCGCTTTTAGTAACGGAACATAATTAAAATTTGTGGAATCTTTGGGATTTCTAGTAAACTGCGAACAAAAAAGGACAACTTATCAGAGAAGACACATTAATAAAATGCTTTAAATTTTTTAGTCATTTTTTAGTCGTTGCAATTAAACAAGTATCTTAAGTTTTTTTTTCTTTTACTAAACGTATAAAAGTTACACATAATTTTCAAGAAAAAAAATATTCGGCCATTTTAGAGATAATAATTACTATTATATTATCCATTTCCTAAATAATCATAGTGTAAAATAATTATTACTAAAGAGTATTTCAAAGGTTAAATATAGACACATTAAAGTTTCTCGAATCGATTGATCTACGAAAACTGAACTCTGGTTCATTTATATAAATCATTTGTACAATGTTAAAGCGGTAATATTCAATATTATCCAGATGGCTATAACCCTTTTTTCTAATTAGGGATATATATGTTTCCCTCTTCTAGTCGTTAAAATTAATTGTCAAATTAAATTTAATTGTTAAAATAGGAGACACATAGAATTCATTTTTTTATACTTTGTTATTATTGACTTATCCGAGTGTCTATGGCTGACTAGTATCTACGTGCTTTTAGCAAATTCAGCTATTACAGCAGCTCTTATGGTAAGACCTAAGTCCGGGACTGTGGTAGAAATTTGTTTTGGAGCCTCTAGAACCCGAAAATCTACTACTCTAAAATATATATATATATATATATATATATATATATATATATATATATATATATATATATATATATGTATGTATGTATGTATATGTATTTATGTGTGTACGCGATAACTCTCGAACGAAACGTTTAATGCTTATGAAATTTGGTGTCCGAGCTGGAATCCAGATTGGCTCAGCTAAGTTCTTTAGCCAGACACGTCGGATGCCCAGAAGTAAATTTTTGGCCATTTTTGGTGGTTGTTTGCAAAATTTGGCCAGAATTCAAAAATTCTTTTAATATTTTTTACACCATCGGAAAGAGCGTAAAAAATTGCATAAGGTTTTAAAACATTGTCCAAAGTGAACTAGCTTTTGAGAAAAACTAAAAAATTTGCTGAATTTTTTTACAATAAATGCTTTATCGTTTAAGCAATTCTTTTCTAGATAAAACAAGTGGTAGTTAGTTATTCAATATGTATGTATGTGTTATAACAACAATAGCTCTGCCTGATCAAAATTAGCCAGATTTTTTAAGAGTACGTTATGGAAAGGAAATTTTTGTATGATGTCCTCCTTTAGAGAGAAAATATAATTTATATAGGTATATTTGCATACCTAGAAAAAAAATCGAAAACTGTAGTTATGTAATGTAATAATATATTGTTAAATGGATATATGATATATCCGACACAAAAGCGCCAAAAATTAACTACCGAACTGATTTTGAAAATTGTTTCACTGTTAGAAAGCTAAACTACTTTAAATGGGTACAGGTCTTAGATGAGATCCGCCAGTGCCCAATATTTGGAAATTCGCTATATTATGCAGATGCTGCGACAAGGGTATTAATGTAATTACAAGACTTAGGAATGATTTTCTTTTTAAGAATAATTACGGAAAATTAGTTTACTAACGACAATCTTTTCACAGACAAATAGATAGTTATAAATTATAGTGTCAAATAATTGAAATTTATAAATCAATTTAAAGTAATAAAGTGTTAATATCATTCTAATTATATAACAAAATATTAATGGCATTTGTAAAGAGTAAATAAACGCAAGCAATAGTTATACCGAACCAAATATATGAACAGAAAATTTATTTGTATGTGGGTGACAAAGCTACATTTGTGTGTGTGCGGATATCTTAGAGCTTCGAAGGCAAAAAAGAGTAGTTATAACGAAAATTGGTTTATATTTGAAAGTTAGAAAAATTTTGGGAATATAATTGAAATTGCAAGTGGATGCTACAATTGGGAATGGACTAGATAGTAAGTAAATTTATTAACTTAAGACTTTCGAATTCCACTTGCCGCTTTAATTTTAGTTCGTAACGCCCCGTTTCAAATCCAGAAGAAATAAACTACAAATTTATAATTAACCGAAGAATTTTTTCAACCTTCTCCCAAATTGCGTGGACTAGCTTTATAGAAGGATGGACATAATGAAACCAATATCTTCTATTTCATAGCTTTTCTTTATTAAAATTGCCAAAATATTTTCGATATGTTTAATATCATCTTCAGTGGCTAAACATCAAAAAAAAAAAAAAAATTTTTACAACGTAATAATAAACAATAACATCATTTTTATATATTTACAATTCTTCGTTAACTTATACTATTATTTTTTAGGTTATAAGCTACATATTGGATAGGAGGATTATTTATTTATTTTTGTAAAAACAACAAGAATTTGTGATTTAGTTGATATATAGGAAATTTTATGTTTGGAAGAATATCTATTTGTGTTAACGAAACAAACAAAACCTATTTTTTAATATTAGCGGATTTGAGACAGGACAAACTGAAACAGTATGTATATTAAAATGTTAAAAAATTTTTTTTACAATCTTACTCACCAGAAATTATCTAAATTTCAGATTGTCATTCTTGGATAACAACCAACCATACCAACAATCCATTAGAACAATTTAACTAGTTTTTTTGCATTTCACATGGAAATTTGTCAATCGAAAAAATTTTTTATAAAATAATTACTTTAATTTAAAACAATTAAAAAAGTCAAACATATTTAAAATGTAAAATCAAAAAAAAAATTTCAAGAGAATTTTTTTTTTTTTTTTAAATTATCACAGTTTGTACAATGTACTCCTCAAGTACATTGTTATTGGTATGGTAGCACAGTGATCAACTGAACTAAATTTGTAAATTTTTTGTTTAAAGATAAATTTCTCGAAAATTCTAGACAAAATTAGTCCGGTCTCAATTTACATATTGGTATGTGTTTATTGTTTATGTTTTTTGATTACAATGTATTATATAAGTATCTTTTGGAAATATTGTTTATTGATTTCTATTATTATTATTATTTTATTTTTTTAATAATCGGTAAATAGGCATTATCTAGAGCTAATGATTCTATCTGCTTGTTGCAATTTTTTGATTCATTCAGTTTTATGTAAAAACCTTCACTTAATAATCTTTTTTGGTATTTATTTTCTCTGTCTAATATTTCGACTTGGTCGAAATTAAACCTGTGATCATTATTTATCGAATGTTCAGATAATCCAGTTGCCTCTTTGCCCCTTTTTATGTCATATTTGTGTTGGGCTAATCTATTATTCAACGACTGTGACGTTTGTCCATAGTATGATAATTCGCAATCTTGGCAGTTTATTTTATATACTACATTGTAATCTTGTTTTATATCTGTTTTTACTCTTTTTTTAGTGTAAATGTTTGAAATTTTATTGTTAATAGAAAAAGTTATTTTATTTTTGCTATTTTTTTCTATTATTGGTTTTAATTTCTTAGTTAAATTATTATAGGGTAAACAAATTCTATTTTTATGTTCATTTATTGTATCTACATTAGTTTTTGTTGTATTATATGCTAAATGTATAACTTTTTCTTTTATCATGTTAATTAAATTTATAGGATAGTTATTTTTAGTTAGAATGGAAACAGCTAATTTTATAGATTCTTTTCTATTTTTTATGCTACTTAAATGTACCGCTCTATGCATTAGATTATGTATCATGTTATTTTTTATGTATTGTGGATGATTCGAGTTGTAATTAATGATTCTGTCAGTGTAATTATCTTTTTTATGCCATATTGTGTTAATCACGTTATGCTTATCTTTTTTAACTAAGGTGTCAAGAAAAGCTATTTGGTTATTTTCTTCTATTTCAATGGAAAACTGTAAAGTTGGATGATAATTATTAAAACTATTTTTAATATGTTCTATTAAATTTTCTGGCGCTACTGTTAAAATGTCATCTACGTATCTATAGAAAAAAGCTGGATTCCATTTTTTGACTTTTTTAATACTGGCAGCACAAAGAAAATCCATTACATACGAAGCAATGATACTGCTAAGGTTCCCACCCATTGGGCAGCCAAATAACTGTTTATAAAATTTATCCTGAAATCTAAAAACATTATTTTCGAAAATTAACTCAATTCCCTCAATAAATAATTCTCTATCTATATCTGTAAATTTTTTTATGTTGGACCATTGTTTTTTAATGACAGCTATTGCTAAGTTTAGAGGAATATTTGTAAATAAAGGTATGACATCCAATGAAAAAATTTTTTCATTAGAATCTTTAAGTTGAATGTTATTAATTTTCTTTACGAAATCATACGAATTTTTTATGGAAAATTGACTATTTTCAGATTTAGTTAATATTTCAGAGAAATATTTTGCTATTCCCTGTATGGGGGAATTGATCTGGCTAACAATTGGTCGTAATGGTATATCCTTTTTTTGAATTTTTGGTAAAAAATAGATTTCGGGTAAAGTTTTTCCTGATTTTTGAAGTTTGGTCTTCGTTGTGCTGTCAATATATTTATTTTTGTATAATTTATCTGTATATAGTTTAATTTTTCTCAAAATATTTTCATTTGGATCTTTTCTAATGTTTAAATAAGTTTTTTTATTGTTTAATTGTGTCATAGCTTTATTAAGATATTCTTCCTTATTTAAAATTACCGTTGAACCACCTTTGTCAGCTTTAGTTATTATAATTTTGTCAGAATTTTGTTTGATGAAATTTTTGGTCTGTTTATGGCAATCGTTAATGTATTTATGTAAAGGATCAATATATGATTTTTTATTAATATTATTAGTGAGGCTATTTATTAACTTTTCTTTCCAAATCCTTTGTTGATTTTTTGGAAATTTGTCAATGTTATATTCTATTGATTTAATTATTGATAATATTGTTTTGTTTTTATTTATTTTATTGTTGTTAAAATTGTCATCAATAATGAAATTCGGACTTAATCCTAATATAAATTTAACCTCTTTCGGAATTATTACGTTAGATAAGTTTTTTACCCAACCCTCATCAATGTGTATTTTTTCTAATAAACTTTGTTCAGTTTTGTAAATTTTATTTATTTGTTTCCGGCTGGTATACGAATCAACTTTGTTTTCAATATGTGACGATGCCATGGACGATGCCATATTGAAAACAAAGTTGATTCGTATACCAGCCGGAAACAAATAAATAAAATTTACAAAACTGAACAAAGTTTATTAGAAAAAATACACATTGATGAGGGTTGGGTAAAAAACTTATCTAACGTAATAATTCCGAAAGAGGTTAAATTTATATTAGGATTAAGTCCGAATTTCATTATTGATGACAATTTTAACAACAATAAAATAAATAAAAACAAAACAATATTATCAATAATTAAATCAATAGAATCTAACATTGACAAATTTCCAAAAAATCAACAAAGGATTTGGAAAGAAAAGTTAATAAATAGCCTCACTAATAATATTAATAAAAAATCATATATTGATCCTTTACATAAATACATTAACGATTGCCATAAACAGACCAAAAATTTCATCAAACAAAATTCTGACAAAATTATAATAACTAAAGCTGACAAAGGTGGTTCAACGGTAATTTTAAATAAGGAAGAATATCTTAATAAAGCTATGACACAATTAAACAATAAAAAAACTTATTTAAACATTAGAAAAGATCCAAATGAAAATATTTTGAGAAAAATTAAACTATATACAGATAAATTATACAAAAATAAATATATTGACAGCACAACGAAGACCAAACTTCAAAAATCAGGAAAAACTTTACCCGAAATCTATTTTTTACCAAAAATTCAAAAAAAGGATATACCATTACGACCAATTGTTAGCCAGATCAATTCCCCCATACAGGGAATAGCAAAATATTTCTCTGAAATATTAACTAAATCTGAAAATAGTCAATTTTCCATAAAAAATTCGTATGATTTCGTAAAGAAAATTAATAACATTCAACTTAAAGATTCTAATGAAAAAATTTTTTCATTGGATGTCAAATCTTTATTTACAAATATTCCTCTAAACTTAGCAATAGCTGTCATTAAAAAACAATGGTCCAACATAAAAAAATTTACAGATATAGATAGAGAATTATTTATTGAGGGAATTGAGTTAATTTTCGAAAATAATGTTTTTAGATTTCAGGATAAATTTTATAAACAGTTATTTGGCTGCCCAATGGGTGGGAACCTTAGCAGTATCATTGCTTCGTATGTAATGGATATTCTTTGTGCTGCCAGTATTAAAAAAGTCAAAAAATGGAATCCAGCTTTTTTCTATAGATACGTAGATGACATTTTAACAGTAGCGCCAGAAAATTTAATAGAACATATTAAAAATAGTTTTAATAATTATCATCCAACTTTACAGTTTTCCATTGAAATAGAAGAAAATAACCAAATAGCTTTTCTTGACACCTTAGTTAAAAAAGATAAGCATAACGTGATTAACACAATATGGCATAAAAAAGATAATTACACTGACAGAATCATTAATTACAACTCGAATCATCCACAATACATAAAAAATAACATGATACATAATCTAATGCATAGAGCGGTACATTTAAGTAGCATAAAAAATAGAAAAGAATCTATAAAATTAGCTGTTTCCATTCTAACTAAAAATAACTATCCTATAAATTTAATTAACATGATAAAAGAAAAAGTTATACATTTAGCATATAATACAACAAAAACTAATGTAGATACAATAAATGAACATAAAAATAGAATTTGTTTACCCTATAATAATTTAACTAAGAAATTAAAACCAATAATAGAAAAAAATAGCAAAAATAAAATAACTTTTTCTTTTAACAATAAAATTTCAAACATTTACACTAAAAAAAGAGTAAAAACAGATATAAAACAAGATTACAATGTAGTATATAAAATAAACTGCCAAGATTGCGAATTATCATACTATGGACAAACGTCACAGTCGTTGAATAATAGATTAGCCCAACACAAATATGACATAAAAAGGGGCAAAGAGGTAACTGGATTATCTGAACATTCGATAAATAATGATCACAGGTTTAATTTCGACCAAGTCGAAATATTAGACAGAGAAAATAAATACCAAAAAAGATTATTAAGTGAAGGTTTTTACATAAAACTGAATGAATCAAAAAATTGCAACAAGCAGATAGAATCATTAGCTCTAGATAATGCCTATTTACCGATTATTAAAAAAATAAAATAATAATAATAATAGAAATCAATAAACAATATTTCCAAAAGATACTTATATAATACATTGTAATCAAAAAACATAAACAATAAACACATACCAATATGTAAATTGAGACCGGACTAATTTTGTCTAGAATTTTCGAGAAATTTATCTTTAAACAAAAAATTTACAAATTTAGTTCAGTTGATCACTGTGCTACCATACCAATAACAATGTACTTGAGGAGTACATTGTACAAACTGTGATAATTTAAAAAAAAAAAAAAAAAAAAATTCTCTTGAAATTTTTTTTTGATTTTACATTTTAAATATGTTTGACTTTTTTAATTGTTTTAAATTAAAGTAATTATTTTATAAAAAATTTTTTCGATTGACAAATTTCCATGTGAAATGCAAAAAAACTAGTTAAATTGTTCTAATGGATTGTTGGTATGGTTGGTTGTTATCCAAGAATGACAATCTGAAATTTAGATAATTTCTGGTGAGTAAGATTGTAAAAAAATTTTTTTAACATTTTAATATACATACTGTTTCAGTTTGTCCTGTCTCAAATCCGCTAATATTAAAAAATAGGTTTTGTTTGTTTCGTTAACACAAATAGATATTCTTCCAAACATAAAATTTCCTATATATCAACTAAATCACAAATTCTTGTTGTTTTTACAAAAATAAATAAATAATCCTCCTATCCAATATGTAGCTTATAACCTAAAAAATAATAGTATAAGTTAACGAAGAATTGTAAATATATAAAAATGATGTTATTGTTTATTATTACGTTGTAAAAATTTTTTTTTTTTTTTTGATGTTTAGCCACTGAAGATGATATTAAACATATCGAAAATATTTTGGCAATTTTAATAAAGAAAAGCTATGAAATAGAAGATATTGGTTTCATTATGTCCATCCTTCTATAAAGCTAGTCCACGCAATTTGGGAGAAGGTTGAAAAAATTCTTCGTGAAATTTATATATCCCAAAAAAAATATTGTTGTAATTTATAATTAATTAGTAGAGATGTAAATGAGTTATAAATAATTAGTAGAGATGTATAAAGTTTAGATGTCACCTAGGAACCAGTTTAAATATATCTATAATACAATTATTGTGCGTTGTCCATTCAGCACCTACTCTACTAGACCGGAGCCAATATTAATTCAACATCGGTGCAGTGCCGACATTTTCTCGATTTTTTCCAACAGCAAAATTTGAAAATTGTTAAAGACGTTGATGAGTAAATGTTTTAGGATACTTGTTAAATTTTTTTCATAAGAAAATATTTGCGGTGAACACGGAATATTTGCGGCGTTTAAATAACTCTTGCGATGAACATGATAACTCGGGAACGGTTCATACTTCAGCGCTCTGATTTCAGCCGAAATCAAAGTTTCAAAAAAATTTCGTTAGTATATTTTATTGCTTAGCACAGAATAAAAGATTTGTCAAAATTTAAAATTTAAAAAAATTTAAATTTTAGATTTTAACAAAATCAAAGTCTTCCCAAAATGTATATATTTTTTCAAGGTGCAGAATTTTCGACTTTTTGCTCTAAAAAAAATCTTTTTAAAAGAATTGAAAATCTTTCGATCAGCAACTAACTATTATCATGAAAAATGAGTAGTATAAATTTGGTATTGATCGGATTGATAGTTTGTTAGTAATCGTGTCCACCGCAAAGGTACTTTCAAAAAAATATGATTCTAAGATAATCGCGTATAAAGTTACAAGTTTGGTTCTTTCATATTCGATGCTGAACGTTCAGAAGTCTATACACAACTGCTTTAAAGTTTCAATAAGACTACACATTTCGCACAATACAATAGAGCGGCGAAACTCGACGTACTGCTTATATTATACTATATCGAGCGGCAGCTGCATAATTTAGCGATAGTTGCGCAGGAGCAGACGCGGGCGCTACTTGAGGCAGTGCGCTAAAAATAGCTTTAATTTCGGATCTAATGATCTATAAACAGCTATAAATTCCGATCGTTACAAAATTTGGAGAAAGCATTCTTGAGATAATGTACTTAAGGAATATGCTGGAACAAAATAACATAATTTTTTCGACCATCACAACTTAAACCCTTTAAGATTATTTATCGGTTCTTAGCGCCTACTGATTCTCAATAGTTTTTGTTATTGCAAGTGATGAACGAAGCTGCAAAATCGAGTCAAACTGCAGGACATATAGCACAACAACTATAGAGAAACGGCTCTCATTTTCGATATCTGTAGTGATATTGGTATACAAGTGATTACCCAATCAAGTCTTCACATTTAACGCTGACTCGCCCTTGAATTTTATTACACTCTAAGATTTTCCAGAATGCTCTATAGTCTATACCGAAATCTTAGGAAAGCTAGGCGGAAATTCAGTGTAATATTGATATTCATTGGAAATAATATCGTGTTTAAGGCTGGTGGCACGTGACAGGAAATCGTTAATCGGAAACAAAATATGAGTTCAAGTTTTTCTTTCAAACTGTTTTCGAAATATTGTCTGATCAAAGTAAATAAGAAATAATGTTAATCTTCCGTACCTGCCGTCTTTTAATTATGACCACTAACAATATGAGTAGAATATTTAGAAAAGCTATAAAATCGTAATTAAACAAAAATACCCTCAAACATATTTTCGTAGAAATAGGACTGAAGTTTCGGATTTACAAAATCACACAACAATTTCATAATGTCCCGAAGGAAGTTCAGCTTCCTTCGGAGACATAAAAAGAACTGGTAGCTTGAAAAATCGAATGCAGTACTAAATTTTAACCGGTATTATAGGTATCCAATACTAGCCACCTCTATCCATTGTTTTTATACTCTAAAACACAAACACATTCGCACATTCACATATATAGTAAGACAAAGACGGGAGAATGACAGCAGATTTTATTATTAATAGAAGGACGTAGAATACAACGATGGGCGATACCGTCATGCTATTTTTAGTTAGGTAATAAATTTCCGTAATTTTGTATAATTTATTATTATACAAATATAGGAAAAGATATAATATCGCCGGTTGGTCCTCTATTATTCAGTATTGTTTGGCATATATACATTTCTTATTATTTTTTATTTTTTTTTATTTTTTGTGTACCCACAATTTATACATATCGATGACAAATTATGGTCAAAACATAGATATTTTATTTGTATTATTTTATTTAATTTTGTATTCTATTTAGCTTTCTTTAATATAAATTTGATTTTATTCACACGTAAAAGAATTTAAGAAATTATCTTGATTTTGATTATTTATTTGTTCCGTACACTGAAAAAAAATTACAGTAAAAATTACGGAGCTGCTTAAGAATAAAAATACAGCTTAAGAATTTTTCCTATACTGGTCCGTAAAATTCGATGGGCTAGTAAAATTTCAAGTGGATACCAGGAAAATTTACTTAATTTTTGTTAAATTATACTAGACATAGAAGAATTTTTACGGAGCCACAGTGTAATTTTTACTAAGCTACAGGGTATACGCTATTTGTTATCTCTATTTTCTCTTTGAAACCTGTCCTTCAGCATCTCTCTCACACAAGCATCGCACCAACGTAACGCTAGAGGACAAGCACATACCTAACTGCTCTGGCACGCGCAACCGTCCGCCCCAAACCAAGGTCATTTTGAATACGACTTCTATTGCAAACAGACAGCTAACTTATTGTTGCGTGTGCCTTGTATGTGATGTGTACCCATGAGTGTTATAATTTTTTTCTTTTTTTTTTTTTTATAATAAACTATTTAATGGACTTGACATTTAAAACAAAGAATTGTTATTTGTGTTTCATGAAAATCGCATTATTTTATTATTGATAAAGAACTAATAATTAAGATATAACAATTAAGATTTTTATATGTATTGATGTTTATTGAAACATGTCTTTCCACAAATAATAAAAAACCACAGAACATTTTTTCAATATTAATAATTTGATTTTAATCCTTACCCTTCTATCAATATCTTTTTAAACTATTTTAATTCAATTATTTATTAATAAATAAAAAAAAAACCTTATAAATAATACCGTAAAAGAGTAGAATTTTTCCTGAACAGCGCCGAACGGAGTCACAGTGTAATTTTTACTGTGCAGTCAAATTTTACGGAGCCATAGAGTAATTTTTATTATACTCATCGTACTTTCTCCTTTGCCTGTCACTTATGCCCGCATTACCAGAGAGCTCTTTTCTCAGTGTATGTACTGCTAATCATTTCTCTGATTAGAGAAAACCAGTAGGTTGTTGTGCGCACAGATATGAAGGTTTCTAAATTAGTTAAAACATTTTACCGTGAATAGCACGCGAGTCATTCCAACAAATATATGGGACAGTCCATCTCAATCCGATCAGTGAGTGCTACCATCAAAATTTGGAGTAGCCAAATATCGACCAACAGTCCATTTTAAAGCTTAAGGCGCCTACTTTCAAATGCTGAGTGTGCCATTCCAAAATTCAATATGGCGGCTTCATTATGATATCTGAAAGTGTTCAATTTGTGTGAAATTTAAAAACACACCTATAAAAAAATTCTAGACCATATTTGAAGTGCTATGTACACTTTCCGATGTATTTTTACCTCCTAAACACGAATTCGACGTTAGAATTTTGCTAACACCACACATTTTTTTAATCTCAAAAAAGAGATAAAAAAATATTAAAAATAAGCGAAAATGTACGAGAAAAAAACAAAAACCTATATTTTGCGTGCACTTCTTTTTTTTTATAAAAAGATGGACCCACTGAATTCAGATCCACTTTCGGAATTAAGCTAACACGTCTCAGCTATTTCTAAACTCAAAAAAATCAAATCGCGTAGGTACAAATCAATATTTAAAACAAAAATTAATTTTTTTCAAATTCAACCTGTTTACGTCAAATTTGGCATGTGGTGGTTCTAAGATTGCTGATTACAAATCTAAAGTCAGATTTGCAAAATTCAAGATGACGGTTATAACTCGAAGACAAATCATCCGATCGATTCGATTCTTATTGCAGCTTCTTTCATATAATATGTTACTTCGTTCCGATCGAATAGAATATGTAATTTTTGCAGGCCAAAAATCATCAAATTTTCGAGGAAAACTTGAAATTTTTTTTAAAAACTCCGCCATTTTGTTAAATTTTAACTTTTTTTTCGATTGAGGTTCACGGTACGGGCAATACCTTCGAGTTTAATAGCCTTTTTGTTTTTTTTTCTGTTATTTCAGGCACTGTGAAGGTCGCTAAAACTGCAGCAGTGGAGGAACTTTTTTTGTAGCCATGCGAGATCTCGAATAACCCACTGAATTTTCAATTTTTTGGTCCAAAAATTTTATATTAAATTTATTATATATCAAGGAATATATCCTTAAAATATTAAAACATTCCACGCAGTAGTTTTCTATAAAAAAAATTCCCAAAAATAACCTTTTTTTAGGCGGTCACACTAGTGGTCCCCTTTAAAAAATAAGTTTTTTGCAATTCCGGGACTAAAAGACAAGATTTACTAACTCATAATAGAGAATAAAGTACCACTTTTAGTCCCAAGGGACTAAAAATGAATTTTTTAGTCCCAAGGGACTAAAAAATTGTTTTGCTCCCGTTTTTAAACTAGTCAGCAAGCACAATTTACAGAAATTTGACTTAAATTAAATAGCGTTGCTAGGTAGATGAAAGTAATAAACAAATTAACTCTGCTCTTGACTGATAAGATCATGAATTCGGAACCGGCCGGGGGAGATACATCATCATCAAACTACCATACCGCACCAATCATCTGTAGCACATCAACACCAAAAGCAATAGTACAACATATACCAAAACGATGCATATCACCTTAGTTGTGGCGCATCTAAACAATATAAAAATAGTATATTGTGCAATAAGTGCGCGAAATTGTCGATTGCCCACGAAAGCGAAGTTGAGCGCACGAACGTAGTGAGTGCGCTCATTCGCTTGAGTGGGGCAATCGACAATCCCGCACGAGTTGCACATACTATTTTTTATTACGAATTTCACATACTTTTTTTTTTCTATTATTATCACAATTTTTGACATTTTTATTACTTTTTAAAATAATATTTTTAAGTGTTCGTCTTTTTTTTCTGAATTAATTATCGTTTAAATTACTTTTTTTTGGTGGTTTCTATAGAAATAATTATGAACTAATTATTAAATGAAAAATTAAGAGGCGGCTTTGCGTGTTTTGATTAAATTTTGCGTGTTTTATTGTCAATTTGCGTGTGGAAAGTAACTTTCCACACGCAAAAAAGTATGCGGGAAGAGTACAGTGGGCAAACAGCTATTTTGCGTACAGAAATGTGTGCGCCAAGTTAGTACTTCTCCCGCATGAGTAATAAAAAAAAATTAAAACTTGTAGCTAAGATTAAATAGTTATAGTGTATTGTACAATTCGATTGACTTGTCCAGAGTACGCTTGATGCAATATTGTTATTAAATACAATTTGAATGACATTTAAATAATTTTTTTTAATTTTTCTAATTTTAAATTATTCGGAATTGCAAAAAATTGTATATACACCACAGGACTAAAGTGTTCTTTTTTCATCCCTCGTGTTATTTGTTGCCCTCGGGCTTGTACAGGCCCTCTGGTAACAAACTTCACACTCGGGATTAAAACTCACATTTTAGTCCCTTGGTGTCTAACATACTATTTGCAACACATAAGTATTTTAGGCCCTTATAATGGGGAGTAAAGTGTCAGTTTTACTCCCAAGGGACGAAAAATACTTTTGTTCCAATCAGAGAGCAGAATTTATAGAACGTCATCAATCAACAAACGAAATTTAATTTGACAGCGTTGCTAAGAAATGGATAACTTAATACTAATCGATTTGAGCGTTACTTTATGGTATTCCATATTTGTAAATAATAAACAAATACTTTACTTTGCAAAATACGACTTTTATTTTTGAAACTGTGACAATATTGTTTCGAACCGTTAGTTCATTTTCAAACAGAATATTTTTTCTTTATATTTATATAATATCCAGCAAAAAATAATATATGCGCCACGGAACTAAAGTGTTTCTTTCGATCACTCACGTGAATTGTTACTCCTGGGTCATTACAGGCCCTCTAACAACAAATTTCACACGTGGGATCAAAAGTCATACTTTATTCCTTTGGCGTATAATAGTTATTTTATCAGAATTAATTCCGGAAACGTATCCTAACCCCTTAACCGAATCCCTATTTCTTACCATTTATGAAATTCCCATTCTACATATTAAGGATAATTGTATAGAAAATCGACAGTCCGTTTATACTGTAGAATCGCTAGCTATATAGCATTCAATTTCTATAAATTTTGAATACAACAAAACAACAGAAAACACACAATAACTTAAAACCAATGCGTATATATATATATATATATATATATATATATATATATATATATATATATATATATATATATATATATATATATATATATATATATATATATATTCGTCTACTGAAATATGTGAATGAACTGGTGGCCACGTCTAACTGGTGGTCAGTCGAAACAACTGGACCGTATGTTTCTAACAAATATTTACACAACTTATCACAAAATTATGTACAGAAACGACGAGACAGAGAACAACATAGTGTGCTGGCTGGTTGTAGCAGCATTCTGTTAGTTCATTCGCATTCTTCCATATTGTCATGATTTTCACATGACTCTATCATCGAAGATGGAGCAAACAATATATGTATCGGGTACTATGACGTTCACTCATCTCGTTCTTGTTCTTTGAAATTCGTATCACGGATGATAGAGCATCGCAAACATGAGCTTACCGCGTACGACAACGTAGGTAGTGTTTTTCCTCGTACGGTCACCTTTTGAATAAAATATAAATGTTTTGAGATAAATTTAACAATTTTTTATACATAAAAAATTTTTATATTCAAAAATTTATCCCTGTTTTGTTTGTGTAAGCAAGAACGGTAAAAATGGGGGAAAAAATGTTGACATTTGTAAATAGTATATTTATTTTAAAATATTGTAGTAGATCATTTTTGTATGCATATGGAAATGTGTAATCAAAATTTAACCATCCGAAATATGTGGTGTAATTACCAATATATCTGTAAATAATTATTTGCACAAATAAGAATAAAGATTTTTAATTTATTTAAAAGTAGTATTTCAATAATTTGTTACCATTCTAAAAAGTAGAAATAAAAATTTGGAGAGACAGGTATATACGCACTGTCAACTTCCCATTGGATGCCCTTAAAGACGATTGCACATGAATAAATTTTTTTAATTCAGGGGACTCCTCCCGATAGAGGCTTTGCCCCTTACACAACACCGGGGGCTTTAGCTTCTGTACCTTAAGGTGGGGGCTCCACCCTTATCAAACAAATGATAACATCATTTATTCTCAAGATACGCGAGACAAAAAATATTTTACAAAAAGTTTCTTATTTCATTTTTGTTTTTTTTTTGTTTTTTGTTTTTTTAAATTTTATAAAAAATCCTGGCGTCTTTGACATCAAGGAAGGTTCGTAGGCCATTATATAATAACGTTATGGTAAAAAATCCATATTATCTATGTTATGTTAATAAAGATAATTCCGTTTTTTTACCACAAAAAACAAACCGCTAATCCGAATTTTTCTGATAACTTAATCCGGTCTTTATTTTTTGATTACGCATCTAATGAAATTAATCCGGAGTTGATATCATCATTTGTTCTCGAAATATGCGAGACGAAAAAAATTCACGAAAAAACAATGGATTCGGATACTAGTGACCTTGAGGCGTGGAGATATATCAAAATTAGCGATTCGTAAAATCGGACCCATTACAATAACTTCCAATGGGAAGTTAAAAATTTTGTTTCTGAGCGTCAATTTCGGAGGATAATATGTAGCATGTCAAAGAAAAGCTTACTGAAGGACTATATTAACAACCAAAAACGCGATGAATCGGAACATTTTTGACCTTTGTATTCGATTCTATGACATTTTCCTACGTGTTAAATGATACAGAACAGACTAATATTGGTTTCGATAACTGGTTCTTTGTTTTCACTATTGTGAAAACCGATTTTCTTTCTCCATTTACTCGAAATATCCTAAAATATGGCAGTTTCCTTTGCCTCGTTCGTGGGGTCAATAGAGACGGATTGGGATTGAATAGGAACTTAGTACAAGGCTGTCAAATTTTCTTTTTGCAAAAGAGTTCAAAATAATAATATTCTTTTTGGGAATATAAGTTATTTGTTAAGATCAAGCCCTAAGCGTATGTATAAAAAACTGTGGATAGCAGTGTGTCAGAGTGTGTAAGATACCGCTTAAGGTGGCTTAGTCGTTCAGCAGCTGTAGTGAGGCGAACATTGATTCAAACCATAGAGCAACTAGAGAGAAAATACATATTTCTATACTACTGGAACCTGTGTAACCACTTGAGATAGAAAATATGTTGTATACGTGCACGGTGTTTACTTTGTATTTGTGCGGTAAACTCTGTTTGTGTGAGTGGTGATAGCCGTCACGTGACCTTTGGTTCACATACATGTATGTGATGTGTGTGATACCACAACGCTACTTGTACCGGTTCAACAATCAAATTTATTGTTGTTTGACTGACTTATACTGAGCGACGGGTACTGAGCAACTGACACTAAGCAGCCTAAGATGCACATACTTCCACATAAGTGATTGCAGAAAAGAGACAGTTATATTCGTTCTATTTGTTCTGTGATTCAAACCGATTGTTTGTCATACTCATTAAATTATTGTCAACCACTTTCCAACAATAAGCGAATACATACACATTATATGTACGCGCCGTACGCATACAATGCACTCCCCACTTTCCAGAGATTGAGGTGTGACGTATGACGCACACACAAGCATACATCTCGTGTACATAGATACGAGATTTATGTAGTAACATGTTGTGCGTTTGGAGTGGAAGAGAAACTTTACGTCATCTTTCTGCCACAGTGATCTTGCTGGTATAGAGAATAGAGATACGTAGTTGGATTATATATTATGTGGTCAAGATAATCAGTAAAATAACTATTTAATTTTAATGAAATAAATACAAAAATATTAATATTTCTGGAATGGAAATGAAATCTAAAAATATAAAGGTAACATAACTTACAAAGAAACTCCATTCACGAAGTAAGTTAGTTCAAAAAATAAACGAGGTTACAGTTTAAATTATAATGACATAAGTATTCTTAAAATTTTAGCCAACCCTGTATTATTAAATAGTATTATTCGAATTTGGAAATATCCAAACGACCTGACTGCTATATTCAATTATATCGAAATACACAAGAGTTTCCAAGTTTCAAACCTTAGAAACATAAAAAAAACTAACCTAAATATGAAACTGAAATTAATAAAACAGTAATAAGATACTTCATGCACACAAACCATACACACAAATATAATACATACACATTACTACTACTACTACATAATGGTGTGCTCTCTTAACCAAAATTTTACTTCGAATAAAATATTTTATACATTCTATATGAAAATTATTTGACTCACTTTATTTTCATTATCCACATTTCGGTATACACATACATACATACATACCAACACTACATATTTGACGTTACGTAGAAATATAATATTTATATAACACTGTTTAAATACTTGTCGTCCGCAAAATACACTTATATGGTGGCTAAATTAATTTCTATATTTTAATATAAATATTAAATAATGTAATCATAATGTACCTAAGTTCCCATTTTGGGGGCGAACAACATAAGGTAATAATTTTTGTTTTAAAATATAAATTAATAAGTATGAACCTTTTCAACGGTGTTTATATTTATACTGTGCAACATCATATTTATTATAGTGTGTTATTTTTAGTATTAATTTACTAGAATTTCTTATTTTTAGAAATTGAAATTTTATGATCTTAAGAGAGTAGTAGTGACAGTCGGAAAGGATTCGAGTTTTTCAGCATTGAAACATCTGATTTTGCCCTATAATTGAAGCTGCCCCTGCACTTATTTCCGTTCGGAAAGTTAAGAGCAACGGTAGTAACGGTTTTTTTATTAAAACTAATCTAATGGGTGTCTGTTTAAACGACAAAAAACGTCAGATAATGTCAGTCAAGTAGCCGAGAATTCTTGAGCAGTTTAAGTTCGGAATGATAGGTCGGCGTTTGATAACCGCAATCGGTTGTGAAGATTTTTCTGCCAATTTCCTTCCTTTCCACCCCAAACCAACGTCGGAAAATTTTCTTTAAGGGGAGGTTTACTTGAGAGTCGTTAAAAAAAATCGATTTTTTTTGCAGAAATTGGTAGCTAATTATGTGTAGAATATGTTCCCAAAGTGATTTAGCTGAAAGTAATTTAAGGGAAGGTTTACTTGAGATTTGATAAAAAAATCGATTTTTTTTTGCAAATTATGTGTAGAATATGTTCCCAAAGTGATTTTACTGAAAATAATTTAAAAATAAGATTCTTGCACATTAACCGAATCCAGCTTTCTGTAAAAAAAAAATTCAAAAAACGTACTTCACGCAATAGTGAGTATTAAATATAAAATTTTGAAAATACGTTTCTTTATATGTAGTTTATAATATCTCGGAACTACATTTTTGGAACTGGTGTACACGATAACTCAAAAACTATTCGATGGATCCTTTGTTTTAATTTTTTATTTTAAAGATAATTCAATTCTTCGGCACCTCTACCTAAGTTCGATACACTTTCAATATTTTTTTTATTTTTAAGTTTATTTTAAAGAGCGAAAAATAAGATAAAGATCGTAATCAAAAGTTCAAACATCCGCCATTTTTTTTCAGCGATTTATTGATATTATAGGTAGAGGTGCCGATACTCTTCATATATTTTATAAATCTTTTTTGTTTTTGGATTTCGGTGGTTTATTACCGGCGCTAAGATGTCCGCCAACAAGGCATTGGATTTTCGGATCGTCACACTGCAGTATCTATAAAAAGCACAATTTTTTCCTTGAAAAATTTTTTTTGTATAGTTTAATACTTAATAAATATGTGTATTTGAAATTGGCATTTACTTCCGTTCTTGAGAAAAAAATTCTAGAAAAATACATAATTTTTAAGGACTCTCGAGTAAACCTCCCCTTAAGAAGACGACTGGAGGCACAGACAATTCAAATACTAGGCCTCCACCACTTCCTCTGTACTATACGCGCGTTATTATGGACAAGAAGGTACTGGTAAAGACATTTAAGAAAGAGAAGACTTGATTAATCCTGTATAAGTAGTAAGTACTAGAATAGATCTGCCTAAATAAATGGTAACTTAAATCTCAACTATATTGAAATCGGACAACAATCTTAAGAACTGTCATAATTAACCGACAAAATATTCACTGACAGATTGGGGAGGAAATCCCAATTGTAGCAAGAGATCAATTTTAATTTTGTTATTATAGACTACTAGCGTATTATTTAACCCGGCGTGTGTACACTATATTTTCAAGAACACGGTGTGTACACTGGGTCTTTCAAGAAACGGTCGTGTTTTCAAAGTTTTGTAGGCTTCCAAAAAATCTCAAAAAATTCTGAGTTACTTTTTGGAGTATCTACTACATGGCCCAGCAGTTGCCAGAGTCAAAAATTTAAAACTGTTATTAATAAAAATCGACCAGTAGTCCAAAATGCATGAAAAATAAAATTTTGTAAAAAAATTCCTAACTCTACAATGAAGGAATATTAAAACAAATGGTTTTAGGCTTTTGTAGCTTATACTATGCGCTTTCAAATGAATATAGTTTTTTTTTGGCATCGGCTCCAAAAAGCTGAATTATTCAAGCACCTGAAAATGGGGAATATTTACAGGCAAGTCATAATAAACGGAACAGTAATTATTTGGCACAAAATGAGTTTTTATTATTGAAAATTTAAAGAAATTAAATACTAATAGAAAAAAAAAAAAACCGAAAAAGCAAGAAAATAAAGAAAAAAATGGAGCAAAACTTTGTTTTATATAAAAAAAAAATGAAAAAATAAAGCCGCGATTCCACTGCTGTGCACGTTATCCATGTCATCTAACGTGAATCCATCAATGAATTATAACGGTATACAATAAATTATTCTAGCCTTAAAAAAACTGAAAAACTACGGGAAAGATAAAAATAACACCATTCATTTACCTTCGAAAATACTGACGCCATGTGTACACTGACCCTTTTAGGGAACGGATGGAACTTTCACCCGCTCGTATCAGCAAGTCAATCGCCAGACCCAAGCATCCATTGGACCTTGAGTCCCCACTACTAACTAGACTTTTTACGGAGGGTAGTCAAAGCCCGCACTTTATTCGTAAGAGAGAAATTTGAGTCTTAAATTTCGACTGTTCCTTTAAAGACCCAGTATACACACGCCGGGTTAATTTCTTCAGAACACATTTACCCACATCGAACTGACAACTCTCCGACAGCTTCACTTTTTTTCTGTACAAAGCTTAATTGCAAAATATTTTTACTGAATCTTTGTTTTATTTGTCCTGGCTGTCCATTTGGAAACTCCTAATGGTAAAACTCATTGAGGTTCCTTACTAGCAATTCTTTTATCTGATATTTTTGCTAGTTCCCTTTCAAATTTGAATTTTCGATTATATCAGAGTATGAAATTGTTGAAATACTAATTTTTGTTTGTTAGTTGTTACTATTGACAGACCATTTCTCTACGTTATGTTTTAAATAAATATTGAGAGTCCATAACATGACTATAAATTTGAAAGAAAGACATTCAAAAACGTATAAAAACTGTATTTTTTTATATGTTAAAATTTTACTTCTTCAACAAATACTTAATTTGCATACATTTAAAATATTCGTAGAATAAAACAAAGAAAACATTTCCCAGGATCTTGATTTTATTACATCACCTATCACTTACACGACTACACGTTATATATACATCAGTAAAAATGCTGACCGTAATAGTAATTTTTCACGCCTCATTTCAATATTAATATTTGTGAATATCAAAAACCTATCAAGTATTTTTATTCTGTCTGCCACGCATAAAAGTAAAGATGGAATAGGTCAGTCTTTTCTACTGAATTTAGTTGTACGTATTATATAAATCAACATCACTTTGTGAGTGTACCAAAATTATAAATTAAATATAAAATATCCCTGTCGCAGCATCCTGCATAACATAGCGAATTTCCGTTTATAAAAACCTGTTTTTCTGTGACTTTTCACCCTTTTAAGTGATTTTTCCTCCTCTTTCTAATGATGTAAATAAATGTCGCAAAAATTTTTTGACTTGAGGAAATTTTGGCAAAAGAATAATTTTTTTCACGAAAAATGACCAAAAAAAAACCATGTTCCAGGCATCCGACATGGCTGGCTAATGAACTTGTCCAACGGTGTGTATATAAATACAAATATATAAATTTTAGTGAATATTATTTTCGGTTTCTAGAGACCTCAAAATAAATTTCTATTATAGTCCCGAAAGATTCCTTTCGGAGCTCTAGAAAATAGGGCTTTCTTAGAAACCCTAAAAAGTAGGCATATTATAACATAGGAACATAATGTTATATACATATGTATGTGACTATACAAGCCATTATACGACAAGCTATATTATCGTGTTATGTACATACGTAGTATTATCCATAAGATGTGGTAGTATAAGTACCTACTTTCATATACATAATTATATATACCCCTGTCGCAGCATCCTGCATAACATAGCGAATGCGCGTTTATAAAAATTAATTTTTCTCGGAAACTAGTTGACATAGAATAGTAGTTTAAAGTCCTTTTTTATATAATTTTTTCTCTTCGTTTAAATGGTGTAAAAAAATTTCGCAAAAATTTTTGAATAAGTGGAAATTTTGGCAAAAAACTAATTTTTTGCAAGAACGAACACTATGTTCCTGACATCCGACGTGTCTGGCTAACGAACTTGTCCAACGGTTTGGGACTTCCAATATTTTCGTAAACCTAGAACATTTCGTTCGAGAGTTATCGTGCGGACACATATACATATATATAATAAATATATATATATATATATATATATATATATATATATATATATATATATATATATATATATATATATATATATATATATATATTATTTTCGGTTTCTAGGGAAATTCAAAACAAATTTCTGCCATGGTCCTGGGTTCAAGTCGCGTCATGACAGTGGCTGTAATAGCTGAATTCCATTCTGGAAATTCGCTAAAAAAAAATAAAAGAATAAAGAAAGCCATATACAAAGGACACAAAAAACGAATTAAAGGCAACATGAGTGAAATTATACGCAGGATATCCATAAATAGGACAAAAATAAAGTCTTTACGTTATAATAAAATATTTACGCTGTCAGATAATAATACCTACGTGTAGAATTTCGATACGACACGGGCCCGACACACTTCTCAATATCGTGCACACCTAAGCTCATTAATTTTGTAAAATTTCAAACATTATTACTAATGAATGAACGAATTTGTTTAGAGTAGCGCTTCAGCGAGGACAGCCAAACACTAGAGCTTCGAGCAGAGTAGCGTATGTAGATACCAAAGAGAAGAAAATGAAAGAAGTAAGTATAGAGAATGAATGAATATTCGAACAGGTTGATTTCGTCGGTGTTGTGACGTCCAAACGATCAATACATAATATGTTGTCGCTCGCACATATCTATGTAGTCTATACCTATAATATGTAGGGGAAGGTCGCCCAAAGCGGGTAAGCTAAGATTAAACGCCCAAAAAAGTGACTTTTGGCCTCAATAAGCAAATCTTTTTTATATTATCAGATAGAATAGTTATCGACCTTTAAAATGAAACTTCGCTTAAGAAATGTTTATACGATATTTATTTTTAATAAAGAAAATACAAAACCTCTGCAAAAACCCGCTTTGCCCGTATAGGTATCCTAAAGCGAGTAACCCCCTTTGCGCAAAGCGGGTCAGTACATTATGTACTTAAATGCTGTTATTATTTTTTAATATAAACTTTCTTAATCATTTAGAACTTAACAATAATAATTATTAAGTAAAAAAAGTGAAAAAAGACAAAAATAATAAATTTATAACAATTAACTGTAACTTTCTTTACAACCTCCATATTGGAATATATTACTTCAGGTGATTCCACATCAAAATCACCACGAACAAGGCAGAAATATTTTTTTAAGCTTTTTCCCTCATTCCGTCGTAAAAAGAAGATTATTTATTTTTTTTCCCCTTCCAACAGTTTTTTCCATTAAGATGCTTCTATTTTATCTACCCGCTTTGCCCATACCCGCTTTGCCCAAAAAGACTTAATTTTGTTAACTTAGAATAATTTCAAAATGAAAGCCGATACATGTCTACCTTTTTCTACATTAAAAGTCAAATGATGATAACATAATATGGTAATACCAAAAATTTTACAAATTAAAATGTTTGTGACTAGTCACAGAATATTTATCGTCAAACTTTTTAACAAAACCAACAAAAAAATTTTATGAGGCTTAACTAGGACATTAAACGACACAAGCTTTCAAGTGCAACTGATTGACATTGGCTGATATTCGGTTAATCTCGGTATACACACGACCTGACAAAAACATTCGATACAACGATATACAAGCGCTTACCCGCTTTAAGAGGGGTACCCGCTTTGGGCGACCTTCCCCTACTTGCAGAGTTTGTTCACAAGAAGCAGCAACTTTAATACCGCTGGGATTTCACCCATTTCCGCCGTTCACGGCAACCGAATGTTAAATATTTAAGCAGTCGGATTTGATTTTTATTTCGATATACGGGGACGGTAGAATGTTAAAAGCATGCTATCTATTATTTTATTCAAGGTAATTTTTATTTTTTTTATCTTTTAAATACACTTTTCATTTGCTGGTTGGTTCTTTGTTTACATTCTTCATACTAATATTTATGTAATCATTTTTATCAAAGATTATTTTCCTCTTTTTCGCCGACTGAAACGAACGAAAACATTGTGCATTATTAAATAAGGATATAAATCATTAATAGAAAAATTAGCGTTAGATAGAACGTTAATTCGATATATCTCGCCTATATTCTATTAAATATTATTTTTTATCTGTACACGGAGGATATATTGTAAAATCTATACAAATGTTTGCAATAACGGTACAGTAAAACATAAATAAAATAACATTTTAGTTGTATTATGGACCATTCAATTGTAATTGTTGTTATTGTGAATGATTTCAAACATTTACACAAGAATGATTTGCCGTCGAGTGACATCTATAAATCATACAATACAAGTGCTCATATGTGCCCATATATAGGTATTTACTAATATATACATATTACGTATATATACATACATGTTATGTGTACGTGGATAACTCATAGTCATTTTATATATTATATGGAAAATACCTATGTATGTAAATGTATAGAATGATTCCCGAAACGGTCTCAGTTCGATAAAGTAACGACATTCTTATAGAATGAACAATTAATGTATTCGCTACGATCCAGGTATAATTTCAATCGCAGTCTAATCGCGGACAAATACCAATATAACTCAGAGAATATTTTATCGAAACAATATCCGACTTGTAATGACTATTGTAACGATGTGAATATTTTTAAAAGTTTTTTTGTGTAACTTGCAGCATTTGTTGATTGATTTAGGTCAAATCTTGAAATCAAAATTTAGACAACCTCAATGTCAAGGTTATAAGTACAGCTGCAAGACTAATTCTTTGTGACTAAGATCAACACAAAAGCAAAATTCTTGTCAGAATATAATGTATCCTATAGAAATTTATGAAATCTTATCATGAGAAATTTAGGAAAATCTGCAGTATGACTTGCCAATGGATAATTTACAATAATTTTTGGAAAAAACATAACAATTTTTATCGTATAACAATTTTAGTATGTAAAGTATATTTTTTTTAGTTTAGAAATGGCGTCATTATAATCTTTATTCAATTTATGTCGCTAGCTGTCCATTAAAAAAATTATACGGTACTTATCCTTAAAATAGTACATAAATTAAGTTTATTTACATATTTTCATATTTTCATTTCCTCATTCTTTTCAATTGCCAAATTATATAATATTTCACTTACGGATTTGTGTATACTGAATGAAAGTTAGAAAAAGATAACATACCATTAAATTAGGTATTATTAAATAATTTTTACCAATAATTTTTTATTTGACCCACCCATTTCAATTCATATTTATATGATACCTATTACCTAGGTAGTAAAGGGCCCTATACACGGTGAGATCTGTATCGATACCTTGTATCGATACAAATAGCGATACATATATCTGAGATTTGTATCATGTTTATTTAGCACACACACGCTGAGACTGAATCGTAAAACCTC